>LPNX010553313.1:53665-123912 GCA_001517045.1 Pseudotsuga menziesii
TCCCGATGTACGCGACTATAGAGGGAATATCCATGTATCTACGCGGTTATCGGGGAAAAGGCCGCGTATATCATTTTTATAATGTTTTTAGGGATGGTCAATGATACATCAAAAGGAAATAAATGGTCCATAGGGGATAATGAGTCTGCAGCGGGATAGGGGAAGGCCATACAATGTGTGATTCACCTAGTGTGGTGAAATCCGCTATAACATATAGATATGAGGAATATGAAACAACTAGTTGGGAAATTGAAGATATAAGTTATTATATTGTGCAAGTGATTTTATAGTTAATGCTCTTCGTTTGAACATAATAAAGATTTATATTGTATGAAAGGAAAATTGTATCTCTGTCCTGCACCAATAGGAAATCCATGTGTAGATTTCTAGTATATGGAATAGCCTTGTATTGTTGGTTTCTCCTAATATTATTGTTATTAAATTATTATGTAGTATTTTTCAACAAACATTAAGCATCAATATTTGTAAACTAAAGATAGAACATTTTTAAATAAAAATGTGGCATCAATGTCTTTTCTTCATGAAATAATTTCAGCGCATAGTGTTTGGATTTTTCACCCAAAGTAGGAATTCTACAATGTGGGTGGGGGAGAATATTATTGATCTACCATAGTGGAACCTAAATAATTGTATTATTAGTGCACCATTTGTTTTTTATGTGCATGTGTTGGGATTCTACATTGGTCATACCCAATGGTTGGCATTCTTGGTTGCAACTCACTAATTGACTATTTGTATCACTGGTGCACCACATGTTGTTGGTGTTTATGTGTTGGGATTATATATTGATTGCGTTTAATGTTTTATATACTTGGTTGCAGACAAATGAAATGTTGCATGTACATTTCAAAGTGTTCACATGGATGTCAATGAGCTATGCTCATGGAGACCACTAGGTTGCGCACATGTTGGCTATTGAAGTGTGCAAGCTTACACACACTTAATTGACTATTTATATTGTATTTTAGGTGTGTATATGTTGTGATTTTATATTGATTGTGCTTAATGGTTTGGCATACTTTTGTTTAATGGTTTAGCATTTTATGAGTTTTAAATTTAAAATCTCAAGGGAGTGCTGGAAATTGTCATTGATGTCAAGTTGTTTGCAGAATCATGAGTATTGAAGAATCAATTCATCCAATAGTGAGAAAAAAAAAGAGACAAAGTATTGAAGGAAACGCGTTGGTGAACACAAATTGGGAAGAATTCACCTAGTATCTATGTGGTCAAGTTTAGTCTTAAGACAACTACTCCTGGTCATTGAAGAAGTATGCCTGCCAACCTAAGTAAAATTCCCACCAACCTAAGTAATATGCCATCCAACCTAAGTAAAATTCCCTCCAACCCTAATTAATATACCTTCCAAGATAAGTAAAATTCCCACCAGTCTCAGAATATACACACCCAGTATAAAATGTGCATAACCATCAATAAATATACCTACCAACCTAAGTGAAATTCCCATCAGTTTTAGAATAAGAATTCCCAATCATTCACACTCATAACATAGGATCCCAATCACTTCAAACCTCTTGTTATGGCCATGATGAGTACTGGACTAGACGAAAATTATCTCAGTTACCACAATGGGCCCACATCTCTTGCAAATAGATTTTGAAATTGTGGTATTAAAATTTTGCATTGGAGGAATTTGGTTTTTGTTTTGGAGGAATTTTTATTGTTGTTTATGCTCATAATTGGGTTTTGATGCTACTTCTAGACTCAAACTCAACCCATAACTTTATACATCCTATTGGCAACTATTTTTCAATGGCTATGATATACTTTTGACCACCATTCGTGCTCAAAACTTCTTAAAAGGTGTCAAGTTTGAGTCTTATAGCATTTGTTATGTTAGAATAAAACTCAACTCCCAATATTTAGGTTGTTTACCTCATGAATCATATGTAAAGAATTGATGCATGTCTCTTTTAACTCTTAGAAAGTGCCCATAATTAGGGATTTAAGGTTGCTTGTAGTTGTCATTCATGCCCATATTTCAAGGTATATTGTTTGTCTCCTTTTGGAGGATTACAACCATGCACATGAATGCCTAAGTACTTCCAAAATGTTAGCGTTCAAGCATTTTCTAGAATATTATCATATATTTAACAACTTGTATTGATGTTTTTTCAATATTTGAGGGCTAAAAAGATCCCTAGTGTGCCTAGGATCATGATTATCACTGTTGATTTATTAACTAGATCTAGAAAAATTAAGGGTTTTATAATTGTTGACAACTATAGGAATGCCTAGATAGTTAAAGAATGTGACTAGACTTGAGTAGTCATATTGTTTGAAGGTGGAGAGAGAGAAATATAGGACTGAACCATGCCCAACCCTGTAAATCATGCCCATATATGGTCAAAACATGCCAGGTCTGATAAATTGTGGTGTTAAGATTTTGCATTGGAGGAATTTTGCAAGACTCTAGCAATTTATGAGGTTTAAGTTTTAAATCTCAAGGGATTGTTGGAAATTGTCATTGATGTCAATTTGTTTGCATAAAAATGAGTGTTGAAGAAACAATTTGGCTAATAGTGAGAACATAAAGAGACAAAGTAATGAAGGGAACGCATTGGTGAATACAAATCGGGAAAAAGGTGTCTAGTCTTTGTGTGGTCGAGTTCAGTATCAATAGAACTATACCCAACCATTGAATAATTATGCCTGTAAAACATTAACAAAATGTGTGTAGCCTGTCATCCTAAATAAATGCCCAACAATGAAAATAAATTCCCTCCAACCTAATTAATATGTTCGCCAACCTAGGTAAAATTCTTGCCAACCTAAGTAATATGCTCACCAACATAAGTAATATGCTCGCCTACCTAAGTAAAATTACCACCAATCTCATAATATGCATGCCTAGTCTAAAATGCATGAATCCATGCATAAATATGGTCGTCAACCTAAGTGAAATTCCCACCAGTCTTGGAATATTCACTAGTGTGCCCAGGATCATGATTCTCACAATTGATTTATTACCTAGATCTGGAAAAACGAAGGATTTTATAATAGGTCATTATTATAGGAATCCCCAGGAAGTGAAAGGATGTGCCTATACTTGAGTGATCATATTGTTCGAATGTAGAGAGAGAGAAATAAGGGGTTGAACCATGCCCATCCTACAAAATATATGGTCGAAACATCTCAGGTTTAATAATAAGGAATGTTTGAAGGTCAAACAAGGTTGCAAATGATAAGGAATGCATTTTCTTTGGGTTCTTTAAAAGAATAAATTGGTTTATTTAATGGAATTCCTTGTCAAAATCCTATATGAAATGGATATATCTTAGAGAAAATTTAGTGTAATTTAACATGTAATGAGGAATGCTCCCTATTCCGATTATGGATGTTTCTTGAAATTGCAAATAAGGAACCCTGAAGATTGGGGCCAACTACATGATCCTA
This sequence comes from Pseudotsuga menziesii, assembly GCA_001517045.1. Taxonomy (NCBI): domain Eukaryota; kingdom Viridiplantae; phylum Streptophyta; class Pinopsida; order Pinales; family Pinaceae; genus Pseudotsuga; species Pseudotsuga menziesii. Next base: position 57,101 of record LPNX010553313.1, read on the forward strand.
GGAATGTTTTTATGTATTTATTTGGTATAGATGAAATGTAAGTGATGCCATATCTAGAAATTTTTCTCTATGAGAGAGGTAACAACTTAGGGAACAACATAATAACTAGCACCATTTCCTAGGACTCTATTTTGGTACACAACATATGGTTTAGTTACAAAAAACTTGTTTATGAAGACCAAGCAACTTATTTCTAGTTTTCAGCTACAAGAAACATATGGGAAGAATGTCCAATTTACACTGTTGGTATTGGAAAACACATATAGGATATGCACATCCTTTATATTCCTCCCTGCAATCTAAATATGGTTTAATCGTCATAACCCCTTTTTTTCATAAGTATAACCTGTTTTTTTCCTTAAATTGTTAATGATCATTTATTTGTTCAAGATTTGGTGCTTTCCCATAATAAACCTACCACATTATAATATAATTAGACCCATGAAATATAATGCATGAATGAGAGGTACATTAAAGGGCTATAATGTAATCAGTACCTGCATAATTTTAGTTGTTGCATCTATCTGATTCAAGTAGTAATCCATTGATAACTCTTCCCCAACAACTATTTTTTTATTTCCCACACAAAGAGTTTATTCCCTTTACCTCACTCAAAAATGCAATTGGGTTTCTTATTTGTTGTCCAGGTTTGTGTGTTATTTATAAAGCCTGCAATATTCTAAGAGGCTTTAGGTCTTCCATCAATATACATAGTCACCCCCTTTCTTTTGATCACAGTTTCTTAGTTGTATATAATTGTGGAAACTACATATGTCTACATACTTGGAACATATTATACCATCCATATCCAATCATTGTAATCTTAACATGTTCTAATATAATCCATCAATTCAATTTCTTCGCCATATTTTAAGTTTATTACATCCATGCAAAATATCCCTAGATGAGGATGGATAAATGTGATACATTCTCCCATTGACACAAAAGAAACTGTCCAATGGAGGAAATTCCTTGGGTACCCATTGTTTCACTAAATTTATATGCCTTAAGGGTACCTCAATGTCATCTTTACTCTCAACATCATAAGAACACGTTCCTCCTTCAAGAACAAGAAAGTTTCATGCGTCTATGAAATTTTCTTCTGACCTTTTCACCTCTAGTCCTTATTCACTTATTAGAGCCACTTAATGTCTCACATACCTCTACCTATCCTAAAATTCCCTCTCTCAAGGAATATATATCAGGAAAATACTTGTTTGGTTTTACCTACACTCTATTGAATAAGAGATGCAATTAGTCAATATCCTAACAAGTGATAAATATGAAAGGGTTTTTAGTCTATGATATTTTGGTGACACACATTTTGGTTTCAGGTATCCCCAAGAATGTAATAATTATGGCTCAATATAGGAAGAAAAAGTGTGAACCAATGAAAAAATGGTTAAGTAGAATCCAAATAGTTTGTGGTATTTTCAACATGGTTCAATTAGTTGTTTGACTTCAAAACATGCATTCATAATGTATTGTTTGACAATATACCTTTGTTCCCATTATTGTTATTAGTGGATTTGACCAATTTATTTCTCTTGTCCTTGACCATGTCTCATTATCACATCATGGATATTTGCAATCACTAATTATCAATGTTTAATACCTTGTTGAAGACCAAGGGAATGCATTACTCTTATTCAACACTTTCTCTAAGCCTCCAATTTGAGATTACCTTATGTGGCTTCTCTTTATTAGTCATGCAAATAATGCAAGAAACCCCTTAATACTCACATGATCCTTGCAATTGTGTGATTTGAGTAATTATGTATCCCATTAATTATATCCAATTTAGATCCAAGTGTTACCCCTCAAAATGCAATTCCATTTCAAGACTTTTTTCCCAACATACCCTAGAGTATATTGAAAACCTCATATGCATAAATGAGACCATATTTAGATGAATTTAAACCATTTAAAGTTATACTACATCACTAAGCATAAAACTTGGAGATATCACTCTCATGTACATATGAATAAGGTAGTATTGATAAGGGTTTGAACTATACTATTTAGTTAGTTCCGTGAAGTACTAGCCAAGTACTACTATTTGAAACCCATTACCATATTAAATATATATCAACCATAATATTTCATTTCCAGTAAGACCTTGCATGGTAAGAAAAGAGGATTTGAAAGAGAGTACATGCAAGGTGGATACCAAATAATTTGATGATATTGTAACACATCTATGAAGTTTTCTTATCTTAGATTATCCTATTAGATAAGTGGATAAAGGGAATAACATGATCAAGTTCCAATAAAATATGGAGAACATATTTTTAGAGAAGGCAAGGATGGATTCCATACACATGATCACTCACTACACTGAGACCCATGGAATTGTGGATTCAACTTAAGATCAAGGAACTACTTCATTCCCAAGATGGTATGAGGAATTTTTGTGGTAATTGATGGGCTCATAAATTGACATCATTTTCCATTCGGATTCCTATCTTTTATAACATTTTGTTTCATCCTATATCTTATTTTTCCTCAATTAATATACTATGTTCATCTCTGTTTCACTAAGATTTAAATTACAATCATAACTAGGTATTTTGGATCATTTTACAAGTTATTCTTGTTTATAGTTTAACTTAGAAGAAAATTAATTTGTTACCTACCATTTTCTAAGTGTTTGTTCTGACATATTGAAGCTTCACTAAGGTTTACTGTAGATCAACTCAACTAATTTGCAACCTAATGGAATTCTAGTTATCTTGGGTATGAGCACTTGTCATGGGCATATATGTCAAGGTACAAGACAACTCAACATCATCATTAAACTAAAGGTACCAGCAGCACATTTTGGTGCCACATCAACATACACCAGTTTGGAGAGATACCAAGAACGCATTCAAAATTATCAACTAAAGATTCCTACATGGAGGATATTTGAGGGGAAAAGTCGAGATACTTTGATAACTAGTGACTGGTTTACAATTATAAAAAATTGACGTGGGTGACTGATTTACAAGTTTTCAAACAATTTCACACTTATCCAACATGCCCGGTACTGGAAATTTCTACATAAGTGTCATTGCTACAAAATTATGGTGTATCTCTGATGCATAGGTTCATCTAGACCAATATTGATCTAATACAATGTATCAAAGGTAGATTTGAAAGAAAGAAAAAATGTAAATTTTCATAAGAATAGTGATTTGAATTCCCCAAGTGATACATCCATATATGAATTCCTAAATTCATCATCACACTCGGAGATAGAAAAGAGGGTAGGGATGACCAAATACAATGTGCCACTTTTTTCTCTCCATTGATCTCCTCTTCTCCTCGCACTCTAGTATTGAAATCCCTCAGGGTATCTTGTCCTTGAAATTCCTAAAAATGTCTCAAGGTATGCTCCTTAAAATTCCTTAGGGTGGTCTCATAATGCCTCAGCGTATGCTCCTTGAAATTCCTCACGTTATGCCCCTAGAAATGCCTCATGGTGGTCTCAAAATGCCTCAATTCATGCTCCTTAAAATACCTCAGGGTATGCTTGAATTTCCTCAGGGTATTCTCTTTGCTTGAACAAGTATTTCGTATATCTCACAAATGACTCGGGGTATGCTCCTAAAAATTACTAGGGGTATGTTCCTTGAAATTCCTCAGGGTATAATCCTCATGCAACCAGGCATTTCTTATAGCTCACAAGATCATAATGGGGTGATCTCATAATGCATGGAAGCTCCATATATTCCCGCAATATACATTGTTTCTTCATTTTATATTAACCAATTTTATTTATTTATTTACAACTAAATCTATTATGAATCCTAAGCTACTCATCTATAGGTTGAACTTAAAAACCAATAAGTCATGAGTAGATCCAATATAGTATTTTCACTATAAAAGGACCTATTATCCATTGATTGACATTGTATAGGTGCATATATATTTTTTACAACCCACATTTAGTGTGCTAGAGAGAAATATGGAAAGGGTAAGAATTAATTTTTACCTTGTCAACTGACCTTGTTTCTTAATTTTTGACAATGATTACAAGGATGGTGATGATGATTATGACAATGATGATGACAATGATGATGACGACGACGACGACGATGATGATGATGATGATGGTGATGATGATGATGATGGCGATGATGATGGTGATGATGATGATGATGATGATGGCGATGATGATGATGATTAAAATTATGATGATGACAATGATTATGATTATGATGTTCATCATGATGTTGAGGACAAAGATGATGACATTGGTGATCACAATGATGATGATGATGATGATGATGACAACAATGATGAATGATGACAATGAGACATACTTTATGAACATTGATAGAAATTAGGATGCCATTTAATATTATGTGGGTACAAAATTCATCCTTGATTCTTGAAATTTTCCCACACCGTCAAGGCATGTTCCTAGTCTAACCATGCCAAATTTCAACACATGCAGCCACAGTTGGAATAAATTTTAAGGTTGGCTATGTTCACTGCTCATTGTGTGGGGTAGATGGATGAAATTGGTGATGGGTGTGTCAGAATTTCCATGATATTTCTATATAGTTCTCACAATCACTCTATATATGGGAACACAATATTATGACAATGAGATGTGTGTGATGAACATTGATGGAAACAAGAATGACATCAAAGATTATGTGTGGACATGAGTCATCCTTGACTCTTGAAAACCTCCCAAACTACAAAGGAATATTCCTAGTCTAAGCATGCAAAATTTTAATGCATTTAGGAACATTTTGAATAAGTTTCGACAATGGACCCATTCATTGTTCACTATCCAATATCAATCGATGACATTGGTGATGGGTGTGTCAGAATTTCCATGACATTTTGAGAGAGTTTCGATGAAGATTCTATATATGGGAACAATGAATGATGAAAATTATATGTGCCTAATGAAAGTTGATGGAAATGATGATGATGTCAAATATCATGTGGGAAAATGAATCATCCTTGACTCTTGAAACCCTACAACGCTGTCAAGGCATGTACCTACTCTAAAAGGATGCCAAATTTTAATGCGTATAGTAAAAAATTTAAATAGATTTCAAGATTGACCCTATTTACTGCTCAGTGTCTAAGGTCGAGGGATGGCATTGGTGATTGGCTTGTCAAAAGTTCATGACATTGAGAGATATCTCCATGAAGATTCTATATATGGGAATGACAAATGGTGAAAATGAGATGTGTGTGATGATATTTGATGGAAATTCGGATGATGAAAAATATTATGTGGGGACATGAGTCATCCTAGACTCTTGAAACCCTCCCACACTGTCAAGGAATGTGCCTAGTTTAACCATGCCAAATTTCAACGCATATAGGCATAGTTTCAAGAAATTTCAAATTTGGCCTCATTCACTGCTCAATATGTGGGGTTGATGGATGACAATGATGATGTGTGTGTCAAAAGTTCCATGGAATTTCAAGAGAGTTTAAACAAAGATTCTATATATGAGAATGATGAATGATGACAATGATGACAAATATGATGATGGTATAAAATTGAATGAGATCCTCTTCATTTTGAGAATAATTGTTTCTGTACTAAATAGGGCCAACCACGTGAAGGTGGAAGCTCTATTCCCCCCCCCTTCACATCAATCTCAATTCCCCAAAACCTAGTTTGACATAATAAACAACATTTAACATACAACATAGAAAATGACATAAATATGAAAAACATGTAACTAACACAAATAAGTAAATTATTTAAAGAAAATAAATCATAGAAAATATATAATTACTACATACCTCATATATTTGAACATTTCAATATTGTTAATTATATTCTTCATCTAGCTCAACATCTGAGGTATCATATATTTTAGAATCAATGATCAAAGGATTAACCATATCACCATCATCATCAATTTCATTTATGATCATATCATCATTGGCATCATCATCAAGAACATTTTCTCCCACCTTTGGTTTAACTTCTTTAGGTTCTTCGTATAAAATATTTCTTATGTCCAGCTCCTCTACATTATATTTTTCTTCAATAACAACTTATTCATATACATGATGCTGTATAAGCCTTCATCTTGGATCATATCTAACAACATATGACCAACCCGCTTTACCTGGAACCTCTAAGTAAAAGACATATTCACATTGGCTTGGAAGAACATAAGGATTTGTTCTGTTCTCAACCATCCTTGCATTAACTATGGTAAATCCATTATCATGTTTGATAACAGTTATCATGTTCGGTAACATTTGGCATTGAACAGAACTAATTTGAAGCATCCAAAGTTACACTCAAGTATATGATCCAAATACCCATAGTATCTATTTTATTATACTTCTGCATGTCTGTCACTCCTAGAGGAAACATTATTGATATGGAAGACTTCAGTTATCCCACAATCAAAAGTTTTCCTTTTTTCATCCAAATTTTTAATGCAAAAATTATGACCATTGCACCACATGGCCTTGTGGTGTTTCAACTACAATATGCCAAAAAAATAAAAATAAATGCATTGTGAATTAATGAACATATTTATATATCTTGGAAATTATATGAAGAAAATAAACACACCAAACACAATTATATTATAAAACAAAACTTTATATTATTGCATGTGTATCTTTCAAACCATATGCTAAATCAATTTCCCTATACATAAGATTGGTATATTGTTCAAGATGATCTCTTTTAACCAATGTATGCACCCTTTCCCATGATAGCCTTCCATAACATTGTGTACATATTTCAATCCATATCTTAATCTAACCAACATTGTTTGAAATGTATAAATGTAGTGCATCCCACTCTCAACCAAGTGTATGAAAAAATAATAATTCACCAATAATATGCTACCATTGTAAAAATTAATAATTGATGACATATTAAAAATTAAATAAGTACTATATACACAAAAACCAAATTCATATGTACTATAAATCTCCATGACCATCTAATTACCTTTTACTTTACTCATTCTACCTTTCCCCAACAGGTTCTCCCCTTGAAATTTCTTGATGAAGTTCACATCCCATATGCGGTCCACTTGCATATTTGATGCTAATATAGGAATATACTGAGTAACATATACCATGGATTGATATATCATATGTCCCTCTACCATAGAACCCTTAGGATATTTTATTTTTCTAACCAAAGAATTCAATGATTTCAAGTGCCTCTCCACCATCCACATTGACATTGAGTGTACAGGTCCACACTTTTCAATCTCTTCAACTTGGTGTATAAGTTAGTGCTCTTGTGCATTAAATAATGTCGAAGGTAGGTAATTTTTCATTTCACACATTAGCCAAGGAATTTATCTCCTCCAATACTTTATATCTTCTTTATGGATTTGTTTGTATGACAACAATCTACAAATAATGCAACCAAATCACATGTTTCAAAAACATTGTTATATACATTACAAATAAAACACATGTGATTCAGTTAGACAACAAATTGAACAAACATTTTTTCATATAAATCGCTAATTACCTCATGTATTTTCCAAGATCATATATAACTTGTTTGATGTTTAATTTGAAAGAGACAATATCATGCATTATGGAGTTTACTAGCTCAACGTTGTTGTCAAAGACGTCTAGGAGAGATAGAGGTAGGACATGTTGTAACCATAAAAAGGAATCATTATTTGTTTCTAAATAAGACAAAAATTACAAAAATAAAGTATACCAATATAGAAATATATATACCCAGATAATTACCTTAAGGAATTTACGTCAATCATGACTTTTTACCCCACTAAATTCGCCTTTCTTTTGAAGATATTATTTATGTTTGAAGAAAATCTTGTGGGAAACTTAAATTTTCGAATGACCTCTTTTACATCATTTCTTTTTTGCTATGTTAGTAATAATGGAAATACATTTTGGTCTCTATCCCTATTTAAATTATTCACACTTTGCATTACATTATTGGTTTCCAGAATGTCACTACAAATTTTGGCAATCTTTTCTTTGTCACGCCTACCAACTTAGATTCGCCATAACATTTATGTAACATTATTCCCGATATGCATTGTATCAAAAAAATACACTACTTGTAGGTCCTCGTAGTAGGGAAACCTACTAAATTATTTGGGATAAAGTTTCATTCTTCGTGGAAGCCCATTAATGCCTTGAAAATCTCCATGAAGCATAAAAGAAATTCATACAATAATTGTCAAATAGAGTAAACATAATGCAATAAAAATAAATATTCCAAAAAATAGTAAATATATGATACATAGACAATTTGCATACCTTGACAATTTCTATTGTTTTCCACCTTCTATAGGTGGGATTTTATTCTTCGTGTTTTTAATATAGTTTCTTCTTTCCCATTGAAAAGATGTTTTTCAGTGGTTTGATACTTGTGGTTCTTAGAGAGGAAGTTCCTATACTCATCAAACACTTCCTTTCCTAAACTTCTTGAAGGATGAGATTTCATCTTAGGACCACAAATTGGACATGCAAATTAACCCTTTGTTTAAATACCTACAAGAGAAAGATTAATGTCAATTACACACACACACAAATGAAGGGAACATATAAAAAACATACACGATATTTTCATAAAATTATATACTATTAAAGTGCAGTCGAATGTCACATACCACAAAAATGTGTTATCCCTGGGGCATCATGAATTTTCCATACAAGTACTCCATGGAATGGAAATTCCTTTTTCCATATTGGCCTAGAGACGTCATGCATAGTGATTCCAACCCATAATTGTACTATATAGTCGATAAGAGGATTGATATATACATCATATATTTAACTTGGTACTTACCTAATTTTTTGAAAATACACGTAACTATTACCATATGTATATATAACCAAATAGATAAATATAAGATATTGTGCAACAAACAAGAGAAATGAAATGTTATGTGAAAAAAATTATTGTAAACAAATACTTGGAACAGTCATTGGAAACATTATGTGCTCCCTCTTTATTGACATCGAAGGAGGAATGCTATTGTTTACAACAACAAAAATTCCTACACTGAGTAAATTATCTAATCTCACCAAATGTATTGACATCGTTAGATGCCAATGAAATCCTAACATTACGAGGTTCTTCTTTGAAAATTGGCAATTTTTCCTCCATGCTCCTAAATGCATAACCATATGCAAGCACACGAAGAACGTCATCTACACTTATTTTATATGCATGACAATCCATAAATTGTGATATGCATTTGCACCTTAACAATCACAAGAACATGGAATTATGGGAATGTGACAAAGAGCCTTGCAATGCACCTTTTTTGTTACTATATAGGTTTGATATACACTCATATGACAATGCAAGCATTTTGTTTCCGATGCATATTTTCCAAAATATATAATATGATCATTAGCACATGCATCAATAGCTTGATACTCCATTCAAGCGTCTTTCATAATGGTAGATAAATATTTGTATGTGAGAGGTTATATATTTGACATTGGTAACATAAATTCACTTAACAATCTACAACATCAAAAATAACTAGTTAATGTAAAGAACATTAATTTTACTAAATATTGCATTTGTATTTTACATGTCATTAATTAAAATAAAAAAAGCAAAAAAATATAACTTTATAATTATGTGAAAAAACATACCTTAGTAAATGTTTCATACAATTGTTTGACAATCCATTTAAAACCTTTAAATTCACCAAATAATGTAGCGGAGGGAAAGTTTTCTCTTGAGCCTTCATAAAGTGATTTCCTAGAATTGTCAAGTAGAGGTACATCATGAATATCATGAAAGTTGTCATGATATGTTCAATTGAACATGTCTTGGATCAATCTATTTGTCCCGTCATCTTCAACTATATTATTGTTATCAACTTATTTTGTAGGATTATGAGCTTAATCTTCAAAATTCTCTCCATGTTCATTTTGTACAAAATTCTATCTACTAGTATTGGTTCATTCTCCAACGTCAAACATGTGGGGGGATTTTTTTTATAATTACAAACAATCATGAAAAATTAATGCTTACAAAAAATGTTAAAACTATATAAAATCTTATAAATACGATTAATATAAAGACATATAATGAATATATATAGCCTACCAAGGGCTGGTATTTATTCCCCCTTTCAACATGTTTATGTTTACTACAATGCTTTATCAAAATTCTCCTGAGAATGAATCCCCTGCATTGAGCGCAAGGGAAATAAAATTTGTTATCACCCCTTTCCCTGAAATTTTCCCATAAACTATAAGGATCCTTTTTTTTCTTCTAGAATAATCTTATATGACATTATCCCCTACCAAAATAGAGTGATGACTGTAGATCTGTTATTATTTGATAATGTAATTGAAAGATAAAATAAATATGCTTTATGTTTAAAAAAATTATAACCTTTCCGAACTGTTGCAATTATAGAAAAAATGTAAAAAAATATATTAAATATTACATATTTATAAATTGTGTATCTGTCAGACTTTCAATGATCGTTGGCCTAGTCAACGTTGAAACTTTCAACATTTTCCATTAGAATGGTTCAATGGCCATGTGCCTAAATTTCGGTCAATTGATGGTTGGTCCTAAATTGTTGGACCACTAATGACTAAGAAAAAAACTGCAATAACAATGTCTAGACATCAAAAAACTAACATTGTAGGAACAACCACCAAAATACTGACAAAAGCGAGATGATTTTAAAAATAATACACAAAAATTAGATATTGAATTTGTATTTTTTGACAGTTTTTCTGTACAATCTAATAAATTCACCAAAATTTGAGACTAAATGTTCTATTGAATGGGTTGTATTGTAGAAGAATCAATCCATCATAGGGGCTTATAGGGCCATGATTCATGACCAAGATCTATCGATGTTTCCATGGGAATAAGCATGCAACACATTAGTATACATTTAGAATAGGTGTTCCTATAGGATCTTAGAGGACAAGACACCAAAAGAGGCATTCATTAGTGTAAAGCTAGACGTGATTCATTGCCATATATTTGGTTGTCTATTTTATATCCATGTGCTAATAGAGAAGAGGACCAAGTTGGATCCCTCTAGTATAAAAGGATTTTCATTAGTTATACTGAGATTTCAAAGGCCTGCATGATCTTTATTCCAAATTAGAGAAATAAAGTAGTAAGAGGGGATAGAAATTTTAAGGAAGACTTTTCATTTAGGAAGTCCCAAGAGCATATTTCAGTGATAAAGGATGATGATAAAGAAGCTCCAAAGGTTGAGGTAGAGTTGTCGGTGACTTCCAGTTCAAGGCAATTTTGATTGAGGAGCATCCTGCTCTCCATTTGAATTTCAAGCTCAATGTCTGATCAGGCCTAAAAGGGGTCTTTCATTTCTGAATTGATAGTCTTCAAACTATCACATTGTAAATAAACCTATGTTTTATTTGATTCTAGATGATGGTGACTCATTTAGGTGAGTCACTAAGAGGATGAGTGAGTCATTGGGTCAAGTGATAAATCACGTAACAAATTCCTAATTAGAGGTAGCGAGTCATAGGATAGATTTGATGGTTGAGTTAATTAAGAATTTTGTTGAGTGGATTAAGGATTTGAACCAGAATGGTTCATGAACCTTGTTATGTATAAATGTGTAAGCCTACAAGGAAGAGAAAATAAAATACAAATACAGAGGATAGAAAAACATAGATAAAGGTCAGTAGGACATGTAGGAGTCAAGAAAGGCCAATTAAAGATGTATCCGGCCTTAGGAGTTCAGAACACAGAACTTAAGTTCCGATACAAATTAAATGTCAATTTAATTGTGTGAATGAAGAAAAATCCTATTTTGGGATATCTTTGTGTGTATGAATGAAATTCAGTCTGAATGTGTAATTTCATGAACTGAATGCTAGGGTAAATTCTTTGTTAATGTGTGAGAATCCTGTGTATGGATTCAGGGTTTCTGAAAGCGGGAGAAACAGAGATCGATTGATCAATTCTCTTATAAATCGAAGGGGAATTAGATAAATAAACCTTGAATATTTCATTAATGAAATTCATGTGTAGAGTTAACATGTTGCAGGATACGGAGCCGAAATAGATCAATGCAAGAATTGATGAAGACTGGAGTTTAAAGTCTATGTAATTTAAAGGGTCTAGATCATAGCCGAACTAGATCTATGGTTGAGAAGGAATTCCGCAAACAAAATATTCACCAAGTTAAAACAAATCACCTAGATCGTACAGTGGGGATTGAAGGTTAACAAAAGACCAAAAGTTGCAGTCAAGTTCCCCAGTAAAAGAAATTAGATCTGCAAAGTTGCATGAAGTTCCACATTTTATCAGATATCAACGGCCAGAAAACATTCTACAAAAGAGATCAACGGTTGAGGACAAGATCCGCATCAAAATACATATCGATGGTCATGATCCACCCTGAAGTAGATAGACTGTTGAGAATAATCTTGCGGGAGTGGAAAGGCAGAAGTCCAAAGAGTTCGAGAATAAGAAAATTAGGATTTCTGACTTTTTATTTCCGAAGTCGAAAAGCGAAAAGCGGAAGGACAGGAAAGGACTAAGGCTGGAAGTTGGATTTTTCGATTCCAAAGTGCAAAAGTGTGGATGCGGAAGTGTGAAAATTTGAGAGTCGAGAAATTATAAAACGGTGTTTTCCAATTTCCGTATCCCAGTGCGGAAACTAAAAGTGTGGAAAGTGGAAAAGTGAGGAAACCTGCATGCGGAAAGGGTCGATTTTTGAAGAAGATGATGAAGACCAACATTTTGGTTGTTAAGGAGGATTTTTAAATCCCTCTAAGATCTGTAATTCATCAATTTAGGTGATAGAGCATGCTTCCTAGAGGATGTTCCATTTAGGGGCATCAATTTCGTATCAAAGCAGAAGAACAATGATTCAACATGAGAGGTCAATCAATTTCTGATTTTCAATTCATTTTAAATTGAATGCTAATAGTTGTATTGAGAGGATTAGTTAAGTGAGAGTATTCATAATTGATTTCAGACAGAGGATGTGTGGTTTAAATTGATGATTGCCACAGGAGAGAATAGATGAAAAAGATCAAAAAAAGATCTTTTGAAGATAGTGATGGAGATATTTTCAGCCAATTGTACAAGTGAAAAGTCTGAATTTATGGACTATTTGATGTTTGTATTTAACTTTGGTTATATGAATCTGTTAGGAAATATTTGACAACAGCAAAGAACAGAGAAGTTCTTGAGGAGAGGAAAGTGGAATCAGTGGCATAACCTCATAAATCCAACAGCGTTTGGACAAGAGAGGACTAGTACATGTTCTCATAAGAGAAGTGGACCTGTAATAGCCAAGAAGAGAAAAGGAGATGCTCAAAAGGTTCTAGTGAGAGGACCAGAGATACCAAAAGGACAAGCTCAAGGAGAGATAGATTGTTGAGGTATAACAGATAGGTATGGAGACTTGTTGAAGTGAGGGCTTGGTTACAGTTCACAAGTGAACATGATGAATTTCACAAAAGAGGATAAGGAAACAGAAATAATGACTACTGAAGGTCATTGTAGGGGTTTAGAGAAAAGCCACAGCAGAAGAAAGAAGAAATAAGAATGTAACAGAGAATTGCTAGAGTTAGCAAGAGAAATTTTGTGCTTTGAGAAGCATATACAAGTTGCTGAAGAAGAGAACTATAGGTATGGTTGGGCCATGAAAAGGGAGGTAAGATGGCATTCACTGCAGGTGAAGCTACAACAAAATATGTTTGTTGGATTAAAGGAAGAACTCAAAGAAGTTGAGTCTGAAATGGAGGTTTCATATTATGAACTTGAGCAAGGTCCTTTGTTTTAAGAGGATGATAAAGAAAAAAAGAGACTATCTGAGAGTCTCATGAACACATTGAAGAGTTCATCTTAGCCACTGAAAGGGCTGATAGAGAAGCCAATGGGAGAAGAAAATCCCTATGTTTTAAAATCTAATGAGTTGAGTGATTTTGCAGGTAAGGCAAAAAATGAATCTCATAAATATGATGAAGCAGAGATCATGGAAATCTTTCTGAACACTTTGATAAGTTCATAACCTTGTGAAGATGGATATGGTGAATACATGAAGCTTCCAGAAGAAATGGCTGAAGCCGAGGGATCCTTGATTGAATATGTGTTCAAGGACAATGAGTATAAATAGTCATTTGGGACTGTCATACAATTGAAGGAAGAAAAATAAATGTGTAAAAAAATTTCTACATGGAAAAATCAGAATAACGTTCTGATAAAGGAAAAATTTGAACAGTCACCTTGGATTGTCAAGAAGTCTGAAGAAAAAGAAGATATAACAACAGAACATGATTTTGTTGTAATAAGGGATGATATGGTATCCTATGAAGATTGTATGCATCTTGTATATCATACTATTGGAGAAATGGATTATGGTGAATGTTTAATGTTATGATCAGGCCAACACAAAGGAGGGATTCTTGAGAGAATATCAATAGGGACTTCAGAGTCTCATGTTTTTGAAACTGATTATTGGTGTATGTTTGCAGGTATTGAAGGGAGTGAAGATATACATAGAAAGAAATACATCATGATAAAAGAAGACATATTATTGTCTCGGGAAGATAATCACTACCTAGAAGAAATTGTTTTTGTAGAGTTGGCTACTGAATATAAATAGAATCTTTCTAACCTCAAAAAATATAATGAAGAGTTAAAATTTTTACAGTATTGGTTGATCAATCCAAGGATTGACAAAGATGACTGCTTAATGTATGGAAGCATGGAAATGTTTAGTGGCAGCATTGAAGAGGAGAAGATGGGAAGTCAAGGAATTTAATTGTCTTATGATGATATGATTTTGTTACATCAGTCAAGAGAAGTGGCCAACAGCAAAAAGACAGATGAACATCAGTTTCAAGAGAAGAAGATGCAAGTGTACCAACCAAAAGATAGACTGGACATGGAGATTGAAGAACTAAGGTTGATTATGGTGAAGATGTCTCAGAGAAGACATGAGGAAAGAATGAAGATCTACATCAGCATATCAAATAAACAAAATAGTGGTTGGAAATAGATGATAGAAGAAGATTGTGGAAGCAAGGCTAGTGGAGCATTGCAACAGAAGATTTGGAAACTAGGAGAACTGAATATGACAAAGACAAAACAACATGAAGCAATTGGAAAGTTACATAACAAGGTTTGGGATCCATGCATACTGAAGACGGAAGGTTATGACCGGGAGGTCATATTTCTTTCTTATTGGGGAGTCTGATGTAGAAGTATCCTGCTCTCCATTTGAATTTCAAGCTCAATGTCTGACCAGGCCTAGAAGGGGTCTTTCATTTCTGAATTGATAGTATTCAAACTATCACATTGTAAATAAACCTATGTTTTATTTAATTCTAGATGATGGTGAATCATTTAGGTGAGTCACTAAGAGGATGAGTGAGTCATTGGGTCAAGTGATGAATCATGTAACAAATTCCTAATTAGAGGTAGCGAGTCATAGGATAGATCTGATGGTTGATTTAATTAAGCATGTTGTTGAGAGGATTAAAGATCTGAACCAGAATGGTTGATGAATCTTGTTATGTATAAATTTGTAAGCCTATGAGACATAGAAAATAGAAGAAAGATATAGAGGATATATAGAGATAGATAAAATTCATTAGGGCATGTAGGAGTCAAGAAATGCCAATTAAATATGTATCAGGCCTTACGAGGTCAGAATGCATATTTTGAGACAAATTAAATGTACAAATTCTTTGTGTGATTGAAGAAAAATTCCTATTTTGGCATATCTATGTGTGTATGACTAAAATTCAGTCTGAATGTGCAATTTCATGAACTGAATGCTTAGGTAAATTCTTCGTTAATGTGTGAGAAGCATGTGTATGAATTTAGGGTTTCTAAAAGCGGGAGAAAAAGAGTTCGATTGATCGATTCTTTGATCAATCGAAGGGGAATTAGGTAAATAAACCTTGAAAATTTCATTAATGAAATGCATGTACATAGGTAACCTTATTGCAGGTTACAGAGACAAAATTGATCAATGCAAGAATCGATGAAGACTGAATTTTAAAGTCTGTGTAAGTTAAAGGGTCTAGATCATAGTCGAACTAGATCTACGGCTGAGAAGGAATTTTGCAAACAAAAGATTCATTGAGTTAAAACAATTCACCCAGATCATATGGTGGGGATTGAAGGTTAACAGAATACCAATGGTTGCAGTCAAGTTCCACAATAAAAGAAATTAGATCTACAAAGTTAAATGAAGTTTCGCATTTGATCAGAGATCAACGCCCAAAAAACATTTTGCAAAAGATATCAATGATTGAGGACAAGATCCGAGTCAAAATACTGATCGATGGTCATGATACACCCCGTAGTAGATTGACGGTTGAGAAGAAGCTTGCGGGAGCAGAAAGGTGGAAGTCCAAAGAGTTCGAGAATAAAAAAAGTAGGATTTCTAATATTTTATTTTTGAGAATAAGTAGATTGACGGTTGAGAAGAAGCTTGTGGGATTGGAAAGGTGGAAGTCCAAAGAGTTCGAGAATAAGAAAAATAGGATTTTCGATTTTTTATTTCCGAAGTCAAAAAGTAGAAGGACAAGAAAGGACTAAGGCTGTAAGTTGGATTTTCTGATTCAGAAATGTGGATGCAGAAGTGCGAAAAGTTGAAAGTTGAGAAATTGTAAAATGGATTTTTTCAATTTTTGTAACCCAGTGCGGAAGAGTGAAGTGTGGAAACTAAAAGTGTGGAAATGGGAAAAGTGAGGAAACCCACATGCGAAAAGAAAGGTGTGAAAACGATCAAGTTTTGAGGAAGAAGATGAAGAACAACATTGTGGCTGTTAAGGAGGACTATTAAAGCCCTCTAAGCTTTGTAAGTCATCAATTTAGGTGACTAAGCATGCTTCCGAGAGGATGTTCCATTTAGGGGCATCAAATTTCCTTCAAGCGAATAGGAGGAGGTACTAGCTCCTTCCAATTCTATTAGGAGGCCTTAATGGTTCACTCAAACATTGAGGGGTGCTCATGAGTTAATTAACACTCCTAGGAGCACATTAAGGGGGAGTAGACCTTCGAAGAGGTTTCTAAACTACATGGAATTGAAGAGAAACGCCATAGATTTTGATCCTTCTAGTTTTTAGTTGTCAACAGATCACCCACTTTGGTGAAACGACATGGTAGAGTACACCTCCATCATGAAGAATGATGTGTGGTACATAGTACCAATACAAGAGGTGAATTCACACTAGTACAAAATGACAAATTTGCAACAAAAAAAGGCAACTAACTCATGTATATAAATGACTAATTTGAGGGAGGCAACCACAAGTGTTACATTTTCAATCCTTTATAACATGACTAAATTTAGTAGTATTTATCTTAGTTATTGGTTGATCTGAGTCATTATCCGATACTATATTTAGTAGTTTAATTAGTCATTAATGTGTAGTGTATTTAGTCATTAATTGTTGTCAATTGGTAGTATTTAGTCATTAATTTGTGTCAATTGGTAGTATTTTCTCATCAATTTTAATCAATTGCTAGTATATTCACTCATTTAATGAGTCATTAATTGACAGGTTTCATGTTTGCATCCATTTTGTGCTCTTTATTTATGTCATAATTATTATCTATTTTTCATGTATTTAATAAGGTTGCAACTTTTACTCTTGAAATTGAGTGATATGGTTGAATGTTTTACTCCATTAAAGTGTGAAAAGATGGTTGTAAGGTTATTTATTTTCATTCTTGAAAATAATTAATATGGATCTTGTATAAATAATAGATCAATTCTATGAGAAATGATGCTAAGAAGAAGCATAGGAAATAGATCTTTCTACTAATAATTCTCACAAGCATACACAAGAAAACTAGAGAGAAGAAAAGAGACTGAATCACATGAATGGAGATATGAATATTGGTGTGTATTCTTCCATTGAATAATCATGAATAATAGTGTACATAAATAGTACATCCATCTTAGGAAAATCAAGTTGTATAGATACAATTCATAAATCTCAAAAAGGATGACTTACCAAAATATAGCAAACCCCCTTAGGTGGCTAAAGCACTTCCCAAATCTATCAAGGACCTCACGAATTGGAAAAATCATGAGTGGTTTTTCAAGGAGATGGAAAAAACATGAGTGATTTTTAAAGGAGATGGAAAAAACATGCTAATCCTAGAAAATGGAGGAAAATTCATGAAGGATGGGTTGGGAACAAAAGGACCCAGTTTCCTAGTTTTACTAGCTTTACCTTATCCACAGAAAAGCAGGAAAAGCATAATAAAGTAGAATCTGTTGTAAAGTGTTGTATACTAATTCTGGATGGTCAAAAGGTGGTAAATATCAACCCAGAATTAGAAATAAATTATTCCTAGGATATATATGGCATGTATTGACTTTAAGGTGCAAGTGGATTCCAACTAATTAAGCTAGTGGGTGAATAATTAATCAAATAATGATTAATTATTTTATCCTAAGTTATGAGTGGGTTTAATGTATTCCAACACCCCCCTATAATTCTAACTTTATGATGGTATGTCAAAAAATATGGATGCATATAGGGCCCAACAAAAAGGCTATGGTCACCCTTTAACAATTATTATGACCAGAAAAGTGAGGAAAGAGGCAAAACCACATGGGGAAAATCCTCCCTCAATATAGGAAAAGGCACAAAATTTGAAATATGTATTCAACATATCTTCATATTCACTTTAATTAGCTTAATGAACTTCTTCTGGATGAAGGACTTGCTGAAGAAATCATGAACTCCATGATCATGTGCTAGAGTGTAAAACCTGCAAGAAGGAAGAGGAGAGACTCCTTGTATCTCATCAACTGATGAAGTGGAAAAATTATCTGAATGACTATTGCTGATTTCAAACACTGATATGTAAACATAATCTGAAATTGAAAAGAGATATGTGCATACTCCTTCCCAAAGAGTACAAAAATTAAGACAATTTATTTCACACTCAAATCCCTGAATAGCCGCAAAAATGTGATGTGAATCACATGCCAATATTCCAATCTGATGTAGCACCTTTCCAGATATGATATGAGGCTGATCAAACTCTGATATATCAGAAACATTAGCATATGGAACAGCAAATACAAAGGATTCAGTGGCTCCATGAGGATATAGGGCTAGACTAGGAAAATTATGAGCAATTGGGGAAAACTGATAGGTGTAAAAATATGAATGATGGATGGGCATAAGATCTGAACCATAAGTTTTTAGAAAATATCCAAACATGTTTAATAGCAGTCCAAATATTACTAATTTCATGGATAACCATCCACTGAAAGATAGGAAAGACTTCAAACCATGTAAGATAAATATCACTGCATAAGAGACCAATGAATCAACTAGTGAAATTGGGATTTGTATAGTCTTAGTATTATTTAGAGGTATGGTATATGGTATGTATGGTGTTATTATATGTGTATCAACCTGTAAATATGATTCTAAATCATAATCCAAAGTATCACATATAATCATATTAGTAGACTCATGGGAATACATTGGTAATGAATCCTCTGTATGAAAGGAGGAAATAATGAGACATTCACAATCTTCAAGAAGGATCTGAGTATTGATACCAAGAACAAAGGAGGAGATGTTGAATCACATGATATCAAGTAAGGTAAGTGGTATGACACACATAATTCTTGGTGTGGCTAAGCAAACATCCTGGAAGTCATTGGGTTGCGCACCATCAATGAGAGAGGTATGCACAAAGTGTGGCACATAGATCTCAAAATCTAAGATAGGAGATTTAGAGAACAATGAATGGGTGATATGATAATCATTAATATCAATAGAAGCTCCATATGTTACTTATTTTTCATCAATAGTATCACAAGATGAAAAATCACCTTCAAGAGACACAAAAAAAGATGGCTCTTCAATATTTGTGTCTTCATTGAAGGAGGAAGCATTTGAATAAAGGAGAGTAGAAGTGACATGAACTGTATGAGAAAATTATTCATCATGATCAAATCCATCAGAGAATGTAGAGGCCAATAAATCTTTAGAGAGAGAACAAGAGGAGATGTTGGGTTCGCTCCATGCTTCATCTTCTATTTCTTGCAAACCAAAAGCTTTGTCCAAATTCTTCCAAAGCTCAAATGGATACTCAGCAGAAACTATGAGATGATATATATTTGGAGACATTCCCAAACACATAATTCCATAATCTCTATTAAAATTATTTAGCTGATCAATCTTCTCTTCAGAAGACTCAGGTTCACTCAATGTACCAATGGAGACATCAAAGAGACATTGCCTCTTCAAGTATGCGCTCATCTTTGGCTTCCAATCAGCATAGTTGAAAGGAGATAGTAGAGGAAATTTTGAATCCATATTGAATTTGTTGATATGATATATGAGATACTCTATGCAACCTGCAAAACAAAACTAGGAGAAAATCTTGTAAGCTAGACAAGATCTTCTTCAGAGAGGGATAGGAGAATGGATGCGCTCCTCAACTCTGTAGAACTTGATCAACCTTGTTGCTCTGATACCACGTAGAGGCTTGCAAGGTTGTGCTCCCTATATATTTGATACCATGTAGAAATAATAGATCAACGCTATTAGCAATTATGCTAAGAAGAAGCACAAGAAATAGATCTTGCTACTAAGAATTCTCACAAGCATACATAGGAAAAGTAGAGAGAATAAAAGAGACTGAATCACATGAACGGAGAGATGAATATTGGTGTGTATCCTTCCTTTGAACAATGATGAATAATAGTGTACATAAATAGTACATACCTCATAAGAAAATCAAGTTGTATGGAGGCAACTCATAAAACTCAAAAAGGTTGACTTACCAAAATATAGCAAACCCCCATTGGTGGCTAAAGCACTTCCCAAATCTATCAAGGACCTCACGAATTGGAAAAGCATGACTGAGTTTTCAAGGAGATGGAAAAAACATGCTAATCCTAGAAAATGGATAAAAAGTCATGAAGGATGGTTTGGTAACAAAAGGAGCCAGTTTCCTAGTTTGACTAGCTTTACCTTATCCACAGAATAGCAAGAAAAGCAGAATAAAGTAGAATCTAATGTAAAGTGAGGTATACTAATTCTAGATGGTCAAAAGGTGGTCAAGATCAACCCAGAATTAGAAATAAAGCATTCCCAGGATATATATGGCATGTATTGACTTTAAGGTGCAAGTGGATGCCAACTAATTAAGCTAGTGGGTGAATAATTAATCAAATAATGAATAATCAATCAAATAATGATTAATTATTTTATCATAAGTTATGAGTGGGTTTAATATATTCCAACAAATCTAGCTTTTTACTCCAATAAACTATAAAAACATGTTTATATCCATAGGCATTACGACTATGGTATTTTTTCTAAGGTTATTAAAAAAAATTATATTACATTTTTTTAATTATAAACTTATTGAAAAAATATATAACAAAAACAAAATTAATTAAAAAACAAAAAATAAATTAACCCCAAACAACCAAAAAAAATTCAAAAAATAAAAATTATTAAATAAAAATAAAAATAAAATTATATAAATAAATAAATAAAATAGATTTTAAATATTAGGGGAGATGGCCATAGTCAAACCCCAATGGGTTCCTGTCCATGGTTGCATATATCCATTTTCAATACCTTCAAGATCAATCATGATCAACCATGGCTAGGTCTCTCGTGTCTAGTTGTGACCAGTCGTGGCCACGTCCCTCGAGGCTAACAATGGTAGTAATGGCTAAGGGTACACTAAGGGAGCTATGTTATGGCCACCACATCCATGAAGGGAGGGAATCCATAAGGTTTAGCCCCTAAAAAATATAAATTAAACATTGAAGATGAAAAAAATCATTTTTTTACCTTATCCCATTTGGATCTGGAAGCAAGGCTTTGCATATGTAGATTTAAAAAAAAAAAAAATTGACCTTAGTCCATTTGGATATGGAAGCAAGGATTTATATCAATGGACCACCTAATAGATGAAAAAGAAGAATGCAATATATTCCCTTGTAACTTCAAACCCTTGCACCTACAAAGCAAAGACAAACTTTTCATCATAAACTTGAGGATGAATGAAGAAAGTAGGAGATAGACAAGGCCATAGCTTAAAGCCATCAAACCTTAAAAAACATTGTAGAGAGACTAGACCAGAAATATTGAAGAGTGATAATGAATGGAATGAAGGGAGGAGAGGGTCTTAGATCCCCTTACTAATTTTGATTAAAAAGTATATTTGGGAGAGGTCAATGGATTCAAGAGTAGGTAAATAACTTTAATTCCTATTTTATAGGTTATAATTTATTATTTATGTTATAAATACTACTAAACTATATTCACATTATCATTATCTAGTCATATATATTTATCCTCAACTATATTAGTAGTTTTTGTTAGTCATGTATAGCTATGTCACTTAAAATTTCTCAAATTTGCTGCTATTTAACTTATAAAAAATGTCATGAATCATTATTTTGTTTTTTGGTTGTGTAGTCACAAATTTGTCATTTTGTACTAGTGTAGTAATGAGTTCTAGGAGGATCTATAAGATCGAGCATGCAACATATGGAAACATTGGGAAGTTTAAAGCGAAGTTTGTGGCAAGAGGGTTCTCCTAGAAAGAGGGAATGGAATACATGGAGACTTTTATCCAATTGCCAAGTACACTTCCACTAGAGTAGTGATGTTTTTAGTTTCAATTATGGAATGGAGGATACATTAGATGGATGTTATAACAACTTTCCTCAATGGGACAATTGAGGAATAAGTGCACATAGAGAATCTTGAGGGATTTGAGTTAGACATGAAGGAGTCACATGTTGCAGATTAAAAAAAGGCCTTGTATGAACTCAAGAAAACACTAAGTGCATGATATTCCAAGTTTGATGGATATTGTAGAGTATGGGATTCACCAAACGTGAAGAAAATCCTAACTTATATTATATGTTTATTGGGATTGATCTACTTTTTTGGGTGTTTTATGTAGATGACTTGTTTCTTACAAGCTCACGGAAGTTTAATGTAGGGTGCTAAGTAGATATGGTAGTTGAGTTCTAGATGATGGACATTGGCATGATGCATTACTTCTTGGGGTTGGACATTTGGTAGACACCATGGGAAATTTTCTTTGGTCAGTGTAAGTATGAAACCGAGTTCTTAAAGAGGTTTCGAGTGAAGGAAGGAAAACCTATGGCCACACCTATGATCAATAATTTAAAGAAGGTAACAACTTCAAATTCATAGATGGTGGACCCTATGTTGTATAGAAAATCAGGGTCTTTGATGTATTTGGTCAACACTAGACCATTTTGTTCCATGAACACCTTGATCAAGTTCATGGTGGAGTCGAGGAAACAACATTGGGTATTAGAAAAATATGTGCTTAGATACTTTAGGGGAAGTATTGAGTATGGTATAAGATATATTAGATATGGTGAAGTGAAGTTGTAGGAGTAGAGAAACTCAAATTGGGTAGGTAATGCATCATATAGGAAGAGAACCTTGAGGTGATACTTTAGCTATTGGGAACAATGGTGATATCTTGGTTCAATAGGAAGCATAAATTTGTGGCACTTAGCTCAGTAGGGGCACAATATATAGTAGCTAGTACTACAATGTGTTAGGCCATCTGGATTTGGAATTTGCTTATAGGATTGTTTGATCAGGAGTTGGATCTCATGGTCATATGTTGTGATAATCATATGTATATAAAACCCTATAATAATATAGTGTTTCATGAAAGGTTCAGACACATACAGATCATATATCACTTCATACGAGACAAGATTTAGAACATAGTAGTAAATCTCAAGTATGTACCCATAGATAAGTGGGTTGTTGATATTTTGATCAAGTTGTTAGCAAAAAGTAAGTTTGAATATTTTATTAAAAAAAACTTAGATTGGTGTAGAATCGCTTCCTCCCTAAGATGGATTGGTATTTTCTAACCTAGGTGACTGTCACTAGTACAAAATTAGAAATTTGTTACTAAAAAAACTAAATTTGGCATATAAACTACTATTTTTTAGGATGCAACTAATCATAGTATATTTCTAGCCTCTTTTCCCCTGACTAACCTTTAGTCATATCTCGCATAGTCATCAATTGGTTGAATTGAATCATAATCGTGTAATATATTTATTTATTTATTTGGTCATTAATTATCACCATTTTGTAGTACATTTATGCATTTATTTGGTCATTGATTGTCATCATCTTGTAGTACATTTCTTAGTTTAATGAGTCATTAATTGTTGTCATCTTGTAGCATATTTATTAGTTTATCTAAGTAATTTTTTTATCATTTTTAATCATATATTTAATTTTGTTATAAAGCACTATGCAAGTAGTATAATACTACCCTCTTATAACAAGACTAAACTAATAAAAATATATATAATTATTATTAGTATATATTAATGTATTATTGTTTTTGTTACCACCTAGATCCGCACGTGAATGTGAGAAAAATATCAACTTGCTGAGAGTGTCCTTGGTGGAAATTTACCACAACTCTCAACTCCTTATGTTTATGCCGAATCGTAAACAAAAACCAAGGGAGGTAGAAACCATAAAAATATAGGATGGCCACCTTGGAAAAGGTGACTTAGGAGTTAATAAATTACACTAGAAAATAAATCTAACAATATAAATTGGTGTTGGGCCAGAAAAGGTACACAAAGAAGAAGCAAATGCGCAAGTGAAAGGACAAAAAGTGTGCGCACGACAGGAGAAAGGCAGGATAAGAAGGAATCGACCCAGATAAGATAAAAACATGCATGCGATGAAGAAAGAGGCAGAAGGAAAGCTATGACGAGGATGTTGCAATGAGGAAAACATATCCGAGTCAGTGGAAGAGGCATGTAGAGAAGTTAAGGTTGGAAGACAGAAGTCAAGGAAGACTGCAGAAGGACGAGCTAGCAGGAGGAGTAAGGAAGGTTTTACGACTATTTATGACTGGTACAGATGAGCTAAAAGATGTTTTTGTGGCTAGTTAAGGACATGGTTAATGTCTTGCAGGGATTTTGCAGCTAGGTGTGGGTTGGCATTGATTTAAACCAGAGATATTTTGGATTTTGAGTCTGTAATAACTGAGTTGTACTCAATTGACCCTGTGTGGTATTGTAAATATTATATATAGGAGGAAACCAACCTGTATAAGGGTTGGATTGAGTCGCTCATTCATTAGAGGTATGTTTTTTAAGAGTTATGCAGTTCTTAGTTAGATTTAGAGAAGGAGTTAG
Source organism: Pseudotsuga menziesii (assembly GCA_001517045.1). Taxonomy (NCBI): domain Eukaryota; kingdom Viridiplantae; phylum Streptophyta; class Pinopsida; order Pinales; family Pinaceae; genus Pseudotsuga; species Pseudotsuga menziesii. The sequence continues at coordinate 82,249 of LPNX010553313.1, forward strand.
AGAAAGAAGACTTAAAGGAGAGTCTAGTAAAAGGAGAAGGTTGTTGAGCCATGAATCTTGGAGCTGTGTGCACAGACTGCCAGTAGAATAGAAGAGTCGATCCAGGTTGTGTGTGGATCCATAGGAGTAGATAGAATAATAAACCAGAGAGCATGAGAGAAATAAGATTGAGTCAAATAGACATATCTAAAGAATAGTTTTCATATCACAAGCTACAAAGTGCTATAAACCTTTCTCATGCCAAATGAAGAGAACCTTGGTGGTTTTTCCCATATGTGTTTCCATGTTATTTACTGTGTTATGTGGATGAATGTTTTTAATGATGAATGTTCTCTTACTATGCATTATTATAGTTACTGTTGAATGAATATCGTAGTAGGAACAATCAATGGATGCATGAAGGATTAAAACACTGTTAAAATGTTATGTATGGCTTTATGATTCAATTGTTAAGTTAAGGCATGAGTCACATGATGTATGTTGAGTACAAGGAATCAAATGCATCACGGTGTTTTCATCGCACAATAGAAGACTCCATCTAGTCGCCTTTGTCAAGTGCCTTGGCCGTGGGCCAAGGGACTAGAATCCCTCGCCAACTGCAGAAACATGGTTATGGTAGTTAGTTACCCATAAAGATATATTGGGTGAGACTATGCTTGCTTCCCAGGTGTTGCCGATAGAGCTTGCTCTGTCAGGATAATGTCTTTTGGTGTCTTGTTGGTATTATGTTGTTATTGAACCACGGGTCTAGACAAGAAGAGAAAAGAGTCCAAAAAATGGTTCCATTAATGGGACCCAACCATTTGAGTCGAGGGACATGTTGTGGCATCTGACAAAAAGAGAGATAGAGGACTGGCTGGAGTCCAAGACGCTGGAATTCACATAAGAAGAGAGTGTAGATAACTAGGCAGACTGGTACATATATTCAAATATCCACAAGATATTATTTGCAAAGTTTCCTATTGTGTTGTATGAATGGTTGTCAATATTGGCAAGAAAAAAGACAAATTTCCAACGAAGAAAAACAGTCAAGTGGAATGATCAGTTGGTGCATAAGATAACCAGTGTAAGTAACACCAGAGTCTAGAGCTATTGATTTTTGGGTTGACAGTATTTTACAAGGATATATTACTGAGTTTGCAATAGAGGCTATAACCTCATATAGTGAGGTTGAAAGAAAGTTTTTCCAAGGACCCATAGTGAGGTTGAAAGAAAGTTTTTCCAAGGACCCCGAAGAAGATATTTGTTATCTATCAGTACATGGATCAAGATACTCATTTATGAGAAGGGTATCCTATAGTTTAGTAGTTGAGTCACGTACTATGGAGGAAGGATATGTCGCAGACGACCTGTCAAGAAAATGGGAAATGGTGAGTTGAGATGTTCCCAGGAAGTACAAATACTGAACTAGAGACTGGATTCCTACGGAGTGGAAGGAGATTCACATTTGGAAAGAGGAGAAATAAAAAGGAAGGTCGACAAACTCCTAGTTTGTTCGAGGAAAGCGAACAAAAAATTCAGTCGCATGTATACAAAGGAAATTGCAACGAAGAGGAGGACTATAGACCGATATCATAAGGAGCGGAAGACTCCGAAGAGTCTGACGAGACACCAAGGTCAGTAAATAACTACATCACACCAAGAGCATCATTCGAGGTAAGGTCTAGAGCCTCATTTCCTGAGCGAGTTATTAATACTGATAGTGCTAGTACTGCGACTATCGCGTAAGAGGAAACACCCTCGCTAAACCTTTCATTGGATAACCATGATGCCAACTCAATGGCTAGGGTGGATATTTGGTTACCCACAGTCAACGGCAATGGAGCAGAGGATCCATAGCAGCATTGGTTCATATGCAAATCTATTTGGATGGTTTGCTTAGTTCAGAATGAGTACCTAAAGAAAGCATAGATGATCACGACTCTAAGGGGTCGTGCGCTATATTGGTTTATGAATTATGGTATAGTACCATTAGGATCACCGTAGAAGAACCTTGAGGAGATACACATTGCAATGATATTCGAGTACAAAAAACCTAAATCTGAGTCGCAGTGCATCATTGAGATCAAGGAGATAAAGTAAGCACTGGAAAAGACAGTATGGGACTGTGACCAGCGATTTAAAAATTTAATGGCCAAATTAAGTTTCCAGATGTCAGATTTAGGATAAGGATTGGTTTATTGCTGCATTGTTGCCACACATCTGAGGGCTATTGATGCAACAAAAGATTGAGTTGCAGACAGAAGCGCTAGAATTGGCAATGAAGCTAGAGGCCTCACCAATTGGTGATGGTGCTACAAGAATGAGACAGATTCAGCCGCAGTTGGCTAATATAACCATACAGCTTCAGGACATTAAGAAGGGTAAGGAATCCCATGAAGAATTATGGTGCACAAAATGCAGAATAGAAGGACACGCTAAGGATAATTGTCCGACCTTCATGAATTATGTCTCATCCAGTGTGCTAAACTTGTTAAATGGACATGGCCTACCATGGTGTCGCATATGATAGTCTAGAGGACATCGTGATGAGGACTTCCTATACTTGAAAAATATTGTGAGTACCCCAGTGAACCTGTTTTGTAAATTTTGCAAGTCAGTAGGGCATGAAGAGAAGGATTGCATAGAATATCAGCTCTTGAAGGAAAAGAAGGTGGACACATACTTAATGAAGAATTATGGATAGACTCAGGATGACCCCACACAAGCATCATATTAGCATGTGCAGTTCCCACCTAATCATTATCAAAACTATTATCAACCTCAGAATGCACCACAATAGCCATACATGCAACATAATCACTATTAGCCGCAATATCAATAGAATCAGTATCCCCCATAGCAACCACACCTTTAGGGGAGGGGTGGTGGGAACTTCAGAGGAAGAGGAGGTGGAGGAGGATTTGGTATAGGAAGAGGTCAGTTGCATGCTACAACTATGGACAACTAGGTCATTATGCCATAGATTGCTTGGAGCCTACAAAGAAGTGCTCATATTGCAAGGGACGGGACCATAATGTGGAGCAATGTCTGTAGTTGATTGCAAAGTGGCACGCCAGGACTATCGCAGGTCCTACTCCTGCATAGAATCCAAATTGAACTCCAAATGCTAACTTAAATGTCCATATGATTGCTATTGAACCAAGAGAGTCGAGCATTGTAGTCGTAACACAAGGAAGTGTTGCGACTGGAGCTTATCTGGAAACACCACACGAACAAATTTCACTGCAAGTACGACCGACGACATAGAAGAAGGTGTCATTAGACATCCAAAAACATAACCAAGTATTCATGGATGTGTGACCAGAGTTTGTAGATCTAGAAGAGCTGTCGACTTCAGAAGAAGTCAGGGAGATGCCCAAACGATTCCAACACATATTCTGGAAGAAGGTCCCACAAAAGGTTAGTAAGATCAAGTCATTTATGTCAAGTTTCTTAGTGCTAATTCAAAATAAATATGCTATCAAAGAACTATAAGCACTAATAGAAGAGACACCAGTAGAGCCACAACCTAAAAAGAGAGTTAACTAGGTCAGAAAGAAATTCAAAACTGGTCACAAGTTGAGAATGATTGCGCAAATAGGATATTTTGACATGGACTATATCATTTTAGACCTAGGGTCTGATGTCAATATCTTGACATGAAAAAATTGGGAAAGTATGGGGAAGCTATGCTTGGACTGGTCTCATGTCCAGCTACGAATTTCCAATCAAGCGAAGGTACTCCCAATTGGTAGAGTGATTCAAGTCCTTGTCGACATAGAAGAGTTGCACGCATCTGCATACTTTGAAGTCATTAACATTGTTGATGACACAAATCCATATCTCGCACTATTGGGCATATATTGGGCCATAGACAATCATACCATCATCAAATTCAAGAAAAGGATACAAAATTTGAGGATAATGAAATGAGGGTAGTGTCACCCATTGATCCATTAGAAGGACAAATATATGTTGAGCCTGTCTATAATGACAGACAGGGCTACTATCTTGACTAGATCTACAATATCACTGCTATGCAAGAAGATTACATTAATCCAACTGCATATGGGAACCTGAGCTGGAAGAGTGCTAGTTTCTGCGCATCCAACTCAGGGGAATCTTTAGAGAACTGGAAAAATCGGTTACATGAGGTGTCTATGAGGAGATGCACAAGGATTACCAGGTCTGTGCGATGGGTGGACACTAAGGATACAGAGATACCCACCTATGAGGGATTACCTAACCTTGCGGTATTTCTCACCGAGTTTGAAGGTCTCATCATAGAATCACAATGCTTGTCTACATTGTATCATGTACTCAAGGATACACCTGCCAGATGGTGGGGTATGCACAAGTAGTTCATAACAGAATGGACGCAATGCAGAATATTGATGGAAGTCCACTTTGATGAAGAAGTTTTCACTATAAGTCATAGGTACATAGGGTTGTTGAGCCCTGCAAAGCACATAAATAAGTGTCGCACTATATTTGTAGTATACCCGCGACAAGAATGGATCCATCATTTCATTTTGACATTGGAAATGACACCTAGAACCTGGTATGCGTCTATGGAGTTGCCACAAGGTACTCAAGACTAGGAAGAGATAGCCAAACAATTTCTACACACATTTGAGTTTGCTGATGAGAAACCTACAGTTGATGCTGCACTTCAAATACTCAAAGCCCAGATATTTGCTCAAGTCCCGATTAAGGAGGGAAATTCCCACCAGATTAATGCAACCATCCAATAGTGGATGGCCTGTTACAACCTAATTGGAGATCCAGACAATGACTCAACTAAAATAAACATACCAGAGTCAGAGGGTACATGCGTAGTGGAGGGAAGTGACATTTCCAGTGACCAGTTCCTAAAACTGCTAAAAATCAAGAAAGTAAAAATTGGGTCACCAGAAAACTCGAAGTTCGCCAATATAGGAGATTATTGGGATGAAGACACTATCGCAAAGATCACAGACTTGCTGGATGAATATCAGGATCTGTTCCCTACCAAGTTTTCATAAATGAAGGGGATAGTAGGAGATTTAGGGGAGATGAAAATACCCCTGTGACCAGATGTTAAACCCAATAGACATCGACCATACAGAATGAACCTCAGATATAAGGAAAAGGTAAAGACAGAATTGGATCGCATGCTCGACGGAGGAATCATTGAACCTATTGAGGAATCAGAGTAGATCAGCCTTATAGTGATCTAGAATAAGAAGACAATAGGTGAATTCAAGATCGATGTCGGCTTGACGAAGTTGAACGATGCATTCTTGCACGACCCATTCCCAACACCATTCACATATGAAGTACTTGAAAATGTAGGTGGTCAATAGATGTATTCATTCAATGATGGCTTCTCTATCTATCATCAAGTCAGAATCATGTAGGAGGATTGCCACAAAAAGACCTTTGTCACAAAATGGGGATGCTATCAGTATAGAGTAATTCCCTTTGGACTCAAGAATGCACCCACTATTTTTTCTAGAATAGTATTTTCTGCTTTTAAAAATTTTAGACATAAATTTCTTGAAGTCTACTTTGATAATTGGACTGTGTTTGGTCTAGTAAGAGACCATATTGAGAGTCTATGCATGATGTTGGGTCACTACCACCAGTATCAGATTGCGCTTAATTCTAAGAAATGTATTTTATGTGCACCATTTGGTATACTGTTGGGTCATGTCGTATGTCGCGACAGGATTTTGGTTGACCCAACAAAAATTGTGATTATTCTCGACCTACCACTACCTACATTAGTTACGCAACTCATATCAGTTCTAGGACATACGAGCTACTACCAGAAGTTCATCAAAGGATATGCAGTGATCACTGCACCCATGGAGAAACTGTTGAAGAAAGACATAAAGTTCCAGTGGAAAACAGAGTTCTAGAAAATCTTGGATAAATTAAAGACTGCAATGGCCACTATGCCAATACCTGTATTACCAGACTGGAGAAAGGAGTTCCATGTGCATGTCGACGCATCGTCTATTGTGCTTAGCGTAGTCCTGACACAACTAGGAGAGGATGCACTTGACCACCCTATTAATTTCACAAGCAGGAAACTATCAACAGCTGAAAATAACTACACAATGACAGAAATAGAAGGCCTTGCTATGGTCTATGCACTTCAGAAATTCTGACATTATTTGTTCGGTGGACATTTTCAGATGTACACCGATCATTCAGCACTAAAATACCTAGTCAAAAAGCCAGTGTTGGAGGGGGATATCTATATATGGCTTCTCCTATTTCAAGAGTTTGATTTTGAAATCATTATTGAACCTGGTCGACTGAATGTTGGACCATATCGCCTATCAAGGATAGAGAGCGGTGAAGAACCAACGAGCCTCGAAGATAAATTTCCCGATGCACAAATGTTTGTGATTACCATGATGGAAAACCAAGATCCAGAGTTGAATTCTATCTTAGACTTCTTGAGTACATGATATGCACCTTCAGGATCCTCCACTAACCAAAATAAACAATTGGTCATCAGAGCTGTCGACTTCACATTGATTGTTGGACACCTCTATAAGCTAGGAATGGATGAAATAATACGTCACTGTGTATTTGAACATGAACAATTTTGGGTTATGAGCAAAGCACACGCTAGTGTCACGGGAGGACACTATGTGGGAAAAGCAACTGTGCAAAAAATATGACAAGAAGGATTATGGTGGCCAACCATACACATGGATACTAAGAGTTTCTGTCTACGTTGCGATATCTGCCAGAGAACAGAAAAACCATCACGCTGCGACAAAATGCCACTGGTGCCACAGATATCCCTCCAGGAATTTGATAAATGGGCCATTGATTTCATTGGACCTATCAGACCACCAGGCAAGAGGACTAGCGCGCGCTATATTATCACTGCAATATACTATTTAACCAGATGGGATGAATTCGTGTATGTTAAATATTGCACCGCTGCAACTGCAGCAAATTTTTTGTTTGAAAACATAGTGACTATATTTGGTTGTTGAAATATTCTGGGCCTAAGTGATCAAGGTATGCATTTTGTTAACAAAGTGATTGTTGATCTTACTACAGAATTCCAGATCCAGAAAAAGAAGACAAAACCCTATCATCCTCAGGCGAATGGAACGATCGAAGATTTCAACAATATTTTGGAGAATGCATTCACCAAGGTATGCAACATGCGCCGAGATGATTGGGATCAAAAAGTTTCAGCTGTGCTATGGGCATATCGCACAACTTGCAAGCGCCTAACAGGTCACATGCCATTCAAGTTGGTATATGGATAAGAATCTATTGTACATATGGAGCACATTGTGCCAAGCCTACGGATTGTTGCGTTGAAAGAGATGAATGATGGATATTTTGTCAAGAAAAGGTTGTCATAGCTCGTTCAGATGGAAGAGGAAGGCTTCATCGTAGGATATCGTCAAACTGTGGAGAACCAAAGACAGAAAGCATGGCATGATGGAAATATCTGGGTTAAGCCATTTAATGTCAGAGGAATTGTATTGTTATATGACAGCAAGTTTTTCAAACACCCGGGTAAACTAAAGACACATTGGCTTCGACCATATGTGGTTGCACACATCACTGATGCGGGCGCAGTAAAGTTATAGAAGCTCAATGGAACATACGTCGCTAGAATGGTGAATGGAAGTCACCTAAAGTTGTACTACAATGGTTGTGACATTCCTGGCTAGGTCCACATCGTGCAGATATTAAGAAAAAAAATGGAAGAAAGGAATATTTTATGTTGCACGTCGGCAACATATGCATGCAGAAGCACAAGAAAAAGTAGAACGCACAAGAAAAGGAGGAAAGCGTATGGAACGACGGTAATGATAGGTTGTCCACAATCAGGTATTTAAGAGAGGATATCTAGAAAATATTGAGGTGGCTACGACAGCTAAGAGCCTTAAATTCAACACAGTATGAGGAGAATGACGATGTTCTTTTTGGTCCCATCAGCTATCCTTGACATAACTTCCATAACTGTCCTAACAGGTACATCTCGACGCTCGACTAAGTAGAGTTAATACAAGGAATGTGTCGGCTGAGAATCCCATGTGATCAATTAGACATTGAACACCGACTGTATGACGACTGAAGGACATAGAGGCATGTATAAATACCAGGATTTTCCATCAAGCAATATTTTATGCACACACACACAAAGCTGAGAGAACCAGAGCCGAGCAATCAGAGAGCCAAAAGTCTATCACTTAGTTAGCCAACACCGATGTTCATTGAGATCCCCAATGACAGTGACATATCAGACATGACCATTATCCAAGGTTTCCCAATTGTTGAAGAAGAAGTAGACTCACCAAAGGTGTTGCAACCAGAGCAGCAGCCAGAAACTGACCCGATGGCATGAACCAGGAAGCCATCTGTCCCCTCGATCGCAACTAGACCTCTAGCTTCTCCTCAACCTGCAGCTGCCCCTATTAATAGTCCAAGCCCTGGTTCATGCCCTGTACCAAACCCAACTCAGGTACCACTAACTACAACAGCGTAGCTGATCAGAGAGCCGAGACAGGTCAATAAGAAGGAATTAGGAGGGTAGTTCTGCAAACAAAGAAAACATCTAGGAAGTGGAAGCCTATGTCCATTCTAAGCACTGCTGGGAAATAACCCATGGAAGAAGGCCTGCTAAAGGAAGATGTCATGGATGAAGACTCCCCACCACATAGAGGCCTAGATGTTGAGGAGGACGACACAAAATTCCCCTACTATGTCCCACCAAGAAGAGCTGACGTGGAGGAAGTGGTGCTACCAAAGAAGGCCAATACAACTTTGGTCATGTTGTGGATCCCTGAGAATGTACCCCTACCCAAGAGAATCATGCCAAATATCTTCAAGTTGAGCTTCAAGGACTTTGACACAAGATAATAGCCAGGGTTGAAAAGAGCGAACTGCATGATCCCTGATCAGACCAACCCGGCTGGAGCTCAGATACTCAGACCAATGCAATGGGTTGAAAGAGTTGGCCACGCAGGATTGATGAACGTACTATTTATGATTCATTTCGGCCACATTCCACACGTCAACACATTCATGAAACAACTTCTAGTATGTTTCCACCGAGGATGTTTATGGCTCAATAGACCATACCTGGTCGACGCCGACCTTATTGCTACGATAACGGGTCTTCCTAAGGAAGGGGGTGACCCCACACTATATTTGGAAAATAAAAACACCACCAATATGACGTAGAAGTATAAGATTCAGTATGTAGATAGGGGTTTCCTAATTGGCCCCGTTGAATATTCCACCATGTGGTTTTTTGCACGGCTCGTCTCTTGTAAGCTGCTACACAAGATGAGGCCCAAGCAGTGCACTGCATGAACAATCAAGCTCACAGAACTGTGTGCACTGGGAAGGATTTTCAATTGGTCACATTTTTTGTTGAATGAGCTGATAGATGATGCCATGCAGGCCCAGGAAGAGCCCACCTACAAATTTCATTACTCCTGGCTAATCATCTTGATCTCCTTCACCCTATGGGCCAACCCGCTAGACTATATATATATGGATGTCCCACTATCGTTCCTTAGTGCAAGGTTCCAGAACTTGTGGGACCAGAAGAAGCATACGGATCGGTATAAGTATAGCAACATTGAGTTCTTTCTGCACACAAAGGCACTCCATGATGTTTTCCACCGATATCACCAAATCTGTGTTGCAACAGTGAATAGGAATGTGGCCTTTATCAATTTTCAGGTCGGTGCCCATAATATGATCTTGGAGCCCAATAAAGACCCAGCGAAGTAAGCACACAATGCAGGGTTCATGATCACTGACAATAAATTTTTAGGTCGGTGCCCATAATATGATCTTGGAGCCCAATAAAGACCCAGCGAAGCAAGCACACAATGCAGGGTTCATGATCACTGACAATAATTTCAATGACATTGTTAAAGAATGGTGCAACCCATAGGTAGAGCCATTTCTTGAGCACCTGAATGAAGAAGACCCACCAGTGGACCATGACGATGGCCACGATAACAGCTAATGAAATGAGGGAGGCGATGATCAAGGAAATCAGTTGCAAGAAGAAGAAGAAACAGTTGATGATGCTGGTAGGAATGGCTCAGATCATACTGACTCTGAGTGCATGCATCCTCAGGAAAACATCCAAACACAAGTGCAAACACAGCAACAAAGGCCAGAGCACCCGTGCAAGAAGAGAAAAGAAGACAAAACGTCTGGAATGAACACATTAACTAAAACTAATGTGCATGAGCTTTCAAATGTTGTCACTAAAGTTGCACAAGACATCCCTGCCACTCTAAACACATAGCAGGTAAATATTGCTCACCAAGTTGGGAACCACTTGAATAAGCTCATAGAAGCCATTAATGAGGTCAAAGCCACTATGGAGACTGAGACATATGGTGTCGATCCCAACGTTCTATTAGCCACACCATATTTAGTGTCACCGATCAAAGTAAATATTTTGAGGCATGCACTGGAGATAGAAACAAAGACAAGTGCAATTGATGATAATAGCAGTCTATAGATTGACTTCTACAAGATGGCCTTGAGTGAATTCTATGAATTTTAGCAGGAAGCCGCGTCCTAAATACAACTAAGGGAAAATTTTGTTGCTTATCAAGTAGCAAAGTAGCAAAGGAAGGAAAAGACACCCAAGGCCCTCTTGAGGGACAAAGAGTAGGAAATTGTCACACGTGAGCATAGCAAGAATTCACTCGCTCAAAACATTAAGAGCATGGTTGCAGAGTTCCCAATAGAAGCGGGCCAGGAAGATGAATACTCAGAAGCTAAGGTTTCCCAACTGTCATGCATCACGAGAAAACTAAAGAAGGAGGTTGAGGAACTGCAAGCTAGGAAGGTACCAAGCACACCTATAGAGTTCCTCAAGGAGAGAAGAAGAGCAGCATCTAAGGCTGCTAAAAAGATCAAAGAAGGAGAAATACTCTGCACAAAGGAATTTGAAGTCATCTCTACAATCTGGGGAGCACTGCTAGAAGATGAAATTGTAGAAAACATAAGGGAGAGCGTACGACAGGCAGATGAGAAAATCAATGCTGCAAGGTAGAAATGAAGAAATTGTCGCTTTAGAAAAAGGTTACTAAGAGCGCGGAGATCAAGTGATTGCAACAGGAAGTCCAGTCTCTTCAAGATCAAGAGTAGACTAGGGAAGCCGAGGTTTAGACACACCAATAAGAAGTAGCCTGGCTCACAGGCCTTCTTTCACCTATGCAGCAGAAACTTCAGCAAGTCATGCAGTCGATAGAGGAAGGACCATCGAAACATATCAATTTCGAACGTGTAGAGCAGTTGGACGCATAGGCAGAGGAAGTAGCAGGGGAATTTGATAAGGTGCAATAGATGGTGAAGGAGTTCCAGGACAAGGTTGTTCCCACTGCGCAGTGTGGGACCATGCTAGAGGCATATATTTTGCAAGGCAAGTAAAATTTATGCAGCAGGCCATTTTTGCGAACGAGTGCATTTTTTCTTAGTGGCTCGGGACGAGCCACATGTGAGTGTTGGGGGCCTGTTGGGACAGAAAAAGTACACAAGGAAGAAGTGAATGCTCAAGTGAAAGGAGGAAAAGTGCACGCACGACAACAAAAAAGTAGGATAGGAAGGAATCGGCGTAGATAAGATAAAAACATGTGCACGATGGAGAAAGAGGTGGAAGGAAAGTTGTGACGAGGATGCTACAATGAGGAATATAGATTCGAGTCAATGGAAGAAGCATGTAGAGAAATTAAGGAAGACTACAGAAGGATGATTCAGTAGGAGGAGGAAGGATAGTTTTGCAGTTATTTATGACTGGTACAAAAGAGTTGAAAGATGTTTCTGCGGCTATTTAAGGTCGTGGTTAATGTCTTGCAGGGATTTCGCAGCTAGGTATGGGCCAAAATTGATGTAAACCAGAGGTATTTTGGGTTGTTGAGTCTGTAATAACTTATTTGTACTCAGTTGACCCTACGTGGTCTTCTAAATATTATATATAGGAGGAACCTGACCTATATAAGGGTTGTCTTGAGTCATTCATTCATTAGATGTCTATTGTTCAAGAGTTATGCAGTTCTTAGTTATATTTAGAGGAGTTAGAGAAAGAAGACTCAGAGGAGAGTCTAGTAAAAGGATATGGTTGTTGAGTAGTGGATCGTGTAGCTATGTGTGCGGACCACCAATAGAATAGAAGAGTTGATCCAGGATGTGTGCAAATCCATAGGATTAGATAGAATAATAAACCAAAGAGCATGAGAGAAATAATATTGAGTCAAATAGACATATCTAAAGAACAGTATGCATATCACGGGCTGCAAGGTGTTATAAACCATTATCATACTAGATGAAGATCACCTTGGTGGTTTTTCCCATATGGGTCTCCATGTTATTTACTGTGTTATGTGGATGAATTTGTTTAATGATGAAATTTGATGTGAATTTTTGCTTACTATTCATTATTATAGTTACTGTTGAATGAATATCACAGTAGGAACAATCAATTGATGCATGGAGGATTAAAGCACTGTCAAAATGTTATGTATGGATTTATGATTTAGTTTTTAAGTTAAGGCATGAGTTGCACGATGTCTATTGAGTACAAGAAATCAGATGTGTCGCTTCATTGCACCAGTTGTAGAGTCACAATGGTAAAGTTGTGTCACATGCCAGTTGCAACTTATCACTGTGTTGTGTTCGCGCAGTAGCAGACTCCATCCATTCATATTCCTCGAGCACCTTGGCCATGAGCCAAGATACTAGAATCCCTCACCAACTACGGAAACATGATTCTGGAAGTTACCCATAAAGATATCTCGGGTGAGACTGCACCTGCTTCACGGGAGTTGCCGACAGATCTTGCTCTGTTGGATCGATGTCTTTTGGTGTCTTGTTGGTATTATGTTGTTGTTGAACCGCGGGTCTAGAAAAGAAGAGAAAAGAGGCCAACAATTGGAAAGTAATTCAAATCTTTCTGGTTGATTAAAAATATAGACTAGTGCTTTTTATACCATGAAATGGCACTTCTTCATCTCAGTAACGACTCCAGCACGTCGTTACACAAATTGACACTATGGATTTAAGTGACCCTAACCTTATAGATGGATAATATCCTTCATACATTCTTACTCCTTCATATTTACCACTTTTTATGAATGAGCTTTGCTTGCACCCATGGGTCTTATTATAGAAACTCGTGTGTCACTCACGGGTTAGCCCATATGAACCCTGCAAGTTATATCTAAGAAGTTGTAATCATGAATTCCCTTCAGGAAAGTTGTGATTCACTTGCAAGTTGCCTCATATATACCAGCGATTTTCATTAAAATAACTTTAAAAATAAAAATACGATTAGTTTATGGGAAGTTGGGTCCAAATTGGTAACTTCCCTAACTCCCCTAACCATCCTAGGCCTTGAATCCTCTCCTCATCAGCAACTATAAAAAGAGGGGAGGGATAGAGGATAAGGGAAGCATTTTTTAGGGAAAGGTTATGCTGGAGGATTCTCTTGGAGAGAGGAGGAAGGAGGACTCAGGTCTTGGTTTGCAGAAGAATCTTGTCTCAGACAGGGTTTTTTAATGTTTCCTGAACTTCATCAATAAAGAGTGTTTTCCTTCCAATATTGTCTTGATGCAATGTTTTTTTGTTATGAGTTATGATCTATATTGTTATTTGTTTTCAAATGCAATTGTAATATGTTCATGTCTCTTTATATAAAAATAGAATATATTGTGAGTAAATATCAATCTTTGTTGTAGGTGTTGAAGATCAGGAGCATTTAAGGAGGAGAATTAAATATTGGATCAACCGTATGGAAAAAGGTGCATGTCCTATTAACTCTTATTCTCTTATATATGTTTCCAAACCTCATATTTCTGCAAGTCATTTCCATCATATGTTGGTGACCCTATTACCCCAATTCATAAGGTATATTTCCTTCACAACATAATTGGAGAGTCCATTGGGGAGTCTAGGTTTGTTTTTGGGTCTCTTCAATTGAGATTTCTTTCTAGTTGTTTTTTTCTCAATTAATGTTTGTGGTTTGCAACTATTATTTTTTAGTCATTTCTTTTTCATATCTTCAAGGTTTTGAGCCTTGTCATTTTTCTTTTTGAAAAATTTAGGAACCACTCAAGGGTTCTCTATACATAAAGTCTCGTTTTCCTTGTGACTTTTGGGTTTCCTTGAGCACAGTCGTGAGTGACTCATGGTTCTTTCGAAGAACAACTGCGTGTTCCTGTATATTGGGGTACAAATCTCTAGGGCTTGATTTCTTTGAGTGTTTTTTGATATCCTATTTGCTTTTGGGGTTGTTTCTTGAGTGTCTCTTGGTGTGTTATTTGTTGCAAGTCTCTGGTCATCTTGATTTTATAAGCTTTCTTTTGGGTAGGTTAGGTTGAATGTATGTGTAAGACTCCTGTTAGGTATTCCCTCTTGGAATCCTTAGTTGGAGTGTGAGTAGTCTTTGGGTTTTTGACCTCTGTAAGTACTTATATCTGCTATTGTTTATGTGATTGCCTTAGTAGTTATATTGACCTTTGCTTCTTCCATTTTCTTGGTCTACTTCATTTTTCTTAAGCTTGTAGTCCAGTCCAAGTGATTTTTTATTCAACTTTGCGGATCTTTCAAAGTTTGTGATTATGAGCCCTGAACCTTTGAGTCTTATTCTTGCATGTGTTCATATTTAGTAATTACTTACGTGCATTAAGTTGCATTTAGCATATTGATTTTTTGAAAAAAGAAAACAAAAACAAAGCATTTAGTTGCATTGATAGTCTTAGACAGGAACATTGTACATTTGTTTTTTATTTTTTTCAAAAACTAAAAGTAAAAAAAAGGTCTTTTGTTTTCCAAAGTTCATTAGGTAAATTTTATTTGTTTTGAAAAAAGAGAAAAAGGAATTTGAATAGAAATTGTAATTTGAAATTTTTACATCATTTATGCTTTTGCTTTTAGTTAAGTCATAACATTAAAAGTTTCATTTCCACTACCCTCGGTAAAAACAACCCTAAAAAGAACACTTATTAATTAAAATTAACTAACATTTTCTTTCTAGAGACTACACCAACTAGCTTAGGCTAGGATCTTGGAATAAGTAATATACAACTAACCAAGATCATTTAAAACTTAGACATAGTGACATGTCTCTTAGGAAATCCAAGTTTACAGAAGATCAACTAGAAATATCCTCTAACACAGGAGTTAAGGACGAGATCGTGTGAGGACTTAGTTGCGGAGATACCCTTCCAATACTTCATTCGAGCATACACTAGGACTGTTGTACATACGAGGGTTCATTCACTACTACCTTGGGCCCATGAGGTGCCAGTGCTGCTGGAATTTTTCGGCTTAGCTACCATTCCCATGCACATTAGTTAGACCTGCAACTGTTCCGCCGAGAACTTTTTTGTAGATTTGGTAACCATAGTATCTTGAATTAGGGATTTTAAATAGGTGTTGATGGAAGTATATTTCCACTGCACCTAGGGAGGACTTGGTGTGGAAATTGAACCCAAAATATAGAACAATTACACTCACAAAATTGCTAATCAAACATGCAAAATTCACACCAAAGGAGACTGAAATTGGAGCATAACACNTGAACCTTGTGAAGTAATAGGCTTCTTCAATATATCATTAAATGAGATAATAGAATGCATAAATATGTCATTCAAAATAGTCAAAAAGTAGGCTTACTAAATCTAGTCAAATCCCCCATACGTGCATAAAGCAGTTTCCAAATCTATGAAGATGCTCATGAATTTTCTAAGTCAAGTGGGAAATCTAAAGAGGGATGGAAAGAAAACTCATACATTATTTTATTTGGAGAAAAGGAGGGAGGATGATGTGGGCAAAAAATAATTCAACTACACCTAGTCTAGCTTTTCCTTTTGCCTTAAATCAGAATAAAACAAGGCAACTTTTCAGAAAAAGTAGATATGTGCTTTGGAGGATTTGGAATAAAGAATACATGCTAAATTGGGCTTCCAGGATGTTTCCCAAGAACTCCATGACTCATTTTTAGCATGTGTTGACTTCTAGGACTTGTAGAAGGCAACTAGCATAGAATGGAATCTAGGAAACTAGGTAATAAGACTAAAATAATTAAATTAATGTCTAAGGTAAGTAACTATGGGTTGATTATTCTAACACTTGGGAGGAAACCCCAGACAACAATTTGGGAGGGCAGTTGGTGATTCAAATGCTTGCACCCAAAAAGCTTATCATGGGACCCTAGGTAACTTTTATTCAATACTCACTGGTTTATTCTCGGCCCTAATCACCCCAGATGTTCCTTTGGAAGGTATATATTTAACCTACCTTGGTTTGTGATACTTAGGAAATTTTTAGTGGTGTGCTATTTGGATTGCTTGTGATCAACCTCCTCGTAGGTCTCGAAGGTTTCAAAACCTTCCTCCACTTTCAATAGTGGATCCTCCATCGCCACCTCAAAGTCATATATTGGACACAAATAGTTCTTTTTGAATCAACTGATGTCAGTGAAATTCCAAGGGAACAAGAACTTAGATACACTCAGAATGATCCTTTGTCAATAGAAATCGAATATTTGAAAGGAAATACAACTCACCTCTTACTAACCTAAGAGATCTTGTATTAGTGCAAGTTCATATGTTCGGTCCACCTAGAATTGGTGTTCCTTTGATTTTTTTCATGTCTAGTTTAGGAGAAGGTTTGGGGGATATGTCCACCCCCACTTCATCCATGGTATCTAGTGGAGTTTCTCCTTAACTTGTGAGTGCACCATGGCCAAATGTATCTACTGCACTAGTTGTGTCTTTAAACTTTTCAACCTAGGTTTCTCCAAGTGCTCAAGAGGATAATCCCTCAGTACCTTCAAACACTACTGTTTCATATAGTATGGTTGTCACTGGTATACCCAATGTACCCTTTACATATTATCCTTTGTTTCAAAACACTCAAAGTGGTCCTAGTGGTTCCACTTCCTCTGTCCAAGGTTTTCTATCGATTGGAGGACACATTCCTCCATCCTCAACTTATGTATGCCCTACACCTATCTATGCAGGTGTGTCATACATAATCCATAACCCTTTTTCAGGGTTCAAATTTCAAGCTTCTATTCAAGTTTCGGTTGCACCATTTGGAATCTATCCTTTTTCAATTTTCAGTGGGGGAATTATAGATCCTGTATCTGTGACTCCATCTTTGGATGGAATAAATCGAGCATACTATAACACACCCTATGTCAACAATGTTTTAACATTTGGATGGAATCCCTTTTAAAACATTTCTACTTCTTCATAGTCGATGGCTAGGGGAAACCCCAACATTTCTTTTGGGAACACTGGTGCAGGTTCTTCCTTGCCCCAAATTCCTCAATATCAATCTCTGGATAGGCCTATATTACCTTTTCTAGAAACTTTATACTTCTTAGACCTTTCAAAAATTATGAATGAACCTATGCGCCATGATCCCAGTTGGCCACCGGTTCCGATTAAATTTCCTTTTGGCATTCCCAAGTTAGAACGGAAAATTGGAGAGGATCTGGGTAACCATGTTCCGACTTTTCACCTGTGGTGTTCCTCTAACTCAATGAACGATGATTCGATTTGGCTAAGGCTCTTTCAAAGAACTCTGACTAGTGTTGTGGCTAAATGGCATATTGAACTTCTGTTTGTCGCCTATGATAGTTTTCTTGATATAGAAACCATTTTCAACTTCATGTTTGGTATGAAACCAGTATAGACCTTCTGTTGAATTTTCAAAAAAATCAGACCACTCATATATCTTACCATATTCATGAGTGGAGAAGAAGAAAGAGACTCATTAAAGCTAATGTTCTTCCTGAATTCCTATTGGAATGGTTTTTGAAGTCTCTATTTCCTTACATTTCAAAGGATGTTTCAACTTCGGGAGTGACCTGGGAGGAGGAAGCCATACTCAAGGCCCAGCAAGTGGACTTGATTAATTCCCAATATGAGATTCTTTATGAGATTATTCCTGAGGCACCAAGGTCCAATACGTACTTTGTTAAACTGAATCCTAGAGCACATGTCGATGGCATGGTGGTTTCAGTTGAGTCACCAACTGTAGAACCACTAGACAAATAGATACATGAATTGTCAGTGAAACAATATATAACAAAAGTAGCCAAGGCTTCCACTCCCTCGCCCCAGAATGTGAATGTTTATACTACACAATCCACCCATAAATGCACTCAGCAACCCAATGGGAAAAAGAATAAGGGTAAAAAGGGTGAGGGAGGTCAGAATAAATAGAAACCACAAATAGTGCTAAGGGGGGGGGGAAAGAAAAGAAGAAAGTCAAGTTTCCTTGTAATATTTTCCAAGAAGATCATTTGAATTACCAATGTATCCTAATGGATCAATCTCAGAATTTGTTGAAAAAACAACAACCTCTCATCCTAAAGGATCCATTCCCTCAAGGAAAAAATGTGACTTCTAGTGATCTGAAGAATGCTAGGGGCATGTAGACTGCTCCCTTTGCTGATCAGTCATATATCAACATGGTCTAGTATCATACCTTATTGTAGGCTAGAGCCAAGAACTATGAATTTGAGGCTCTGCAGAAATATAAATAGACTATCGAAACATCAGACCCACTTTTGATCGAAAAATCGGTTGATACTATTCCAAATATATCGAAAGGTGTTTTCAAAAATACATTTCATAATCCTAATGCAAGGTTCACTACCAACTACTCGGTTTTGTAGGTTCTCATCCAAACCCCTTGTGCTATGTTATCATTAGAATTTCTATAAATGTGTCCTTCACTGTGATATGCACTTTTGGAAGCCATCGGTAGTATGGAATCTGCAACCTTGATGGCTACGTTTAATATGTATGATGTCAAACCACGCCTACCTTACCATGTCACCTTTTTTATTGATGTAATCGATGGAGAAACAACCATTGGAGGAATGGTAATATATGAAGGTGCATCCACATGCATATTGTTTATTTCATGTTGGAAATATCTACGATCCCCTGAGTTAGTTCTATCTAACACTTTGTTGACTGCTTTCGACAGAAGATATTTTCGCCCACACAGTATCCTTCCATCTTTCAATATAAAACTAGAAGGGATAACAGTCTTAGTATAAATTGAAGTTTTTAAGGCCCCTCTGTATTATAACTTAATCTTGGGGAGGAGTTGGAAATATGTTATGTGTGTTATTTTGTCGTTCATTTTCCAATTCCTTGTATTCCCACGATGACTGTTGATCAATTGTCATATACTTGGAAGGGTTGTATGGAGACTTCAGAATATAACATACCTTTTATTGATCAATAGAACCAAGAGAATGAGAGTTTAGGAGTTGGGATGTACACTTCATTTATGGGCACTTTTGATATGCCCGTTGCTATAAACTACCTAGGCATGACTACTGTAGGGAATAACATTTGTACATTTGTAGATAGAACTGACCCATGGATTCTCCCTTTGCAACATGATCCTGAAGTTCCCTTATTAGCAGCAGAAATAGCCTACCAAGTTGTATTCTATGATACTTATGATTCCATCTCGACTCCTCCTGTCTTAGAAGAGTCAGATGAATCCTATTTGCACACATGGGTAGAGAACTCAACTTATTCGTCTGAATTCTTAGATATGATTTTACCATATGTTAAATCCATTTTGGAGGCTATGATAGGACCAGAGAAATTTTGTGAAGACTTACATCACAAGTCCTAATTCCTTCCAATCTTAGCAGGATTGAAAACTATGAGTTCCACGTGAGACTAACCAAAGGTATTAATTAGCTTGTGAACCCTTTACCTAAGGAGGGAGTGTTTTCCGAAGGGAATATGGAAATCATTTCCACCACCATACCGATCAATATCTCCACTAAACCTGATATCATGGAGAATGTTCATATTGGAGTGAACTCTTCACCTAAAGAGATTTCATGTTATAATGCCTTATTTAAGGATTTTTGCGATCTATTTTCCTGGTCTTACAAGGATATACCAGACATTGACCTATACATTGTAGAGCATGATATTAGAACATACCCTAATTTTAAACCTGTTCGAAAAAAGCTTCAACCTATGAACCCACGGAAAGCAATAGTCGTCAAGGCTGAAGTAGAAAAATTGTTGAAGGGTGGTTTCATATACGCTATCTCTCTCACGGAATGGGTATCCAACCCCATTCTAGTTGATAAGAAACAACGGACCATACGCAATTATACTGACTTCAAGGATTTAAACAAGGAATTCCCTAAGGAGAACTACCCCATGCCATTCATGGATCATATTATCGATGCATGTGAGGGTATCAAAGTTTTTTCATTTATGAAAGGTTTCTCGTGATATAACCAAATTCAAATTAAACCCGAAGACCCTCATAAAACTGCTTTTATCTTCCTCTGGGTACGTTCGCGTATAAGAAGATGTCATTTGGCTTGAAGAATGTCTTGGAAACCTTTCAACGAGTGATGAAATTTTCTTTTCATGATATCAAGCACATTATCGACCCCTACCTAGATGATCTTTTAGATCATTCTCGAAATAGAAAGGATCATCTGGATCATCTTCATTTAGTTTTGAAAGATGCAGGCACTATAAGATTCGCTTAAATCCCCATAAGTGTGTATTATGTGTCGAATCGGGGTGACTTCTAGTCTGCATAGTCTCTAACACGGGTTAAATGGTCAATCCTTTAAAAGTAGAGGAAATTATTAATCTAACACCTCTTCGAACCATTAGACAGCTACAAAATTCTACAAGGAAAGTCAAACTTTCTCAAACAATTTATTGTGAATTATGCCAAGATCACTAAAGCCACTTTATCAAGCAAGACACCCCATTTCTATGGGACAAAACTGCACAACAATCCTTCGAGGTATTAAAGAAAACACTATTATCAGCTCCTCTTTTTTGTCCACCAGATTACATGAAGGAATTCATATTGTATTTGGATGCATCTAAGTCTACAATTGGTGTAGTGCTAGTTCAGGAAGATGACAAGATCCATGAGCATGTCATATATTATCTCAGTATTGCCTTGGATGGTTCTGAGCTTAGATATTCACATGTGGAGAAACTGGATTTGGTTGGTCCTGAGTTTAGATATTCACATGTGGAGAAACTAGATTTGGAGGAAGTCTATGCCATCCAAAGGTTGTGACATTACATTTTGTTGAGGACAAACATTGTAGTTGAGGGCGTGAATCCATTTCAGTATGTCTTATCCCAATGAATAATCAGGTGAAATTTTAATAAGTGGATTGTCATACTCTGGGAATTTGACTTATATTTTCACTCTTTCAAGTAAAAAAAGTCCCTAGTATTTGTGGAGGTTATCTTAGAGTTCCTGAGTGATGAAAGCGTAGTGGTAGAGTATGGGACATTTGTTGATGAGCACATTTTCTTAATATCAACCTCTTTTCCTTAGTACGGAGATATCTTAGTATATATTTATACTTTGAAGTTTCCTACGACCTTCTCACGAGAAGATCGACGCAAGTTAATATTGAATGCTAAAAACTACCTTATTATCGCTGATACATTATATAGAAGAGGGGTAAATTTTATCTTATGCCAATGCCTTACCCATGAGGAGGCTGATATTTTTCTGAATGATTCTCACAACGGAGAATGTGTGGGTCATTTATCTAGGTTAGCAATGGCCCAGAAGATCTTGCGTTCCGGTTATTTATGGCCTACTATCTTTAAATATTGTGAAGAAGTTGTGAAACATTGTCATATGTGCCAGCTATATACTAGAAATATGTGGTCGCATCCTGCTCCTCTATTTCTCATCATCGTGGTAGGGCCCTTCACCAAGGGAGTGGATTTCATGACCTGCAACCTAGTTTCTGTTGGGGAGGGAAAGTATATCATTGTTGTTGTAGACTACTTTATGAAGTGGGTAGAGGAAATTCCTACCTTTAAATTCGATGGTGAGACGGCGACGTACTTTGTGTTCAATCAAATTATCACCAGGTTTGGTATTCCAAAGCATATTGCACTGACCATGGAATTCATTTTCAGAATAAGATGATGACAAAGTTCACTACTATGCTAGGTTTTAGGCAATACCACTCATATTCCTTTTACCCGTAGGTGAATGGGAAAGTAGAAGTCGTTAAAAAAACTTTGAAAACCATTTTGAAGCAAACTATTAATGCGAATAGATCAAACTAGCATATCATGTTATATCTTGCGCTTTGGGCGTATTGAACGAATGTTAAGACCGCCATAGTTTTTTCACCCTTCCAGCTCGTTCATGGGGTAGAAGAAGTCACATTGGTGGAATGCGAGATACCATCCCTAAAGATTGTAATTCACATACTCCCTAATACTTCTTATATAAAGGAATGTTTGTTGCATCTGGAGCATCTATATGAATAGATCATAGATGTGCTTACAACAAACGAGGCACATAAGAAATGGATAAAGAACCAATATGACAAATTCATTAAACCTATGTTTTTCTCTAAATGAAAACTTGTCTTGGTCTACAACCAATATAAGGAACCCCTAGGGGTAAGCATGTTCAAATCTATGTGGTTAGGCCCGTACATTGTGTCCAAGGTCCTAAATAAGGGTGTGTATGATTTAGTTGATTATGATGGTAACAAGGTACCTGAGACCCAAAATGGGCTCTACCTGAAGAAGTATTATGCTTAGGCATTATTCTTTTTCGTGTATTATAATTGTATAATTTTGTAAATTGTCATGTGTGGTTAGTGTTTCTTATGTATTCGGGTGTTGTTTCAAATGTCTTTTGAGTGGTTCGTAGGGTTCACTAATGGCGAAATCCTTCAGACTTGCAACCCAGTTTCAGCTGTTTGTGTAATTTATGCACCCATAGGACAACTAGTTTCCTCAGGAGGCGCTTGCTTAAGTCTTGCAACTAACAATGTAGCTGAATACATTGTTGTTTTTTAGCTTATTTGGGATGATATATCTCATGGTATCACATTCATGGAAATCATACTTGACTCTCAGTTAGTGTTATCTTATCTTAATGGGGTCTATCAGGTGAGACATCCTACTCTATTACGTCAGTTTTTCAGGATTGGGTTACTTGAAAGAAATTTTGAGCATATTATATATCAACACATTTCAATAAATCAAAACATTATTACTGATGCATATTCTAAATACATTTTAGCCTGGCATTTGTCACACACTTTATAAAAATAATACAAAGAGATACATAGAAACACATGTAAATAACTTGATATATATATGTGTGTGTGTGTAAAAGTAAGTCCATATACATAGAGATCTGGTCCGAAGATCCAATAAATAAGTACATCAAAAGCACAAAATAGGATCATAATCCTCAATATGTTAAAATATATGGAGGCTCTTCAGCCTCATCAGCTGCAACTGCCTCCGCCATGACCTCTCGATAGTAAAGAACAACCCTAAACACCTTATGAAGTAGGCATAACTAGGATGGAGGTACACCCATGACATGCTCTTGCATTGCAATAGGAATTTTATCCATCCATAAAGTTAGTACATCATGTGTAAGACTAGCCATCTTTCCCTCTACAACATGAAGGATAGCTTCATCCCTAGCTCTGTCTACGGGTCATACATAAGCCCTGGGATTCTTGTCTAGCTGAACAGGCCAATATCTACATAGCATAAAACATGACTTATACTCAAATAAGATACATATGTATATAACACTTACAAACAAAAATTCATTAAAATTTAAATATTTGAAAAATAAATACTCACCCATCTCTCCCCATGCTTCCCCTAGAGGGAGAACTAGCTCAAGGTCTCCGCAAAAATCCAAACCAACATACGGGAACTTCTCCAAAGAAGGCACATGGCGGCTCCACCATGCATATAATTCATCGTCATACCCACCCTGGATATCACCACCACCCTAGAAAAGGAATACACCCCCCCATCGTGTGAGCCTAGGCTCACGTGGAGGTGAGGGCGGAAGTGTCACCGTGGAGCTCATAGCAGGAAATCTCAAAGAATAAGAAGGCTACCAATATGCTAGCATATCTAAAGATATTATTCTTCCCCACCCTATAGTCTTATATTTGTTTTTTCATAATCATGACCAGCCCCGAGCACCAATCAAATACTACACCTCACAGACATTCCATTGCTATACGCATATTATTCTACGTGGAAAATGTAGTGTAGATGAAACCACCACTTGGACAATAGTGCTCATAAGAAATTTCGGTGGAAAGCTGATGATCTGAGCAATCAGGATTTGTGTCCCTGACTTCTGTGTACCTGGTAAACAATATGTATTCACATAATATTTCACACTAAGGGGATCACCCCCACGACTGGTGCCACCCAAGTTAATTGGTTCCCCTCTATGAGATAATACGGTGAAGAAATATATTTCCTCAGTAGTCATTTCTAGTGTCTCCCCCTGAAGGTCAAATATACCTAGCTCAGGATCCCATAACCACACTAACATCTCTAAAAGTCGAACTTTGGATAGCATGTTTGATGTTCAGTAAAATTTCAATAACCCACACCTTTGGAGGGAATTTAATGTCATTGGATCCCCCATTCCTAACCTATCAATGTATTTGTGTTCCCTTTCCCTAAATTCTAGAACCATTTGTGTCTTTAAATGAATTTTTTGGCCATTAAATTCATGAAAATATGTAATATGTGGGACTCGCAGCTGTCTAGTGGATATAGCGCGTGTCTCTCGTGGGTTCCCCATTGCATACCCATGATTACACCATGAACTCATGGGTTTGTAATGGGATACCCATGAGTCCTTTGTAGTGCCCTTATAACTTTCCAAACGACCTTAAATGGGCATAAAAATTAAAAACTGAAAGCATGAAATGAAAGATGATGGAGAGGTTAGTTACCTGCAACTTGCAGTTTGGAAATCCATCCACCAATTTGAACACACAAACCATTTGAATATCAGAGGTACAAATTGCACTATTTGTGGTAAAAACCAAATGAAATGTTTTTTGAACCAATTTTCACTATTTATAGTAAAAAATTTAAAAAAATTTACCTACTTTTACATAGTTTTGGTCAAATTCTTTTATTTAGACTAATGTTTATTGTTTTTACCTCTATTTCCAGGTTATGGATGATATTGGAGTATCATTCCTTGACATATAAGATAGGATTTGTTCCCCTTTTTCATCTTGAATTTATACCTTATCCCCTTACAAACCTTAGGACCTCCTTTTTTTCCCATGGACTACGATCTGCAACTGCTTCTTACCCTTCAAACATCATTTTTCGTCCATGGTTAGAGCTTACCTCACATGAGTTACCCTAGATAGAACACTTCTTGTTTATTCGAGTACCCATGTCGCTTATTGCTAGGTTTTGGGAGCCTTTGTAGTTATTTTTCACACAAAAATGTTCCTCATTTTGTATCTTTTGCTAAACTACCCTTAGTTATAGGGCTCTCACCATATGGAGTTATCTTCAATCCCTGGTCTGACTCCTTAAACGTTACTAGATAGTCGAGTTGCTTTTTCTTTCATAATATTTAAAGGAAATGAAGGATCATCCATAACGGTATAAGTTTAACCCTTTTCTAGACCCTATGGATTAATTACGAAAAAAGAATACTCTATTTTCTTCGGAATCTAGAAGAGTATCTTCAGGTATAGATTTATCTCTTTTCTGGGCCCAGAGGACTAAACTTATGGAAAAGGAACATGTTTGAGCTTTCTTTTCTCTTTTTTGTGCTCTAAACTACAACATGAAAAAGGTTCTGAGTGTTTTTTATGTGATTGGAATTCTCATTAAACTTCAGTGCAAAGCATCAAGTTTATTGTTGTTTGCCCCATTCTCGGTAATAAATGGAATGTTTCGAGTAGTCTTTCCTTCCTTCACACTCGTTAAACTAAGGCTATATGTTTTCTTTTGAAGGAGAGTCATTTTGGTGATAGTTTACCCCTTTTTCAAACCTTTCCAACTAAGTAAAAAAAAGGTATACCTTAGCTCTTCGAAAGCTAAGAGAGTTCTCTTTTGATTTGTTTTATACTTTTTCAAGATCAAGAGACTAACTTTACTAAAAATAACCCCCCTAGATTCTTCTTTGGAGTTTTCATAATCTCAAAACTATAAAAGAACTGACGAGCATTCACTAATTAGGGATTGTAAAATCCATGGATCAGTTTCATATCAAGCACTCGTCTCTCTTTTCTTCAAGCTTGATAAAAAATGAATAAAGACTCAAGTTGAATTTCTTGGAATCGTTAAAACTTAACAAGAAAGAAAGGAAGGAAATACACTCTTTTATTATAAGTTTGTTGGAATCAATTCATCCTTGAACAAAGCACTAGTTTAAGTCCCCCAATACTCATGTCTCAATTTTCACTTCTCAGTTCAACTAATACTTTGAGTTACTACTCCTCCACTTTTCCTAAATGCATGGGGAATCTGTCAATGCCTCCTACATGGAATATAGGTCTAGTTCTTCCATTAAAAGTATAATTTTTTCTTGGGTCATCTCTATGTTGTGCTCACTGTTTAAGGATATTTACCCTCTGTCTGTTCATCTGGATCCCTATCATTTTCAGCTCTGAGTTTTTTCTATATACATCTTCCCTTATTCAGTCTACCAGTTACTCATGTGACCTGTTGAAGGATTCG
Source organism: Pseudotsuga menziesii (assembly GCA_001517045.1). Classification (NCBI taxonomy): domain Eukaryota; kingdom Viridiplantae; phylum Streptophyta; class Pinopsida; order Pinales; family Pinaceae; genus Pseudotsuga; species Pseudotsuga menziesii. Next base: position 108,798 of record LPNX010553313.1, read on the forward strand.
TTTCCCTCCTCTTCTCAAAATTGCTTCCACATAGTACCTCCTATAGAAGAAGACCTAGAATTTCAAATATAGTACCTTAGGATCCACTACTCCTATTGGTGGACTCCTCTGCATTGGTTGTTAGTACGATTTTCTAACTGGAACTCTGATGGTATCCTTCTATGTTCTACTGCAACTCATGTATTTGCATGGTAGGATTCATACTGGTTTCTATGGATTTGGATGAATACCTTGGGTTACATCGTATATAACCTAAGTTGCGCAAGTTTGTGCCATGCCTTGTGACGTTATTTCCAACTACTGAATATCTATTATTGTAATCATGTGGCTATGATACACCTTTGTAAAACATGCGTGGCCTCATTACACGTACTACATGATGTAAATGAATCTTTTAAAGGATCTAGCATTCCACATTATTGAACATGGAATCCTCAGTGATATATTTGGTAAATGACCTTGATTTGTCTGTTTCATGTACTTCTTTGTGACCTTGATTCTGAGTCCTCTGGGTTAAAATATTGTAATGTATTTCTACCATCGCTACCCTCTGACCTCACACATTAGGGGGCATGTTTTATACCATGAAATGACACTTCTTCGTCCAAGTAATTAATTTAAACTATCATTGCACAAAAGGACATTATGGATTTAAGTGACCATAACCTTATATATGGATGTGATCCTCAATACATGATTTCTCCTTCATCTTTTCCACTTTTTAAGAATAAATTTTCCTTTCACTCGTGGTTCCTATCATATAAACTCATGTGTCACTCGCAGGTCAGCATATTCATCCTACGAGTTATCTCTAAGAATTTGTAATCCTAACTTCCTTTCAATAAATTCATGAGTCACTCACAAGTTGCCTCATATATACCCACGAGTTTCATCTAAATAAGTTTAAAAATAAAAATATGATTAGTTTAGGGGCAGTTGGGTCTATATTGGTAACTTCCCTAACTTCCCTAACCATCCTAGGGCTCGAATCCTCTCCTCACCAACAACTATAAAGAGAGGAGAGGGATAGAAGATAGGAGAATCCTTTTTTAGAGCAAGGTTATGCTGGAGGATTCTCTTGCAGATAGGAGAAAGGAGGAATGAGGTATTGGTTTGCAGAAGAAGCTTGTCTCAGATAGGGTTTTGTAATGTTTCATGAACTTCATCAATAAAGAGTGTGTTCCTTCCAATATTGTCTTGATGTAGTGTTTTTGTTGTTATGAGTTATGATCCATATTTTTATTCATTTTCAAATGAAAATGTCTCTTTATATAACAATAGAATGTACTGTGAGGAAATATCAATCTTTTTTGTAGGTGTTGAAGATCAGAAGGCTAAGGATCATTTGAGGAGGTGAGTTAAAGCTTGGATCAACCATCCGAAAAAAGGTGCATCTCCTATTAACTATTATTCTTTTATATGTTTCCAAACCCTAGATGTCTATAATTCATATCCATGGTATGTTGGTGACCCTATTACCCCAATTAATAAGGTATGTTTTCCTCACAGCGGTGCTTTAACTAAAAGTATAGAAATATGTAGTCAGGAAAACATTCCAAGCTGCACGAATAGATTACTTTACCAACAAAAAATCAAGTGTTATATAATTACTGGAAAGTGAAAGCAAAGTCAAATTGTGAAATCGTCAAAGTGAGGATTGAATTTACTTATTAAATGGAGGTGTGTCGAATTTTGAATGTTCTTGGTGCAAGGATTAACTATTTGTTACATGTGAATTGTTAAGGGAAAAAGGGGGGTTTCTGATATACGTTAGGTACGTGGAAATAGGTCTGCATATCAAGTGTGGTACTACATGAGAATGGGACTAGATTGGAGTCATAGGTTATGTCCAATGCTAACACCAATAGAGGGTGTTGTCTAACAGGTCCCCATGATCACTACCTAGTAACAAATCTATGAAAGGTAGATATTGGAATTGCCTCTTTAGTGAGGGTTGATTTTAATTAATATGGAATTAATTAGAATTTTTTGGGATTGATATTAGATGGAATTAAATGAGTACTTACAACATGCATGAATGATTAAACATGAAATATTAGCATACATCCAAATTATTTCCAAATGAAATAAAATGTGGTCTAATTACTATTTAAAGAAAATTAGAAAAAACTATGTTAAGCTAAGTAAAAAGGAAAATAAAAAATAACCAACAAAAATGACACAAAGAAGGGGTTAGGAAGGATTTGAAACCACCACCCTAACTGATGTGTTACAAAGGGATATGTATCCCTTAGAAACTCCTATCATTAGTCCTTATGGCCAACAATCAAGATTACAAAATTATAAAGTAGAAGGGAGAAAAAGATGAGGTAAGTGCTTTGTTTAGTAGGCACCCTAGGGGCTTGAATTGTGGTTGGTATTGGATGCCTCATGGACTATTTTCTTGTTTTCACAAACCTGCAATAAAATATTAAAAAGGAGCAAGGAAATTTCTATTAGTGAGTTTTTTTTATCTCTCCCTAAAAAGGGGCTTGTCCTGCAAAAGATTTATTAGACTACAAGCTAGTAAACAAAAAAGGTTAGGACTACAAATTTAAGAAGAAGTAAGGGTATGTATCATGATATTTTATCACTTTTGAAATTGTGGGAAGAGAGTGACAATATGATACAGCAAAAAAAATTATAACTATCTACACTAAAATTACAAAGATGTACAAGTGCTAAATTGCATTTTCAATAGAGAAGAGGAGAGTAAAGGAAAAGAAGAGGGAACCTTGGGTTCTCCTGGAAAATTGGAATCCCTTCAGGGATTCCAAAAAACTACAAAAATAAAAGTTAGTACAATGAGCTATATTACTCAAATACTACAAAAACACTATTGTTTAACATGATCAAAACACTAGTTCTAAGAGCTACTAATGTATCTAGTTTATTCTACACTTAGAAACTAATATTTTGAATGGGTATACTTAAATAAAATGTGGCATTTAGTGAGAAAAGTATATCTAAGTAATGAAATGAGACTTAGTTTTAGATAATATTCAATTTGAGAGAGATATTGGAATCCTTCAAAGTTCACTATGGAGATCCAAGGTAGTATTTTGACGGACTAGTTCATTTAAGGGACTAAGCATGAGGGGATTGATCTAGGATTGCTTCCCTTTTCTTATTGGATGGACACCTGCAAATCAATTCAAATAAAAAATAAGAGAAAATTTTCCTCTTTGTTGCTTCCATGTATAGCCTACAAGAGAGATGATAATAGAAGCACATATACAACTAATAAAATACTTAATTATCTTCTCCCACAACCTACAATAGAACCTAGAAATAATACTATATCTATAATTTTGGGCAATAATACCCTTTCAGATGCTTAAATAAAAACAAAAATCATGTACATAAATTGAAACAAGATTATATCACATGTATAAATAGAACATTTGCATCCACACAAAGAAGGCTCCACAACTTTCTAGCCTCTGAAGTCTCATTAATTTTATTCCAAATCTCATGTGTGCAAGGCTTAAAAACAAGACTCCAACAAGAACCAACTACAAATTTAGAGGAGATGTATATTAAATACCACAAGGAGGCTATAATTCTCCCCCCTTGGGCTCATGCATGACTAAGGATATGGTGAAATGTGGAGGGGATTAAAAACCCTAATTAATCCCTCCAAAACCCTAATGTTCCATGTGGAGGAGAATTAGAGAAAATTCGAGGAGTTAATTGAGCTTGAAAAAGCCTCAGATGTGCCACCTCTAGGAGAAATAGAGAATTTTGAGGAGTTAATTGAGTTTAACTAGCCCTATCAAACCCTAATGTGCCATGATAACTAGAGAAAATTTAGGACTGAACTATGCCTGACTAGGTCTCCAATGTTGCACCTCTAGGATGATATCTAGAAGATCCATCCAAATCCACATGCATGCATGCACATTAGGAGAAATTTTCCACTAATAAAAGAGATTGATAATATTTAGGAGTTAATTGAGCTTTAACTAAGCCTCCAAGACCCTAATGTGCCACATATCAATGTAACTCAAGAGAGAGGGGCCACATGTGGAGTTTAACTCCGAAATAAGGTCAGTGTGCACCCTAATTTGTAGGGAATGACTTGTATATGACTCATGAGGTTAGTAAGGGAGCCACCTTACTCCCTTGGATGAGGGGAAACCCATATATGCTTATGATTGAGGGGGGAATGTGCTAGGAATATCCCCTTTTTAATATTTGACCCCCTCAAGTGATTTTTGCATATTCTTTTGCAAATTTTGATTCTGCAACAGACCAAATATACCATGCATGATTCTAGGACCATGGTGACTAACTAATTTTGACATTGGACCATAAGAATCTAGACACCACCTGAGGCACCTATGTTATAAAACACTTTGGCTTTGGAGGTGTGAGTGAAAAAACCATGTTGAACTTTGATCACTATGATCTAAGTTCAACTAGGTAAAAGGGAAACTCCAAAGGTGACATAACATGAGTGATTCTGTAAACAGGAATATTCCACCTTCTATGGATAGAAGTTGTTCCTCTGGTATAAATGGTTTATATCTAGAACAAATGACCGATAAAGGATGAAGACCCTCCCTGGATGTCGTAGATACTTGGAATGTCGCTTCGATAGTAAACCTATGTACCTGCAATTAGCTTAAACATGAAAACACATCAAAGCTACCAGAACATAATCCACTGATCCATGTTAGTGACTAAGGAATCTAACAACATTTACATGCGAAAGCAAAACAACAGTAATGTGGGACAGAAATCAGCTTTGCATTAGGATGAATGGAGAAGTTTACAACTAGTTAAGCCTTAGTGTTGACATGCATCTCCATGAAACCAACACTTCATCCCCATAAGCTCCAACTTTACTATCTTTTCTCTCAAATGGCTTGGGCCAAGTGGTCAATCCAACAGCATAACAATGCCTCTATGGTTCCCCCCTCAACCATGGACATGAGCTTGTATTTATAAGGCTCAATGGATAGGAATGGTTGAGAGATTTTTGGATCAAGTGGCCTCTAAGATCCTATGATGGGGGATCTTGAGCTCAACTGACCCACAATGTTAGGGATAAGAGAGGACACGATGCTCATAATCTAGAAGCCTTGAGAAACCTCTCTTTTTTCCCATTTTACCCAGGGTACCGCCTTTTGCCTCTTATGAAAGAGTAGTTCAAGTTAAAAATGCTTATGGACCAAAGGCTATAAGTGGTGGAACCGCTTATGGTAAAGAAGATACAGGTGGTGTGAACAAGGTACTGCTCATGGTTAATAGGGAAAGCATGGTGCTGAGTATTTTCATGAAAGATTGAAAAACAACATGGGTTTTCTCTCTAAGTGTTGGGATTAAAGGAAAATATGTAAGTCAAGGATCTTATCACATGGTGATGATAGGATTTTGGTATAATAGAATTCCCCCCAAAGCATGAGTCTTAGAGGAATACGATAAACAAGAGATTTGAGAGAACAAGTCGTCACTACGAGGTGAAAATGTCGACTCAATCAGAGCTTTTCGTCAAGTAGGCATCTATAGTACATCAATATTTTTGAATCATAGACACAAGTAACCAACTCATGGCTACAGACCAATAAAAGGCAGATCCATGGGAGGAATAAACAAGCATGGCTACTAGAATACAGTGTAGATCCATGTGATAGAGGACTCAAACTTGGACATAGCTACCAGTCATACAACGTAGATCTATGTCATACAGACGAAAATTTGAGCATAGCCATGACCATACAAATGTGGATCTATGCTAGATACACAAAAACTCGATCGTAACCTGGGGAAAATCAATAAGCACTTTAAAAAAATACCCAGGATCTTCATCTTGTCTTCCACAAAGTATGATTCTATCCATGTGATTACAACGATCTGAGGTCAAACTTGGTAAAAACCATATGATTATAGGCCAATGATGTGAACCATTAACAAGTGTGAGAGAGAACACCATTGATGTCAATGATTCCCAAGGTACCCTAGTACAATATACTGAGTGTGAATAGATGTCCTAACATCGAACACTCAGTCAATTCTATCGATCAAAGGTCAATGATGTGAACCTATGTCAAGAGCGAGAGAATCTATCATTAAGGCATACAGATCTCAAGGTACTAAGTTTTTGTTTATAAGACTATTTCTCGGATGATGAGCTGATGTCGACAGGGATAGTCTCATCGAAGGAGTGGCATGATGAGTCCCACATCGATGACACGAAACTTGGAACATAGTTCTAGAATGATGTGAATGTAGTAACCATAGGACTAGCTCAAAAGTATTGACACAGAGACTGTTTGACTGCAGAGGTAAAACTTCTTCAAATTCCCTTTGAACATCGGGTGGCACGACAAGAACACTTGGAAGCATGACTGGACGGGACAAACACACAATGCGACAGTGGACAATGCATTCTTTTGAAAGACTCAAAGGAGTGGCATGATTCATGAAAGTGGATCGTCATGGATATCAGCTGAATACCCAATTGACTGACATGATATGCAGACAAGTGCCATGTTCAAAGGTAACGACAAACTACTACCATTTATTTGCAAAATGATTCCCTTCCCATTTTCCCCATCATGTTCAATGAGTGCCTCTTTTCAGTTTTACTATTTCAAATAGGGTAACAAACACTTGGTATAGTTTGTCCGAAGACAAGTCCAAACTCATATGTTTTACGAACTTGAGAGAGGAGGGGTTCGTTCCCAAAACGGGTCTCTTAATGTTTAATTTAATGAGTCCAATGAAGGAAAACTCAGTATCATTCATGTTTAGAGAGTCTGAACAATTACGGAAGAAGATTCCAAAGGGGTCCTTTTTCGTATGATTTAGTCCCTAAGGCCTAAAAAAGTGTAAAATCATACCTTAGAGAACTCTTCCAGTCATGATTGGCTGGAGTGTTCCTTTTTCATAAATAGTCTATCCGAACTGAAAAAGAGATAACATATCGTCGGAGAGACAACTCTTCAAATGCTTTAACAAGCATGAAGAAGACAATATTGCTCGACTATCTTTTCGTATTTAGGGAGCCTAAAAAGAGTTTAAAGAGGACTCCATGAGTTTTCTTTACACAATGCCAGTTTTTTACGAGCCTGGAAAGAATCAGAAACAGACTCAGACCTTTGATACTGGGTTTAAGGAGCATGATCAAAGTGTTGTAACAAATGCTCATCGATTTTTCCATTTTATGGAAGTACGAAAAAGTCATAAACAAACTCCCAAAGATTTTTGCTATGGTTCTTCTATCCCGTAATCGACTCAAAAAACAAGTGTTAAATGTGCTCATGACTGACATTAAGGAATTACGAAAGATAAATTTTGAGAAAAAAGTGATTTTAAATCAAAACTATAATATATCAAACCCAAAAATGCCTATATAAGTCATGTAAATAGTAAAAAAATCAAATCATTTTACTATTTACCCATAGTGGAGAGCATTTGGAGCATGTTCCTAGCTATATCTTCAACTGCTGATACTGGAAGTTCCCACCATCGGATTTGAGCGCTGTCAGTTCCAGATAATAGATAAAACCCTACTCTTTCTTTTCATAGTCTTCATTTTGAGTTTTGATGGGGTTTTGGGCTTGTATGGTAAGTCCTAAAAACATGGAAACGGGCACCGCACATGCCCCTTATGGGATACACGGTACCTCGCTAGAACCACACCTAGAACAAGGCTGACAGGAAGTGCCACCACCTATCTCCAATGATGCATAAGCGGTGCCGGCCATGGAGATTTCAAAATGATAGCACAAGCAAAAATACATCATTCTTTTGAATTTAAATGATTAGAGATGATTCTAATGTGTGCTATGATTGTTTTTGGAAGGTTTTTGTTGCTCAATCATGGTGATATGGAAATAAAGACAACATGACAATGACGATGCTTTTGAGGAAAGAAATGCAGGTTGTATAGCTGCATTACGAGACTGTGGGCTCCTCAAATTCTTCTGGACCCCTAGCATGGTATCACATGAGCGGTTGTTGGAGCACATACTTCGAATGTGGAATCCAAAGCAGCAGTACTTTGAGGTTAGGGCCCATATTCTGACAGTGGAGGTAGAGGACATCTATTTCTTGATTGGACTCTTGAGACAGGGTGCCCCCCATCTCACTGACAGGTTCCCGAGGAGGGGATATTACCACATGAGAGTTGATAGATCATCAACGTGTCCCAGGGACGAGGACATTGGGGAAGAAAATCCCCATCAGAGCAGTGACAGATGGGCCTCTACAGACTATCCTATTTACTATGAAGAGAGTGGCCAAGAGTCAGGGTGTGCACCAAGCTTCTAGGGCACACATGTTATATTCCATAGAGGCCATGGCACCTATAATGTTCAACTGGGCGGAAACCATGCTTCCGATATTCAAAAATCATCTGACTAAGTATCGGCAAGGAGAACTAAAGCAGTTTGGCTTTGGCTCCATTTTATCCTGCTTCTTCTTTGAGTGGGTACCACATATGAGACCTCAAGAGGTCTTCATAGAGCTGAGAGCATGGGACCCCTGTATGCTAAGGTGGGTCCAGATTGTTATAGCTGATTTTACCACACATGGTGAATCACACTTTTATGGCCTTCCCTGTCCCTCTGCAGACTCCTTAGACCCCATGGACAATTTTTGTACCTTTGATGTTTCCAATATCATCCCTAAAAACATGTAATAATTGCAATACACGACTTTTAATCCCTTTCTTGCGTATATACGTAGGTTTGACCCTTAAAACCGTGTACATCGGGATGTGTGCAAAAGGCCAAATGATTTTGGAGTTTTCCTTGATGTGGATCCGAGTCACTTGTCTCTCGACCTTCCATATGCCTTGAGATCACTTGGATTTGACCTTCCATTACCCCATTGAAGAGCTATATAAGGAACCCTTTGGATACATTGAAAAGGGGGGATTAAAGAGAAAGAAAACTATAGTCCATTGTTGCTGGAGCTTATACTTGAGTCTACATCCCTTTGTTCCTTGGAGCACTTTGTGTTCTTCCCAAGCTTTCCTTTTGCTTGTGAGCTTGCTATCAAGAGATGGAGGATTGAAGTGGTGGAGGCCCAAGTGGGGGACTCAGTTTCTCTGATTCGCAGACGTGCTGACAGAGGTTGTCACTATTGTAATCTATGTTTTATATCAATAGAAATATCTTTTCCTGTACAATAATGTGTATTTAAATGAGTATTTGATCCATGGATGCTTTTAAATGCTTATATGTTATTGATTATATATGCTAGAGTAGGTCTAGCACAATTATATATAGCATGCTTTTCTTGTTTGCTGAGTGTTGAGATAGCAATTTATCAATACAAGCTGGAGTTGGAAAGCTCAACAGGGATCTACATCAACCATCCGAAATAAGGTACGAATCGAGATCCTTTAGTGTTAGATATTTGGTTTCTCTTGCATATAGGAAAGGATTAATTTATGGAGTCAAGTTGTCTGTTGTGGTACCCCAAGCCATAGGAATTTCTCTCCGTAATAGAATTTGCGACTCTGCTGGGGACGTTCTTTGTTTTTCTTTGGGGTTTGGGGGCACAATGTGCTTGATATTCTTGACTTGCTCTTTGTTTCTCCTTGTTTATGTGTTGCATTTTATAGTATGTTCATCCATTGACAATCCCCTTTTATTGGTTTGACCCTTGGCCTGCTTTTTACCACTGTCTTCTCTGTATACGTAGGTTTTTGGCTAAAAGTCGTGTACATACGTGGATTTTTGGCCAAAAGTCACGTATACACGCAGTTTTTTGGCCAAAATCTTTGTATACATGCATCTTTTTGGCCAAAATTCACTTATATATGCAGTTGTTCTTTAAACAGTCGTGTACATCCTCCCTTTTGGTGAGTTTGATGTTGTGGGAAGTTGTTCGCTGGGTTGTGAGTGTGGTTGGGTCTTTCTTGGGTCTGATGTTGTCTGTTGGATGCTTCTTTTGTGACCAGAGACTACTTTCTCATTTATTTTTCTTTGAAAGTAGTTTTAGTCATTTATCCTTTTTGTTTTTCCATTAGTGTATTACTCTTTTTTGTCTTGGTGTCTTGTTGGGATTGTGTTTTATACTTGCTGTAGAGACTAAGAGTTTTAGATGACTTTTATTGCATTTTTTATGCTTTTATATTGAAAAATACAAAGTAGTTGCATTCTTAGTTGCATCTTGCATATGGATTTGAGGAGGTATTTGCATTGGATTGCTTGGATGAGAGTTTTATTTAGGCTTTCATATAGGAAGGATTGAATTGGAATTCAGAAAGAAATATATATTTATGCATCTCATGTAGTGGCATACCCTATTTTTCATTTGACAAAGTTTGCACTTAGCATTGTTTGTTATGTTCTACATATTTACTTCACTATTGAGTCATAACTTCATTAGTTGCATGATCATTTACTTTTGAGTAATTACAGCCAATTAAAATCAACGCATAATAAAATGAATTACACTCTTTTGTTTTATAGGGTGCATCAACAAGAATAGGTTTTAGGGTCTTGGAATAGTTCATTGTGAGTTAATTCTCCAAGACCACTAAATGAAACATTTATGTGTCTGTCCAGGTGAGAGTGTAAAATTCCTTTATATAATTAGTGTTTCTCAGGATCCTCCTCTTACATTGGAGTTAAGCACGAGGCAATGTGAGTGTTTATTGATTGGGATGACCCCCAGTCATAACTGAGTAGCACCAAAAGATATTTCCAGGATTGTATTCGTATCTAGGGGCTCTTTCGAGAGTTTTGGGCTTTCCTACCCTGCCCTTATGGTCGATCCCACCTGCGACTTCCCTCTTGAGCATTGGTTATATTGTGGTGACCTTAGTTTCCTTACCTAGGTATCACAGGGGGTACTTGTAGAGGTTATTCTATGAGTGTCCTGGCTAGGTATAGGTCGGACAACATAATCGCTTTATGCATTGAAGCTGAGGGCCACTATAATTGGTTAAAAACCTCCACTTGTTGTGTATGGGAGTCTCAAGCATCTCCTAGGCGAGACATACTTGCTTCATTTGGGATCTCACATATCCTCCCATTGGTTTACTTATATTTTGGATGTATATTTTCTTCGGAGTGTGCTCTTTTTGCACTAGTTGGCCTTTGGGATCGCGGTTACTTGAGTATAATTATGATCTCTTGAGTTTGGTTCCTTTTATTCTTGGCATGCCTCGTATCCTATCACCCGTCCTTGGTCCTAATATAGACCCTAGTGTCATACTTGGGGGCATCACAGCCCCTTACCCTACTCATACATTTGGGAGTGGTCACATTCTGCCCTCTACTCCATTTGTGGAGGATGTTGACTCCCTTCTATCGGTCTTTACACTAGTGGTCACCCTCATGGGGGTGGTAGTGGATGCCTGAACATTGTGTCTACACCTTACTTTCCTTTTTTATGTCCCATCATTCACTGCATTGTTTCCTTTGGGTTCAGTTGTCATGATCATTCCTCCCTATATCCTATATTTTGGATTCTTTATTGACTATTTTAGGTTGATTTGGACTAATATGGTTGTCATGTAGGGTCCATTGTTTGTACACTCTCTCTGAGGTTTAGACCCGTTCATTCCTATCACAGGTATCATGTCTAAACTGGCATATAGGTTAGGATTTCACATCCACTTGCATTTTGCATGACCTTATGACTGTTTCATTTTAACCTTAGGTACGAACCCATTCCATGGTATCACAGAACCTTCATGCTGCTGTTAGAAGTGGTACTATGTGAATGGTAGAGATTTCCTATACATGGGTGTCCTAGTTAGCTCCCCTTTGCATTTGGTACCCATGTTGTGAGTCCTTTCTTAGGTCTATGAGTCCTTTGTATAGTACTTCCATGACTTTGAGCAAGAGCTTCATACTCCTCTTGACCTTTATGCTAGCCATTTCGCCGGGACTCCCTTGTATATGTCAAGTTGTAATTGCATTATCATGAGTTTTGCCTACCTTATTGAGCCTTATGCTGGCTTCCTTGACTTTGATTATCAGCCATATAGCCCGAGCTTGTTTCATGTCTAGCCATGTAGAGCCATTTTATATATATCTTTTACAGCTTGATTCCCCATTTTTACCGAGAGGGGACCTTTCCTCGAGTGTCGTTATCCTACACATGTGTCCTTGCATTGAGCATAGGTATGTTCCGCTACTTGGAGCTAGTTTGTTTGCACATTGACACTCGTCTCCTCCTAGTCTATAACTATAAAGCACTTTTATTATTTTTCAAGATTTTCAAAATATTTGAAAAAGTCCAAAAAAAAAATCAAAAAACCAAAAAGTCGGACATGAAAAGATGTTATCTTTGGCAACAGTCGAGTCGTGTTGCCTTTAAACAGAGCACTGTATATCACATCTATTGGTTGGCTTAATATTTTGACTTTAGGAGCTGTACTCATTTCCCTAATTTTATCTCCACCGACTGGTTAAGCTTCCAGTCCCTATGGAGCCTTTGTCAATGCCTCCTATGTCACAGAGATGTCCCAGTTTTGTATATCGAGTCTGTTCTGCCTACATTCAGTCACCATTCTCCTTTATGCTCTTGTTTGAAGGAATTTGAAACCTGATTCAGCCATTCCTCAGTTATCTTGACTTTGCATGCCGGCCATTCCCGGTATAGTTACTGGTTCGTGCACATTATGATCGAGTCCTTCCACATTATACAGCTTTGTTGAGTACCTTGTGTTGGATGATGGGGGGTTCCTTAATACCCTCCTTTCAATGGATTTCATCCCATCGAATTCAGATCAATTATTCTGGGATAGGAATCTAGAGTCATGTTTGAGTGCCTTGAGACTTGCAGTCATTAGTGGTAGGTTCTCTTGCCATCGACAGTTTTTTGGGAATACATCAATGTCCCCTGATCGATGGATTCTCTCAAGTGTTCGACCTCAACACATTTATTCACACTTATTATTTTTCACTCTAGTACCTTGATTTCCATTTTCATTATTGGTGGGTGATCTCACGTCTGTTAACGGTATACATCAATGACCGATAATCAGATGATGGAATACTATGTTCGACCTCAACACCTCTATTCACATAGTAGGACATGTACTCATAGCATTTTGTGTAGAAGACCTTCCAGATTGGTGGCATCTCATATATCCTACCTCCTTGATCATGCCAGTGTTCATGTGATTTCAGCTGTCGTGACTTGATTCCAGTATATGTCAGATATTTCTAGCCATTATGGAGATCTTGATCCACTATATATCTTCATACATCATGGATATCATGACCCTTTGTATATCTCCATCATGGATATTCTTAGCTATTTATATTGTACATGGCGATGACCACACATGTCATATTTTGTATTATGCCTATTCATGGCCATTGTACTCTTATATATCCAGGACTGCTACATCTACTTGCAATTATGTGCAGAGTTTGATCATTATATTGTACTGATTGGATGGCTGGGTCTTCCATTGGATTCTTCATCACTCCACTTCTGGGATGGACTTATAATGTATTTCGGCCATCATATGACCCCTCTGGACTCACACATTAGGGTCCATCTGTTACAGCTAATTTTACCACACATGGTGAATAACAATTTTATGGCCTTCCATGTCCCTTTGTAGAATCCTTAGACACCATGGACCATTTTTGTACCTTTGATGTTTCCAAGATCATCCCTAAAAACATGCAATAATTTCCATATGCGACTTTTAATCCTTTCTCATGTATATACGGGAGTTTGACCCTTAAAACCACGTTCATCGGGATGTGTGCAAAAGGCCAAATGATTTTGGAGTTTTCCTTGATGCGGATCTGAGTCACTGTAATGTCCCAAGTCTGGTGTACAGACCTGAACACTATCTAATTTTGTAATTTAAATTACAATTTCCGAACTTTGAATCAAACCACTCAGAGCCTCTTCGGACAAGGAAAGTCAGGGATTTTTTCTAGGAAAATTTGCAGGAAAGAGGAGTGACCAGCAGGAAGCAACCAAAGATATTTTATACATAGAATTTCCTCTTCCCTAACAAATTTATATCTGGTGCCATTTAGGTTTCAGAATCCGCTATGTGGAAACCTACTTCCACGCTTCTGGGCAGCCAAACCATGAAAGTAGGAAGAGTAGTTCAGCCTTTTTCAACCAGGGACTTGGGTAAATTGATTATGGCTCTGATATAAAGTTATATTACAGTATACAAAGGTTTATGCAGGTAAATAATAGATTTGGGAATTTTAGGAAACTAGTCCCTTGGACTGCACTCTAGGCTTGGGTTCCGGGTCTTCCAAACATATGGAGAAGGTTAATAAAAATCATATTCAGACATGGAAGGTGTTCAATGTGAATTTAATGAATGCTCAGAAGTAAAATAAATAAAATCAGAAAGTTTGAAGTCCTTCAACTCATTCAAAATCTAAAACTAGTCATTTTTCAATGCATTTCTAGCTAGAGTGTGGAAATGATTCTCCAAAGTAAATCGGATATATTAAAAACTCTATAATACTTGCATAAAGGTAATAATACATTATTTCAGAGAAATAATGACTGAATTTAATCTCATGGTAGTTTCATATCTTTACTCATTAATTTAGTCTTCATTACAAGGCTAGAAAACTAGAATTGGAGGTAGGCATTGTAATGGAAAACTATTAGAACATTACAGAAACTTTGGAACTTTTAGGAGAATAATATTAGGGACTTATAATAACCTCAATTAATTGAAGATATCCATATATCTCTCTTCATCACTTCATATCATCAATCTCTCATAAAAGGAAGAAATCTTGAAGATAGCTCTGATATTCGAATGGAGGAGTATCCCAATCACTCTAATGTGCTGCACTAAAATGGAAATGGATTCATAAACTGAAATATAAATCCATTAATGGATGATATTTGATCCATATCTCCAATATAACCTGCAATGAGAAGGGAAGAAGAGGGGAGAAGGAGAACAGGGGACTTGGGGCACATCACCCAAGAGACTGAGGATCACCACTCAGAAATGAAGCTTAAGCTTCAATCAATTAAAAAAATACATTAACCAAACTGAATAATGGAGTTGGAAATTCCCTTAATTATATCTTGGGTGACTTGTTGAGCAAGTCCTTCACCCATTGAACAAGTAACCCACTTGCCAATTTTGTTCCTAAGCCATGAGTGGCCCTCCTTGATGGGATTAACAATTTTG
>LPNX010553313.1:130731-157774 GCA_001517045.1 Pseudotsuga menziesii
CGTCTTTAAATGTTTATTTACAATAGACCATGTTTGATTTCAATGTCATGAATGGGAAATATGCCAATCTAGGATGTAATTAGCTAACGAGTCAGCAACTACATTATGTTCCCTAGGGATATGCCTATAAGTGATGGTTTCAAATGATCTTTCTAGAAAACGTACCCTCCGGAAGAGACGGAGAAGCACAGGGTTTATAATGGTGTAGAAATGGTTCAGATGATAAACCACAAGTCGTGAATACATCAAGACTACCAGATTGCGAACATCTTGGGAGGCAGCTTCATTCAAAATATCGATGACTGCTTGATACTCAGAGATGTTATTAGTAGTGGGACCTATACAAACTGCTCCTGAACTGACCAAATCTTCAGCCGGGGAATAGAGGACCCAAGCAGCTGAGGCAAGATTCAAGGTGTGGTGGAAAGCACCACCAGCAAAGACATATAAATCCATCTACATGACCAAAACATGGTATAAAAAAACACGGACACTAAACTCAAAACCATCTTGAAAATACTAAAATCACACTAAAATCCAAGCAATATACATATATACAAGATACTATCCAAGAAAGATCTAGGCATAGTACCTTTTCAGGTACAACCCATTGTGAGGTTGCCCCAAAGGGATTCCATCGTAGTCAATGAGATTGTAGGCTCCTTTCTCTAAAACCTTAGAAATAACAAAAGGTCTGTACCACATGGATTCGAACTTACCCTTTCCTAGTTTGTCATATCTCTAGTCGTAAGTCAAAACTAGGTCACCCTCATTAAAGGCATGATGTTGGATGGATTTATCATATTGCACCTTGACGCATTTCTTGTGTGCCTCATTAGCCAAGGCAGCATCTCTCCGAGTCTCGTCAAGGCTATTCAAGTACAAAAATATTTCTTCCTTTGCGAAAGTGTCTGGGAGAAGTTCGGTGGCAAGTTGTAAAGATGGAATCTGACACTGAATCGGTAAGACAGCTTCAAGTCCATCGACAAGATGGAATGGCATGAAACCAGTGGTTGTTTTCACCGAAGTCCGATAATCCCAAAGAGTGGAGAAAAGAACGTGGTGCTAGTTAGATTTATGATCTCCAACCATCCGACAAAGCATAGTTTTTAAAACTTTGTTAATGGCCTTTACCTGACCATTAGCTTATGGATAATATGGCGTGGAGTTTTCATGGAGAAAACCTAGCTTAGAAATTAGTTCCTCCATCATTTGATTATAGAAATGTGATCTGTGATCAGTAACGATGGACTGCGGGACTCCAAATCTAGCTATAATATGATTGAACAGGAAGAGAGCAGCAGTCTTACCATCTTTTGCATATGTAGGCATGGCCTCAGCCCATTTTGTGAAATATCCAATGGCTACAATTATGTAACCATACCCCCCAATTGAGGTAGGATTACAATGCATAAATTCAATCCCCCATTTGGCAAATGGGCCAACGGCAATGACGGGGTGTAGTGGAGCAGGATGAGTGCACTTTTTGGGATAAAAGTGTTAACAATGTGGGAATTTCTTAACAGCCTCATGAAAGTATTTGAATATGGAAGGCCAAAAATAGCTAGCGCGGAGGATTTTCTAGGCTATAGCCATCCCAGATAAATGACTGCCACATGCTCCAGAGTGGCAATCATTCAACACATGTTCATCCTCCTCATGGGTGGGGCATCGCCGAAGGATAGAATCAATCCCATGTCTATACAAGGTATCATTCAGGATGAGGTAGTATTTTTCGTGGTGACAGATATAGCGGCGATCGTCACGCGATAAGTGCTGCTGAAATCGTTGTGTTTGGAGATAAACAAGAAAATATCCATACCATGGATTGATAGTGCTAATTAGGAACAGGAATTCATCCAGAAATGAATCACTGAGCTCAGATTCCATTGAAGCACAGGGAAGATCACACATGAGATTCGCAAATACCAAGGATTTCTTTGATGTGTCTTTGGCGAATTCCAAATCAAACTCCTAAAGTATGACTATCCATCGGGAGTACTTGCCCCCGAGCACCTAACGAGCATTAGAGGAAATTTGGGATCTAAAATGGGCCTTATAAAAAAACATGCCAACAACAAGTTCTTGTGAGTTGGAATTCAAGAACCAATAGAATTCCAATAAAATGAGTCAACCATAATGGTTGAATTGACATATTTGTCATAAAAAAAACTACTTTTTTGTTCATATTTTCGACATATCTCCCTGTGTTTTTACTTAAATTTTGATCGGGAGAGCTCGTTGGATGCATAATTTGATTCCGCATCCAACGAGTACCCACACTACATACTTTTGATGGACCCTTCTTCCCCAAAAATAAGAAATACCTAAAAAAATGTGATGATGATGTCACCATCACATTTTTCAGGTATTTCTTATTTTTGGTGCAGCGGGGTCCGTCAAAAGTATGCAGTGTGGGTACTTGTTGGATGCAGAATCAAATTCCGCATCCAATGAGCTCTCCCAATTGAAATTTGAGTAAAAACACAGGGAGTATGTCAAAAATACGAACACAAAAAGTAGTTTTTTTCTTTTTTCCTCCAAAATTAATAAATATTATTTTATTATTTTAACTATTATTTTATTATTTTCCTTAGGAGGGCCATTTTAGACCTCAAAATTACTCTAATGTCAGGATGTAATACATAGGGTCCGGGTCTGCCAATACAGTGGTTATGCGGAGTGAAATGTAGTGACGAAATCTTTGTACAGCAATGACCGTGGCCAATGCTAACTTTTCCACATGTGAATAGCGAGTTTCAGAATCTATAAGATTCTTACTAGCGTAGTAAATCACATGCTCCTAACCGTTGAGATTATCCTGCACCAAAACCATAGCGATGGTAGTAGCGGAGGAAGTAATATAGAGGAGAAAGTCCTTTGAATAATTTAGGGAGGTGTATCACGGGTGAATGAGTCAGAGCATGTTTAAGATTATCAAAGGTGCGTTGGGCTTGGTCATCCCAGAAGAACGAGGTGTTCTTCTTGAGGAGACGCATATAACCGTGCATTTTCTTTGCAAAATTACACATGAAATGGAGAAGAAATTTTTCCTTCCCTTGCAAACTTTGGAGTTCAAGAAGACTAGTTGGGGCTAGTAGAGCTAAAATGGAAGCAATTTTCAAAGGATCAATCTAGATGCCATCTTTGGAGACCACAAAACCTAGCAGACATCCCGTTTCAATGCAGAAAACACATGTATGTGGATTGAGCTGTATATTATAATGACGGCATCTCAGGAATATCTCTCTGAGATGACCAGGGTGGTCCTCCCATCGTTGTGAATGAGTAGGGAGGTCATCAAGGTACGGTTCAACAATATGTTTAATATCATGAAATGCATAGGACATCGCACGCTGGAACGTGGCTCCAACATTTTTCAAGCCAAAAGGTAACTTCTTATATGAAAAGTTTCCCCATGGGAAAATGAATATCGTCTTGTGCTGATCAGTGGGTAATATCTCAATCTGATTATAGCCAGAGAAGCCATCCATAAATGAGAAGATGACACTTCCAGCATAGTTGTCGATAATCTGATCGATGTGTGGAGTAGGAAAGCTATCCTTGGGACAAGATTTATTCAAATCCCTAAATTCGATACAGACTCTAATAGTGCCCTTCTTTTTATTGACAGGGACAACGTTCGATACCCATTCCGTCAGGGGTACGGGATAAATAAACCCAGCTTTGAGAAGTTTCTCAATTTCAGCTTTAATAGCTGCAACCTTCCGAGGATGGACTTGCCTTAGTTTTTTCCTGATAGGTTTGGTCATGGGATAGGTTTTAATCTCATGGACCACAATGGATGGGTCAATCCCCGGCATCTCTTCATAGGACTAGGCAAAAATATCATGGAATTCTTTGAAAATTTCCTTGTATGCTTCAGATTCATCTACTGAGCAGTTCTTCCCAACATGAACATGCTTGATGGTATCAGGCTTGGTTGATATGTCAATCGGATTCGTCTGAGTAATGTTGCAAATGTTTCCTTTAGAATCTGTGTCTTGCAACAATATGGGACTTTGGGGTACGTTGACAATATCAGTAGGAAACAAGGATGTATAATCATGGTTAACCAGACTGGTGTTGGGGAGGAACATGGATCTATGATGGTGATCCTCCCAAATGGACTCATCTGTATTCATGATCTCCATGATGGACTCATCAAAAGGAAAAGTATCAGAGAGATAATCTAGAATAGGAAGAGAAGGTTCTAACTAGTACGGTAAATGGTAAAGGTCCAAAGCCACTAGATGAAGGTCATCGGTGTGATCATCAGAAAAGGTTTGAATGGTGTCATACATTGCTTCATGTGAACTCAATGAGGTGGACTCAACAACTTGTTTACCCTTAGGCTCAAAATAAAATAAGGTGATCATGTGGACTATCGCGGTATCCATGTTATGGAAAGTGGATATAAAAATCCCCATAAGGGATGAATCCTTCAACATGCCTACCCCAATCAATTGGTAAGGAGGAGGGGACTAGCCTAACATGGGGATATTATTAGCCATGGAGGTAGTAACATCTGGCGTGCCAAAATCAAGCTGGGAAATGGCAACAATTCTCCCTAGATGTGGAAATTAGACTGTTCGGAATACTATTGAAGCGACAGCAGTCATGGCATAGAACCAATTTCTTCCTAGAAGGGGGTTGTAATCTAACGGGGCATCTACCACTTCTACTTGAATGGAAACGGTTTTGCCCCCAAGTTTGACCACTAGGGCTTAGATGAGACCATGAGGCTGGAAACCCCATCCATCAAAGGCCTTGAGAGTCATAGGTGATGTTACAAGCTCGGAAGAGCCGAGAGCTTTCCAACAAGACAGTGACAAAACCAAGTTCGAAGCTCCTTCATCTAGTACCATGTGAAAAACTTTCTTTTCGACTACTTTCATAATGATATGAAAAGCAAGTTTATGAGGTAATCTAGACTTATCATTCTCAACATTGAAATGAATCAAATTAGTGTTATCCGGGTCTAAAGCTCCTAATGTTGTTAACAAGTTTTTGCACTGTGTAGGACAACTTTGGAGTACTTCTAAGGTAGACATTGCACAAGGTGCTTGAGCGAGATCTTCAACTACATTATAAAATTGAGCAACTCGGGCATTAGGGTTAAACACCGCCTTCCAAAGAGTACTCTTGGGTGAATGCAAAATCATGTCGAGAGTAGGCTTCTCGATGGATAGGGGGACAGTAGACAAGGATTAAGGAGAACTAGTAGAGGGAACTTTTCCTAAAGAAGAATGATCTTCTTTCTTGTCTGCGGGTTTGTCATAATTATGGCTTCAATTTTGCAGATTAATGGTATCTGAGGACATCATACGAATTTCCTCTGACAAACTTGAGTTACCCTGATTAGACATGTGGTATATTAGTTGTTGTTGAGAGGGGAAAGGATCCATGAGTATTGTGGGTGCAGGATTTGACTTCAGAAATTGGGAGATTTCATCCCGATGGGGACATTTTTTTGAGAAATGGTCACCTCCACATAGCAGACATGGATATTTTGCCTTTCTTTTTCCTTTATCGTTATCACTATTGGTTGGTCTTGGATTCTCCTGTTGGTTTTTGAGATTTTTATTCTTATTTTTACCCTTCTTTATTATTGCCCGAGGTTTGAGTACTTTGAATAGAATTGACCTTGGCGGAAACCTTAGGAGTCAAAGGAGTAGGGGTGGATGTAATGTCCCCAACCCTCCAACTGGTGAAGAGGATGCTACCATACATCAATCAGCTGGGCAACTAGCCCCATGAAGATGAACATTTATACATATAATTCTATAACAAGATTACTTAAAACATAAAACATACTACGATGCACTAATCATTCATATACATAGCAAATGCAAAACAACATGCATTCATATACAATTCAGCATTCATTATGTACATTATCATTCATCAATGGTGAATATGATTGCAGAAACAAGTTAGGAAAGAATACTTATCTTAATAAGGACTTGTCCCTCAGCCAGCTACATCGCTACAACGTTCCACCCAACCATAGGCCCATGTGCTCCTTAATCTCTCAACAAAGCTGCCACCCCCAAGCTGGGCATGATTCCCCAAGGAATAAGGAACTAACAGGCTTACACATAGCCAAGGATAACAACACCACAAGGGTACACAGTTCAGCCAAGCCAACACAGTTGGGTTTATCAAGCGAACAACAGATTGTCCAAGCCAACAAAGTTGGGTTTATCAAGCCATCCAGGAGCTGGGAAAGGCTAAATGCTAAGCTGGTGAGCTCATTGAAGAGCTAAGGACACCTACACTAGAACCAACATGGATTCTAGGACACCCACACACACGCAACATAAGGAAATCAGTCCTTTCTCTACAACATAGTCCCTTAGACCCTGATCTCCCTTCCAGTTCTATTTAGGGGTTGTGGAGAAGAAATCCATCCCACTAGATATGTTTGTGTGGTTCCCAAAACACTAGTATTATCAAGCACATCAGACCCTCATTCACCACTCCAATGTACTCCGAGGACAAAGCCACTGCGTGAATGCAGCAAAACAACTATTCAATCTTTAACAGGGGAAAACAACTCCCTGAATCGTTCTTGGCCCTATCGTTTCCAAAATGATTCCACAGCAACCTATAGCATCACATGGGAAAAACACAGTCCAACAATCATGGCAAACAATAGCCCATGAACATCCATGAACCCACATCACACAATCCCCAATGCAATCGCTGGAGAACTTACACTGACCGAAATGGGAAAGGAACATGCTCCCAATCTATACGTGAGGGAAAAAGACACAACCCATAGAACTATATATGAAAATCACAGCCACGATTCAATGATGGAAAAATAGAATGTTACACAGTCTGACAATGGTGGAAAATACATAGACTCTCTGCATGAACATGAGGATGAGCACCACCGCAGACTAACAACTTCGTGAGAGAAGGAAGATTCAACCCGCAAGCCAGCAATCCGTGAGGCAGAGGAGAACAAATGAACCAACCCCAATCAATGAATTGCAACTTTTAACTCCACTCAGCATGAGGGAAAATGAACAAATTCACGATCCCCATAGTGGACAGACCATCCGCAACCCAAAAGGCACGTCGTGGAGAGAGTGTAGGAGTGGGCGTAGTAGTGGTTTTCCTGCCAACTAATAGCTTCCCCAACTAACAATAGAATAACTAAGGTGGTGGTTGGATGAGACAAAGGAAGGTGAGAAAAAGAGTGGTGACAGATAACTTTCCACCCCATGGCTCAAGGTTCAGCATTCCCCCTCCTTATCCTTAGGAATCATGCCCCTTCTCAATTTGGTTGCAGTGAACATAGCTGGTTGGGGTTATTTAATTTAATATGTATAGTTACATGATGCCACAACTTAATATGTATGTTGCATGTCCCGATATAACATCGGTGACAATTTATATCTGAAACATAACATAACCAAATCGATGGTGGGGCCTTTTCCTTGAGCTCCACACCATGATTATTTACAATATATGTATCATGTATATTTAATGCAAACGGGGTCAAAACTGGGGTGTTACAGTGGAAGTTTGGGGTTGATTGGCAGGTTTTGCTGTTGATGGGGACTGTATTGAACCATCCATCAACAGGTACTTCTGCTGGTGGCTTGGCAGGATCGGTGCTTGGGCGAGGAGCTTGAGGAATCAAGTCATAAAGAGTTCCATACTGGAAATAGACCAAGTCTAGATACTGGGATCAACTAATAGCTTGCTCTTCAGTAACGGCACCGCCCATAGCCACATCTCAGTTAATTAGAGGCAACAAATATTTGGTAAACCAATCAACTAATAACTGATTTGGAATAGGGGCCTTAATAAGCCTTCTCCTCCTTCTCCATTCATGGATATGATCGGATATGTGGGTGGAGGTGTTCTATCGTAGAGAGGTTAAGAGATCAGTACCCATTTCATAACGGATAGGGAGCTGAAAGTGTGTAAGAAACATGGTTGCCAATGAGCAAAAATCCACAAACGAATGTTGTGGGAGTTCAATGTACCACTTTGTGGCTGTACTGGTCAAAGTTCGCTGAAAGATTCGTAACCGAACTGAATCATCCATGAGGGAGTTTGAAGAACACCACAAATGGAATGTCATGACATGGTTTTTTGGATCATCTCCCTACTTTCTGTCAAACTCCAGGATGTCTGATGGTAACTTTATAGGAATGGGAGGCCATGAGGGATTGTGTCGAATGCGGTCATTAATCAACTTGGATAATTTAGGTAAATCCAAAGTTTCTAGGAAAGGTAACTAATGGTTAGGTTTCACATACTAGTAATATTGATATGGCATATAATTACTAGTAGGACCATAAGTGGACTGATAAACAGGTTGTTGTGAGGAAGAACTAACAAAAATTCCACCCACAGGGGGGTGATTTTCAGGATTAGGACTGTTAGGACCACCAGGGCCTCTGAGAGGAGGACCGTCCGGGCCCCCAAGACCACCAGGACCATTGAGACCACCAGGACCACTGGGACTACAAGGAGGAGGACCACCAGATCCTCCAGGGCCACTAGGAGGTAAACCTCCAGAGCTTCCGGAACCACTAGGAGGAGGGCCACTAGACCCTCCAGGGCCTTTAGGAGGAAAGCCACCAGGCCCCCCAGGACCACCAGGACCATTAGGACCATAAGGAGGAAAGCCACCAGGCCCTTCAGGACCATTTGGCCCCCTAGGGGGAGGACCACCATGAGGCGGCCCTCTAGCACCTCCCACAGTATGTATGGGTATCCCCCCCATAGCTGGCATATAAGACCAGTTAGGATGCCCCCATGGCATGAAAGTATTACTAGGGTATGGAATTCCAGCATAAGGAATTCCTATAGGATTGGATGGACAATTAATATTTCCTATAGCTATTTGACAACCATAACCTCCAGAAGATTGAATGGTTGTAGGTTGTGCCCCCAAGGGCTGACCTGAACTAGATGGGGGATTAACCACATTAGCATGGGTGGGAGGGACATAAACTATAGATGGTTCTATATTAGAGGTATGTCCTTGACTAGGTACAATTTTGGTGCCAGATAATGTAGGTCGTGCCAGAGGTTGACCCCCAGTACTAGAAGGTAACGATGACAAAAGAATTGAAGGTTGGGTCCCAGGTGCAAAAGACCTAGGAAGATTGGGAACACACATAACATGGGATGTGGTGGGGTTGGTATATTGACCTGGGTTGTGTGGTGTTACTATGAAATCTATAATTGGTTCAATTGGTCTCATAGAATCGACAAGTGAACGGTATCCCACAGGAACAGTTGTGGAACATGATGGTGGTGTGCCCAATATGTCATCTATTTTTGTTTCAATCTCCTGAGCACAGAGAATGGCTATGTGGTATTTTCTACATTCTTCCTCATATGGAGAAACTTCTCCAGGACAGTTTAAACGGGTGCCAAATGAGGCAATGGCCTGTCCTATAGAGGTATCCCAAAATGGAGCATTGGGACCACAATCTGGATGAGTAGTATCATCAACATGACCTTCTATGGGAGAATGGAACAAGGTGTTCTCCCGAGAAGGTTCTTGGACCAAGGGAGGAGAGTGTGAAGAATATGGTCCTCCACTTTCTACAACCACATTATCTCCCACCTAGGAGGTGGTAGCAGCTCCTTGGTCGATAGCTTCCATTGGATTTTCTCCTGTACCAAGAATAAAATCAAGTGGCAAGCCCCATACTCTTCTAGACTGTCTTAACTCAATTAGTTTTTACAGTTCCTATCTAACCTAGGGTCTGAAAATCTAGAAAACACACCAAAAAAATTTCCTACACAAGCTATAGGTCAAACAAGCACACTTAAAATGACATGAGGAGTTCAAATAGTCAGGTCTCTCACTAGGATTGTCAAGAAGGTTCCACTCACAATATACCTCTAGGGTACGTGTGTAGTAATCTCTTTGAATGTTGTTTTCGGTGTATGGCTCCAATCAAGACGGCCAAAGGGATTTTCTCATATGGATAAGGTATCCTAGTGGGGTCTCCTGATATACTCAAGGTACGTGGGAGCTCAAATCGGTAGTAGTGTTGTCTAATGCATAACCGTACACAAGGGGACTTCCAATATACAATTGAGTACGTGAAGTACCTTTCTATATACCTCAAGGGTACATGAAAGGCTGTTCCATATACCGACGGTACATGGAAGAACCGCGCAAGTCCCGGGATGTAATGCAGACAAATAATGACAACTCCTATGCTTAACGATGCCTGAACACGTCTCTAACCTATCACTTCAATTGCTATGTAAATTTTAACCTATAACTACCATTAATTTTAAAGTGGACGGTTAGGTGAATGCATGGTGTTTTGAAAGAAAAAGTAAAACCATGCAATATGCGTATGCTGATATTTCACTTTACCATTCAGTATGCCTACCTACAGGAGGGAAAGAGAGTATTTTATTTTGTTTCAAAACCAAAAAATATTTCCAAACAACAATCTTGAACACAAAATCAAAGACAAGCAGCACTTTCTAGACCGACTCCTCTTTTCTGAAAGCAATAAGAAGGGGAAGAATCTCTTTTCCTAAAAGAAAAACAGGAAGCAAACTACATGCATATGCACTCTATTTTCAATTTTTCTTAAAACATAGGAAAATCTAACTTAAAACTACCATATTTTTATCTTGATGAGATAGTACTAAATGCATAAGAGGAAAAAGAACATAAAGATCCTGAAAGCTTGTAAAGCCAATCAGAGATCCGATGTCCCATGCTCAATGATGATAACCTAATCTCAGTCAAAAATTTTCTTTTTTAAAGGAATAAAAAGAAGTTCTCTATGAAAACAAGAAATGAAACTTAGACGCTAATCAAATGTCTTTCTTTTAGTCTATATAACAAAGATGAAAAGATATCTTACTAACACCCAATCTTTTCAAAAAATAAGAAGTCCTTTCATAAACACAACCAACAAGCACAAAAGTGAATGAACAATCAATAATCCTAAACTAGATTTTGAATTTTCCAATCAAACCAATCTTTAAACCATAAAATTCTAAACCACAAGCATCATATTCTCACACACAAGCCTGACAGTGCAAGGCTGAAAGCAGCTCAACTCAAATTTTTCCAAAAAAATGAGAAAAAAGAGGTCTTGGAATGAAGCCTACCTGGCACCACATTGCATAGGTCTTGATAGAGTGGTTCTAGACCAGCACCACTTCTCACCAATAGGACTCAAGCAGTGGCACCACGTGCTGCTAACTGAGTTCAGGAGGTGGCACCGCTTCTCACCAACTGCATAAGCACAGTTCCCTAGGTAAATCCAAAACATCAAGGAGAACGACAGATCAAGTCAGAAAAAGACCAAATCAAGGTAAAAACTGATAGATTGAGAATAAAAAAGAGCACAAAAGGTTGAAATAATTCAGATCTAGATAGATTTGAAAGTTTCGAACCAAAATACACTGAGTCAGATAGCAGATCTGACCAAAGAGAGTTGGAGAAGGAGCTTGGATTCGGGCTAGAGTTGAATAACTGAGGAAGATCAGATCAACTGATACATATATTCACTCCCCAATGGAGTCACCAGATTTGTAAGCAAGAATATTTCACCTTCTACGGACAAAATTTGTTCCTCTGGTCTGAATGGTTTAGATCCAAAACAAATGACCGACAAAGGATGAAGACCCTCCCTGGATGTCATAGATACCTAGAATTCCGCTTCGATAGTAAACCTGTGTACCCACAATCAGCTTAAACACGCAAACACATCAAAGATACCAGAACATAACCCACTGATCCATGTTAGTGACTAAGGAATCTAACAGCATTTACATGCGAAATCAAAGCAACAGTAATGTGGGATGGAAATTAGCTTTGCATTAAGATGAATGGAGAAGTTTACAACCAATTAAGCCTTAGTGTTGACATGCATCTCCATGAAACCAACACTTCATCCCCATAAGCTCCAACTTTACTTTCTATGCTCTCAAATGGCTTGGGCCAAGTGGTCAATCCAACAGCATAACAATACCTCTATGGTTCCCCCCTCAACCATGGACATGAGCTTGTATTTATAAGGCCCAATGGATAGGAATGGTTGAGAGATTTTTGGACGAGGTGGCATCCAAGATCCTATGATGGGGCATCTCGATCTCAACTAACCCACAATGTTAGGGATAAGAGAGGACACGAGGCTCATGATCTAGAAGCCTCAAGAAACCTCTCTTTTTTCCCATTTTACCTAGGGTACTGTCTTTTGCCTCTTATGATAGAGCGGTTCAGGTTAAAATTCTTATGGACCAAAGGCTATACGTGGTGGCACTACTTATGGTAAACAAGATATAGGTGGTGTGAGCAAGGTACCACTCATGGTTAACAGGGAAAGGGCGGTGCTGAGTATTTTCATGAAAGATTGACAAACAACATGGGTTTTCTCTCCAAGTGCTGGGATTAAAGGAAAATATGTAAGTCAAGGATCTTATCACATGGTGATGACAGGATTTTGGTATAACAGACTCACTCATGATATCACTTATACACATGTAATGGATTTAAAAATTTTACAAATAATTTCTCTTTGACCATGACAAAGGAGGTTCAAAGTACATGCAATTGAGCAGAAGATTTCTTGATCTGAAAGGGGGGGTGGGAAGGTCCTTTATGGATTCTTATGTATAGGGAACACCTTGTGCATATTGGGCGGTAACAATTGTTAGCTCTGGTTTAGATGTAGTTTCTTATTCATTATATTTATTACTAATTTAGTAGTTTTATATTCATTTCATTTTTATTTTATCGTTATTATTCAATATAAATTAATATGATGTGAATAATTTTTAAAAATATCATACAATATTGATGATGATCTAATACCAATGAAACAAATTATATATAAAATTATATACTTAAACAATAAAATAAAAAATTTAAGAAACTAAATTTATATAAACATATAAACTTGTAGCATTAATTAACAAAACTATGTAAAAGATCAAGAACAAATATATATATTTAAATTTTTTTTAAATGAAAAATCAAGTACTACTGCAATATATTTGAGTTTCCAACAACTAATACATAATGATCATTGATCCACTAGTCCATGACCAAAAATTTCTCCATATATATATATATATATATATATATATATATATATATATATATGGAAAAAATCAAATACTACAATATATTTGAGTTTCAGACTAAATATCCACTAATACATGATCATTGATCCACTAGTCCATGACCAAATTGTCTCTACACTTAGATTGAATATAAAAATAGTTTGTCATAGTAGTGTTACACTACATTTAATGTAATATTGAGTTTCTACAATCATACAAGTAGTTGGTTGTAGTTTGTATATTATTACAACGAAACTACTACTTTCATTGTTATGAAAATAAATAACATTTGAACAAATATTGTACAGTTTGAACTTACAATGTTATGAAATCTCCAATCCATAGTATAAATTTTTCAAAATTTCAATATTCTTCCAAAGAGTTAGAAAATACTTAAACAAAAAAAAGGTGGCTATATAAGTACATTCAAACAAACAAACAACTTACATTAGAGAAAATACACTAGGAAGGATGCCTTTATTATCTTTATAACAACTTCTTACATTATATGGCTTTGGTAATGAAATAGTTCATATGAGAATAATGATTTACATCTTATTTTTGTATCCCAATGTTTGGAATCCATACAAAGCCAACAAGCATATGCAACCTGCTGATACAAGCTTGGAGAATAACAATGGCCATTAAAATCCATCAATTTATGTCATCCATGCAAGAACATTGGGATTTTTCTCCCATTCTATATATCCAAAGTAGTAGATGGGAAATTACCAATAGAGTCACAACCAATAATGTCTTTGTACTCTCTTGTAATCTAGATTTTATCATATACTTTCCCATATGAACTTCTCTTGTACTCAAACAACAATCTCGAATGGTTAAAAGCAGTTATATTCACAAATCCAAAATCTTGATCTTTGAATATGCTTCAAGTGGTTTGTAGAGAAGTATATGTATAAAGATGACTACCTCCACCACCTACAACTACATGAATTGTGGCATTAAATGTTCCTAAATACTTAGAATTTTCATCACTTGCACAATATTTTTGCAATATTTGAACATAAAAGTAAAGAAAATATATTTTTTAGATATCTTCCATTTTGTAATCAGAGTGATATAATTGAAGGAATCTGAATATGCACCATTAGGAAATGGGGAGAATCTTAATATAACCCATTCAAATTCCAAATACATGTGAATGTCAAAAAAAAAGATACTCATCATCTTTGTTATTGCAACTTATACATACCAAACTCCATACAATCCATAACCAAATTCCTATAACTATAAAATATATAAAAAAGAGAAGGATTGCATGAGTGGAAATAAAATAGTTTAAAAGATGAGTGTAAATAACAATGGAAACCTGTTGATACAAGCTTGGAGAATAACAATGTCCACTACAAACAAAATTTGCACCAACACAATATTAAATTACTCTACATGAAATAGGACTCAACTTACTTGATAAATAAGACATGATCTTTCATAGTTGTGAACATGGACAAAGAAAGCAATTTTTGCGTTGTACTTATCCCAAAGTTTTTGGTAACTCTGTTTTCCAGTGGGGCTTCAATAGCTCCATGAAGGGAAATCATGAATTTGTGGAATAACCAAGAAATCGATGTGAAATAAAGATAATCCATGGTTGCTTTTATATACCAGAAAATGCTATACATTCCTCAGTACATTTGTATTGTTGTGACCCCTCTATCCAATCAAGTTCTGAATTTGTGGGATAGAAATGGAACATGCCATAGTTGGTGGAATTCTTGATGATATATTATCCACCAATAAGTAGACTTTAAAAACAATTCGACAAATATAACAAAATAAATTGGTTCATATAGAATCTTAAATAGGGTTGGTACTTACTACAATACAAAATTATATATATATTATGAAATCAAACACACAAAAAATGAAAATTAAGTTCGAAAATACAACATGATACTAAGAACTAGATATTATACTACTTGGAATCTAGAATTGAGATTATAAAAAATTAAAGAAGAGTAAAATGATGTTTCACATTTTTTAATCTTAAACCAAGATACACTTTTGACTCATCAATGTGGCATTGGTATTCATGGGATTTATGTATGACATCCTCAATACATTTACAAATCAATTCATTGTGGTCTATATAAATGGTGTGTTTATCTTTAGTAGAACATGTGTTGAGCATATGAGCATATCAAACAAGTCTTACAAACTATACATCGACATGGATCGCATACCAATCATGCAAATGTTTTTTCACCATGAGTTGGGTGAAATATATTGGCTATGTGGTATAGGAGTTCATGTTGATCTGGAGAATAAATACAAATATTGCAGCAAAGCAAAAATGTTTACTACAATAAGGGGTCATGGAAAGAATGGTTGTGTTTGGATAGTACTTTAGGAAATTTTGAAAAGCAAGTAATATTCCTCAGTGAGAGATCTCTAATATGTTGATTTATAACACCTTCAAGGTGAACCATTCATGAATGCTTTGAGAAAGGCATACTTAAGTTCAAGCTTGGGTGAAAGGACAATTTCAAATGAATTAGAAGGAGCTTGATTATGCAATAAGAAAGTTACCAAGTGATGCTTCATGTAATCCATGCCAAAAATATTATATTATGTAGATTATTATGATTAGTCAATGAAATACTACCCAACAAAAGCTACCCCATTCAAGAGAAAGTCAATATGGGAATGGAGAATACATACCTAGGTGATTCTTGTCATATCAAGATTCAAACCATAAAATATTTAGATGTAAGCTAATAATAACATGTACAAGATAAGATGATGAAATATTTTATCTCATGGTTTCATTTCCTCTTTAATGAACTATGAGAAGAGTGTGATGGCTTCCTTAGATCAATACATATTTATCAAAGCATAAATGAATGCACCATAATTTATCTCTTCAATGATTGTGAAAAGTGTATGGTTCTAGGGGGGAATTCTTTATAGATTATTGGTTAAGGCCACTTTCCATATTTTTTCTTCTACATTCAATGGTATAAGGAAATATTTGTTACCCTCTTTGGAATTCCAAAAGCACAATGACCAAATATAGTAATAGAGGATGTTGCTTTGGTGAATAATAATATGTTGGATTGTCATTAGAGAGAAGGATGGATACCAAATTGGATATATAGAAAGGCAAAGAAATTGAACATGTTCAACTACAAATTTCCATATAGTGATGGGGAATCAAACCCCATATAAGCCTCTAAAACTCTACATCACAACAAAGATATTAATTTTGGTTGAGTGACATATACAAACAAAAGGGATATGGTATCAATTTCTTAATAATTTATCTGCATGCAATTTCTAGAGATCCTAATGGATACCCACTTTGTTGCATTTATGCACAAATTGAGACTGGAATCAAATGGTTATGGCGATGAGTTGGAGGAAAAAAATCCTACAAATGGTGAAAACCATTGCATCAACATCACAATTGAAACACAAGAAATATTAAGTAATTCAAGGACCTACAAATAAAGTGATCATACCAAATGTGTTATGACTTGGTGCTTGAAATTGTGAAATATGCATAGATCCCCTCTAATGGAAAATATATGTGTAATGCAAATTTCACAATAGTAAATGATAATCAAATTAATTACAACCATCTACAATATTCTTAATCATTCAAAGACAATTTGCATTAAAATAGAACACATTACCCTTTTATTGAGTGGCCTAGCCTTGAACCTCATAACCTTTCTTGAATTATTCTATGCTTCTTACTCTAAAATATTTATCAATAATTATATTTGGATAGAAAATTCATGAGCATCAAACTCATTTTATTTGAGGTCTTTATATTTCATAAATGACAGTACTTGCATTGTATTCGGGCCTTCTGGTGTCCAAGTGAATAGTGAAAGGAAAACTCAATAACAAATATGTCCATTCAAATAAAAAAGCTCTAATAAATATTATGATATGAAATAAAATCCTATACTCATTGGCCAACAATAAAATAAAATCTATAGACTAATATTTCATTCAAATTTTAAATAGTTTCATGTATATTTAATTGACTTAGCTATTGATCACCAACAACACTTATATATTAGTAAAAAAAATTAATCAGCAAATTACAAAACAATAATATACAATCGGCATGTGAATAACACATGCTACTAGTGCTTTCAGGCCACATTCTTATTTATGTTATTGGCATGTGTGCATTCAGCCAAAACAAATTGGACCGTAATGTTTAGTTATGCCCTCCAAGAATGAGAACAAGGCCATGTAACTATATTCACATATGTGAATCACTAGTAGAAAGAGAATAAATTTATATAAACATGCAAAGTTGCATCAATTAACAACACTAAATAATATCAAGTACAGACATATATAATTTGACCCATGTAAATATTATATAAAAATTTAAGTACTACAATATAAAATTTGAGTTTTTTTTTTATGCTTGGAAGGTAATTGCTGGAAAAATTACAAGGCAATCAACAGGAGGAGAAATCCCAATATGAAAGGAGTCAAACAATCCTACGCAAGGACAGTCCTATCCCCAAATTTTTTGGTATGAGTAACTCCTGTGGATATTAGGCCTTTGTTGCCACTGTGAAAACATATAAAAATGGATCTTCTTTTCCTCTATGGAAGATCTAAAAGATGTGCAGTAACACGGTAAACTAATCGGTGTGATTAAACTAAAGCTATGAAAGTTGATAGTATGAGATAAAACAATCATATTAAAATTACTTGTCAAAGATTATTCCAATCTATAAACATATAAATCAGATATAAGCTTTCGATTTTAAATAATAATAAAAACAATTACAATTGACTTATTTCATCCAAAGAATTTAAGCACGTAATTGTTCTATCAAGGAAATGCCAATTCAAAAATCAGCATTTAATATGAATCATTGTTTAATGGTCACAATAGTCAATATATAAATTAAATAAAGAAATTTACTTAAGACATAACTAACACAATAACTGAGTAATGACAAATCAAAACATATGTTGATGTGTTCAATAATGATGCAACATATAATAAAATATGTCTGAAAGATAAAAGAAAAACCAAGATTCATCAAATAAATTTGATAAATGACACCAAGATATGGTAGAAAGAAACTAACTGAATTTTATTCATAATGAAAAAAATTACAATTCCACAAAATGTAGAGCATCTCCAGTCCTTCTCTTATGGATCTCATCTACTATTGTTACCCCCTATTCTATGATATCTCAGTCTCTTTAAATAATAATTACAAAAATTACATAGAAAGAAATCCCCCATGGAAGTAGGGATCATAAAATATCATTTCAAGATTTTCCAAGGGCAGATTGCCACTTGGAAAATACATCCAGTAAATCCAATATGTCTTGATATTGAGCATATTCTAATTGTAATTGAGCTTTGAAAATATGTGACTCGATTTCCCTCTTCTTCACTTTCTCCCATTCTCGTAGAAAGAGATTGATCCTCATTTGTGAAGTTATGGATGACTCAATCAATTTCTTGATTTCTGCTATGTGAATGTGATCAATCTGCTCAATTTGCTCCTTAGCTTTCGAGTACTGTTATCAACCCAAATGGCACTTCTCTGTCTGAGTGACGACATTCTTTATGTTGGTAAACAAAAGGACATATTATGATTGAAGTTTTCCAAAACACTATAGATGGGCATGACTTGGGATGCGTTTACCCTTAAACCATCTTGCTATATAATTTTTCTAAGTGTTGATTTGCGTACACGACTATCTCCATTGCAACTCGCGTATTGTACGCGACTATCTGAATTGCAACCTTCGTACATCAGCGTACACAGGTTTCCTTTGAGAAAATCACGTGTTATACGTGGGTTGCCTATATCAATAGTCGCGTAGACCTTAGTTTGACCTTAAAAAATATAAAACACGATTAATTGAGATTAGTTGGGCCCTAATCCTTAACTATCCCAACTGTTTCAACAACCCCAACCTTCGAAATCACTCTATTTACCAAAGTGTAAATAGAGGCCTTGGGGAGGGTATTAATGAATCAAGATTGGAGAGAAATGTTATGCTGGTGGTATATCTTTAGAATTCTTGGAGCAGCAGATCTCAGAGTCCTTTGGTTGCAGAGGAGTCCTTGTCTAAGAAGCTAGGTTGTACTATTATCTCATTCACTGATTGTTAATAAAGAGAATTCTTCTTCCAACATTGTGTTGAGTCTATTTCATGTATTGTGGTTAATGAATGTATTTGATTATATATTTGATATATTGTTTATCTAACCTCTTATATATACATGCATGAGATATTACTTGGGGAATTTTCTCTTTACAAGTGAAAGAGGTGCATCCATGTAAGCTTTGGAGAGAAGAGGAGCGGGAGAAGATCAAGCTTGGATAAACCGTCGGTAATCAGGTAAGTCAAGACTTTCTTCCTATTCCCTTTCGATTCTGTAGTAAAGCTAATTGTCTGGAAGGTTAGTAGTAATTTGGTAACCCCATACCCTAGCTTACAAGGGTTCTTAATCCTGAACAACAGAACTGGCAACTCCGATGGGGAGTCCAGCCTGTTGTGGGTTAGTCCTGTAGATACTTGCCCAGTCTTTGCTCTGATTCAGTGTATGGTTTTATATCTTGGATTTGATTTGCAGTAGTGTTTTAGAGACCTATATTATTTTTTATTTTTGAAAACAATTTGTTGTGTACGTGGGTTGCTGTGCTACACAGTCATGTACAACAACTTGTATACGCGGGTTGCTCCATTGGACAGTTGCGTACAGTACGCGAGTTTCTCTATTGACAGTCGCATACATCTTTTAGCAACAATTTTTTTTGGGGGGGTAGGGTTGATTGTCCCTGTCTTATTTGGATTTTTCTCTACTTTGGGGTCTTCTATTGCTGGCATCTTGTTGTAGGTCTGAAAGTCCTACACACCATACTTTGTGCTTTTCAGTAATCCCTTGATTTTTTGTTGTTTGAGTCTTCTTTCATTTATCAATTTGAAGTGGATTATCCTGTTTTTCAATGTGATGCATCTAAATCAGTGATCAAGACTTTAGATACCTTGTACTATGTACTACTTTCAAGTAGTTTCGGTTTGTCACTTTCCCTTTAGTGATTTCAATGGATTTCATCCATTGTTTCTTCCCAAGCTAGGTGTTTGCCAAGTCTCCTCCTTGGGTGGTTGAATTTGGTTCTTACAAGTCTTCTATACTTCATATTGCTTGCTTTATGGTCTGATTATTCAAGCATACTCAAGAATTTCTGCATTTAGGTGCATAGAAATTTTTGAAGAGTTTGAAAAGTGAAGAAAAAACATTGGAAACATTTGCATTTTAATTGCATATCATAGTTTTATTTTTAGTATTTTCGAATAAAATCTCAAAAATTACAAATAAGTCTTAGTCTTCTCATACTTAGTTGTAATTTCACTAGTTCATATCCGACAAAAAGAAAAAGAAGCTTGATTTAAGTAGTTATAATTTTTTTTGGAATTCATTTTATACACCTTTTTACTTTTCTTATCGAGTCTATAATATCATAGTCATTCACGCCACTTACCATCTGACTAAGAACATCCCTTCAAATGAACGCTGTAATTTAAAATTTATTAGTAAGTTTTGTTTTATAGGGTCATACACCCACTAGCTTAGGCTAGACTTGTGGGATAGGAAGTGTAAACTCCCCACAAGTACTTAAATTCAGACGTAGTTGACCAATCGATAGGTAAATCCTTCTCTGTGTTGATAGTATCTGGGAAGCTCCTCTCAAATGGGAGTTAAGCATGAGGCCGCATGGAGGCTTGGACTAAGGAGATAACCCTTTGATTCCTTGTAAAAACATAGACCAAGGTTTTTGCACATCTGGGAATTTTGTCATAGACAGAGTTTTGGGCTTTGCTACCTTGCCCATACATACGAATCAGGCTTGTGGCTGTCCCCCCAGACTAATGATATAGTTAACGTAGCCTTTAGTCTCTTTGACATCTAGGGTTTATACACAAGTAAACTGGAAGGCTATTTCTGGTTCACCTTGGACGGGCTTGGAAGGTAACCCTTGTTGAATGTGTAGGAGGGCAATGGGTGATTCCTCCACTTGTGCCTAAGAACCTCTTCAAGGACGCCAAAAACCTGTCTCTCAGCTTTCTTCAGGAAAGCATATCTTATATCCTTTGTGATTGTTGAGACTTTAGGAAAATTTGCAGTGATTTCTCTGTGGTTTTTTTGTGTTTATCCAACCTTATGGTGTGAAGAGTCAAATTTACAATCGTGGAGGACCAATCTATCAGAAGGTCATGAAGGTTGTAAAACCTTCCTCTGCTTATAACATTGGAACCTCCACCTCCCCCTCAAAGGTGGAGATTAGACACGGACGGTTATTTCGAACCGATAGGAGTTAGTGAAGTTCTAGGTGAACCAGAACTTAGGACAAACCGTTTTTATTTAACTATAGTTGAGATAGAAGACTTGCAGGATGACGAGTTTGCAAGGAACTTTAATTCACCTCTAACTGACTTCAACAATCCTATGATCATTCAGGTTCGTCCTTTCAATTCACTGATTGGTTTCCCTCTAGGAAGACTAATGTCTACTACAGGAGAAAGTTCTTCTACTTCCACCTCAGCCGCTCTGGCTAAAGGGGTGCCACCTCCCCTGGTAGGTACCCCTATAACAAGTATACCTACTACACCTTTAACCCCAGCTATCTAGGTTGTTCAACCACCAGATCCCACAAGTTTAGCAAGTACTTCTGGTGGTATGGTCACTGGGATTCCTAGTGTACCTTCAGTTCCTACTTCATTCACACACATTGCTCAGAGTGGTCCTATAGGATCCTTGGCATTTCTCCAGGGTTTTCCTTGGAATCGGGGGCACATTCCCCCATCCACTCCATATGTAGTTCCAACACCCGCATATGTAGGGGTGCAGTTTGAAAACCCTAATCCTTATGGTCAAGGTTTTCAAACTCTGGTTTTAGCTCCTTCCACGAGATCTCCTTTCTCTCTTTTCAGTGGAGGGATACCTGATCTTGTGTTCCAAACCCCAGCTTCGACTGGGGCAACTAGAACCTCATACATTGCACCGCACATCAACAATCTACTGGCTTATGGATGGAATCCTTTCCAAAGCATCCCAACCACTTTGCAACCGGTAGCAAGGGTCAACCCCGCCTTCACATATGGGAACATGGGGGAGAGTCCCTCTAATCCCGAAGCTGGTACTTTTAATGCTCCGGTTAGACCCAAGCTCCCTTTCCTAGCAACGTTAAATTTTATATATTTGTCGAAATTAATGAATGACCCGGTGAGACATAACTCCTCCTGGCCACCCGTTCCTACCAAGATACCCTCGAATATCCCAAAATTCGAAGGAAAAGTTAGTGATGATCTAGGAGCTCAGGTAACCACTTTCCATTTCTAATGCTCTTCCAACTCACTGAACGACGATATAGTTAGGTTGATTCTGTTCCAAAGAACTCTAACCAATACTGCAGCAAAATTGTACATAGAACTTCCTTCTGCTACGTTTGACAGTTTTTGGGACTTAGCTAATGTATTCCTTAGTCACTTCCAACTTCCTGTTCGATATGATTTCAGGATAGATTTGTTGTCTACCTTTCAGCAGGACAAGGCCACTCATATTTTGGATCACATCCAAGAGTGGAGAAGACGGAAGAGCCTTATAAAAGCCACTATTCGTCTCGAGTTTTTATTAGAATGGTTCCTTAAATCCCTATTGCCATATATATCTAAGGATGTATCTACTTCAGGAGTGACCAATGAGGAAGAGGCTATCCTCAAGGCCCAGCAGATAGATTTGATATATTCTTAGTCTGGGATTTTATATGAGATCATCCCTGATGCACTAAGGCTAACTCACAATGTAGAGAAACCTAAGCCTGGACCCCATGCCGATGGTGTGGTTGGTTCTGTGAAATATCCCACTATAGAGTCTTTGGCTAAACAACTCCAAGAGTTGCCTATCAAACATTCTATGGTGGAGGAAGCAAAGGCTACCCCCTCACCCTAGAATGCAAATGTTTTTGCACAATCCTCTTAGAAAGGAAATCAGCAACCCGGTGGGAAAAAGAAGAAAGGAAAAAAAGGTGAGGGAAACCAAAACAATCAAAAACCCACAAACAATGCTGATGGGGGGGGGAAGAAAAGAAGAAGGTGAAATTCCCATGTAAGTTGTGCCATGAAGATCACTTGACCCATCAATGTCCCCTTATGGAACAAGCTCAGAAGTTGTTAAAAGGCCAACAACTGGCTGTCCTAAAGGATCCTTTTCCCCAAGGATAGAATTTTGCTTCAGCTTAAAATGCAGCAGGGGGCACCCCAGATGCTCTTGGCCCTAATTATATCAACATGGTTCAATCCTAGGCTTTACTCTAGGCTAGGAACAAGAACTATGAAATAGAGGCTTCGAATAAGGGTAAGTCGATAGGTGAAACTTACAACCCTCTCACGATTGAGAAACCTTCCGAACCTATGCCCAAGATACCAAAAGGTGTCTTCAAGAAAACCTTGCACAATCTCAATGTTAGGGCTACAGCAAACTACTCTGTAGTTGAATATTTATCCCAGACTCCTTGTGAAATCTTGGATTTAGAGGTGTTATAGAGTTGTCCTTCCCAACGAGATGCACTCTTAGCAACCTTAGGAAGTATGGACTCATCAAGCCTCATGGTGAAGTTTAATTTTTCTGATGTCAAAATTCGCCTGCCATATCATGTAGCCTTATTAATAGATGTCATCCATGGCAAAAAAACCATTGGAAGGGCAGTTGTCGATGAGGGTGCTTCTACATGTGTCATGTCCCTGTCTTATTGGAAAGCTCTTGGATCTCCAAAGTTGGTTCCATCGAACAACCTACTTACTGCTTTCGACGGAAGGTCATTTCATCCACATGGTATCCTACCGGCTTTCAAAATTAAGTTGGCAGGGAAAGCAGTGTCTATTTAGGTAGAGGTGATTGATGCACCTTTGGATTATAACTTGCTCTTGGGGAGAAGTTGGACTTATGCCATGTCAGCTATTGCATCATCCTTATTTTGGGTATTAGTGTTTCCACATGAAGGGAAGTTGGTTACTATAGACCAACTCAGTTTTACTTGAAAAGGCCACATGGAAACTAACGATTCTACCGTACCATTGGTTGATCAGGTTAAACCTACTTCAGAGAGCTTAGGGGCTGGAATGTATGCATCATTGATGGGCACATTCGATATTCTAGCTCCGATTAATTATCTAGGTTCTACTAGTGTAGGGAAGTCTATAACAATGGTTGTTAATAGAACAGATCCTTGGGTTCTTCCTTCCCACCACGAACCTGAAGTGCCCTTATCGGCAGTGGAAGTAGATTATCAAGCTATCATTCATATCATTTTTTATCCCATTCCAGTCCCTCTTGTTGCCGCCTTTTCACACACCTAGATCACGTGGCAGAAATCTTCAAGCCACTCGGTGTGTCCTTCGGGGCAAGTCTCGAGTCAAGGCTGTCACCTTGTTCTTGACTCCTCCATTTAGGCTCAACTCCTAATGAAGCCAAGGGGGGTAGACCCTATAAAGTTACTAAGGATGATTTCTTAGTGTAATGATATTGTACTGAATCAGTTATTTAGGAGTTTGAATATTTTAACTATAAACAATCAAGATGACAAGATACGAAGATACACACGAAAGCACAAAATTGATACACAATATATATATGAAGCAAAGAAGACCAGTGCCTTAAAAATGGAGTCAAAAGAGATCAGTGTACTTACATGTGTTTGGAATAAATGTTTTGCGATTGCATCTTGGTATGTTTTAAGTTAAAAATGAAGTATGAATTGATTAAATTAGGCTAAAGGGGGGACTCCAGATATACCCAAGAGTACTTGGAGTATGTCCAAAACAAATCCTATACGGCTACCCGCAAGGAATATGTGGGATGAAATGGATTCTCTGGGGCTGTGTTCGTAATGCACCCATTATGGTGTGACAGAGATCAGCGCCCCAAGGTCACTTTTCAGTAGGTTCCCGCTTCCTTTGGGTATTTTGCCACCATAAAGGTTTGATCGAGGTGTTGGATTTTCACCTGATGGTTTGTTAATTGGGGAAGGTGAGTCCTAATTATGCTAGTCACCCAAGTGCTTTTGATACATCTTGACTGATCGGATGAACCGCAGCCAAGTGCAGAGCATACACACTGGAGTCGTGTAAATTTTAATAAGTTTTAAAAGATGTGTTCTTGCTTAAAAGAAAAGCCTCCAAGAACCTCTTTCGATCCAAGTGGATCTCAATCAGGGAATCAAGGAGGGGTAAATTTTAAAATGATGATAAACAAAAGATGAGAAAATAACACAACTACACAAATGCGGTTTTCTGATTAATCCTACCACGAATCTCTTTCCCCTTGCGGGTCACTCGAGAAATCGTGGGGTAAGTATTATGATTACTTTTTGAAAATAAGATATGGAATATGGAATTAAAAACAAGATCAAATATACTACCCTACCAATCAGATAAATTCTAGTAAAAGGAAATAAGCAGAAAAAGACGAAAAAGGCACCGACGCGAATCCCCCCAGGGGGATGGGGAATGGGCTCGAAAGAGCCTATTCAAAGGATGATTTTATTACAGAGATTAAAATATCAAAGCACTGATAAAACAGAGCTTTATTGGTCCTTATATAGGCTGAAACCAAGATATTACAGTTTATGCAAAACAATTACAAATTATGTGACAAAGGAGAGCCCCCTGGGGGGATTTGAGCGCTCCAAAAGCCACTTTGGACAGAAGCTTATTTTCTTCTCTGTCAGACCTACTAAATGACAGCGAGTGAATTATAATAACAAATGCCCCAAACCACTTTAAGAGTTCCTTTGGTTCAGCCTACTTTATCTCAAAAAATTAATGAAATTAAACTAGTTAAACCGATGAAAAGGGAACCAAGGAAAGCAAGCTTTCCTTGGGATCTTGGCCTGCTGTTTGTGCAGCCAATTAACAGCACTGATATTTCAGAATATTGAAATTATTGAACAGAAAATTAAACTACCTTAACAGCAAGCTATGAATTTTTCAATAAACTACTTGCGAAACTAAGGCAATTTTAGCTAGATCTCTTGAATTTGAACTTTATGTGCACAATGAAGCTAAGATCTAGAAAATTGAAGGGATATTGATAATTATATCTATGTATTCTTTTCTTTATGAGATAGATCAGATTTAAAAAGAGACCTTAAAGTAACCAGTTTGAGGGAAGTTTAATAATTTTAAAGGAGAGAAAGGGGAAGAAAGGTGCTTGTTGTTGAAGCAGATCTGCAGAGGGACCTTGGTAGAGAAGAACCGAGGGGCACGATATTAGCAATCTCTGCTAGAAATCAATGGAATAAAACCTGAACCATAGATCTTCTAGCTATGGAAAACCTGTAAGCTACAACACAATTCCTGCATACAGAACTATCAGATCTGAAGATACATATGAGAAAGGGATGATACAGTATGCAAATAACCTTATTTAACATACAGGTATTAACTCATTCAAAAATATGCAGCAAATAGAAAGTAAGTAAGCTTAGTTACAATGATCTATCCTTATGATTTAAGAAACCATTCAGGAAGACAATAATTAAGTGCAAAAAACTGGAAAAATAGCAGTTTCACCTCGATTGCAGCAAGACAATGACAATCCACACATGAAAGATACTCCACAATTGAGCCTCCAAAGCTTTTCTTTATTCAACAAAATAAGATCAGTACACAGTTACAATGGCAAGCCCTTCATTCCAGCTCTAACTAGCTTGGAAGAGGAGGCTGTGCCTTGATTTATACAAATTGCAGGCCATCTAGCCCTGGGGGGGCGCAATTCCTCATGGAATCAAGTGAAATCCTCTGATGGATAGTTCATCAATGAAGAACCGAGGCTGAAATGAGCCTACTTGTCAACCGGGGGCCTGATCTGGCTGACACATCAACCCATACACTGACACATCGGCCCAAACACTGAAGAATCCACCAAAAATCATCC
>LPNX010553313.1:161519-181947 GCA_001517045.1 Pseudotsuga menziesii
AAAGGATTATTTTATTACAGAGATTACAATATCAAAGCACTGATAAAATAGAGCTTTATTTTTCCTTATATAGGCTGAAACCAAGATATTACAGTTTATGCAAAACAATTACAAATTATGTGACAAAGGAGAGCCCCCTGGGGGGATTTGAGCCCTCCAAAAGCCACTTTGGACAGAAGCTTCTTTTATTCTCTGTCAGA
The DNA here is from genome assembly GCA_001517045.1 of Pseudotsuga menziesii. Lineage (NCBI taxonomy): Eukaryota > Viridiplantae > Streptophyta > Pinopsida > Pinales > Pinaceae > Pseudotsuga > Pseudotsuga menziesii. The sequence continues at coordinate 161,720 of LPNX010553313.1, forward strand.
CCTACTAAATGACAGCAAGTGAATTATAATAACAAATGCCCCAAATAACTTTAAGAGTTCCTTTTGGTCAGCCTACTTTATCTCAAAAAATTAATGAAATTAAACTAGTTAAACCGACGAAAAGGGAACCAAGGAAAGCAAGATTTCCTTGGGATCTTGGCATGCTGTTTGTGCAGCCAATTAACAGCATTGATATTGCAGAATATTGAAATTATTGAACAGCAAATGAAACTACCTTAACAGCAAGCTATGAATTTTTCAATAAACTACTTGCGAAACTAAGGCAATTTTAGCTAGATCTCTTGAATTTGAAATTTATGTGCACAATGAAGCTAAGATATAGAAAATTGAAGGGATATTGATAATTATATCTATGTATGCTTTTATTTATGAGATAGATCAGATTTAAAAAGAGACCTTAAAGTAACCATTTTGAGGGAAGTTTAATAATTTTAAAGGAGAGAAAGGGGAAGAAAGGTGCTTGTTGTTGAAGCAGATCTGCAGAGAGACCTTGGTAGAGAATCACCAAGGGGCATGATCTTAGCAATATCTGCTGGAAATCAATGGAATCAAAACTGAACCATAGATCTTCTAGCTACGGCAAACCTGTAAGCTACAACACAATTCCTGCATACAGAACTATCAGATCTGAAGATACATATGAGAAAGGGATGATACAGTATGCAAATAACCTTATTTAACATACAAGTATTAACTCATTCAAACATATGCAGAAAATAGAAAGTAAGTAAGCTTACTTACAATGATCTATCCTTATGATTTAAGAAACCATTCAGGCAGACAATAATTAAGTGTAAAAAACTGGAAAAATAGCAGTTTCACCTCGATTGCCGCAAGACAATGACAATCCACACATGAAAGATACTCCACAATTGACCCTCCAAAGCTTTTCTTTATTCAACAAAATAAGATCAGTACACAGTTACAATGGCAAGCCCTTCAGTCCAGCTCTAACTAGCTTGGAAGAGGAGGCTATGCCTTGATTTATACAAATTGCAGGCCATCTAGCCCAGGGGGGGCACAATTCCTCATGGAATCAAGTGAAATCCTTTGATGGATAGTTCATCAATGAAGAACTGAGGCTGAACTGAGCCTACTTGTCAATCGGGGGCCTGATCTGGCTGACACATCAACCCATACACTAACACATCGGCCCAAACACTGAAGAATCCACCAAAAATCATCCAGTTGAGCCAAAAACATGTTGAGGAGAGAGGGAGGGCGAAATTCCCCATAAAGACCACTGTAGATCAACTCTGGATATGATTTGATCCCCTCCTTCAGTCAAGGATTTGTCAGATCCAGTCAATCTGCTCCAGATCTGATTGATTTCAGTCAAATCGGTTGAGAATCCATTGATTTATTTGATTTTGGATTTGCTCCATTATTCATCAATTTATTAATTAAAATAATCAATAATTGATTTTTGGGGCTTTCTGACCTGAGTGATGGAAGATCACTCAAAACTTAGGAAATAGTGGGTCCATGGATTTACATGGTGCTCTTAGCTTTAAAATGAGCACCTACATGATTGAAACTGATTATTTGGCCCACTTTTATTACAAACTCAATTTTTCCAATTAAACTATTAAAAAATAGCCGAAGTTTTGGAAAAATTAAAATTTAATAAAAAACACTGAAAAAACTGAAAAATTGAAAAATTGAAAAACACATAAGGGGACTTAGACATGTTCATATGACTCAAAAATGATGTCTAGCATGCTTACACATTGACACATAGACTCTAATAACCTCAATAGGCACAAATGCCAAGCTGACCACCCCAACTTTGGAGGTATGGAGTGAAAAACTCAGAAATTATCAGTCGTTTATTCAACAACCAATAGTAACCAAGGGAAAAAACACCCTGGGCTGATCGGATTGACAAATGAAGTCTAAGAGACCGAGTCTTTTACAGACACTATCATGCTAGAACATGTATTAGAATTCCCTCATGGGGTATGAACATGTGATATAGTACAACAAGCACTTTCCAGAAGTACTTCCATAGGTCCTCTGAATTCGGAACAGGTTAACCCTGTCCGGTTCACTGGGCTCACTTGATAAAAACCACTAAGTACAACTTAGGTGGTAACACCTCTCATAGTCTAAGAGGAGCCGAAAGAATCCTATATGCCCGCCTGGGCAGTGAATTCTTTGCATTCTAGAGACTGCTTAGATATGGTTTTTCCTTTGGATGAAGCCATTATAGAATCCATGTGTGGATGAGATAAGATCTGGGAAGATCTTCACCATCGATCCTATTTTCTTTTAGAGTTAAGCAGGATTAAGAACCAGGAGTTCCATATGAGACTGGCAGGTGATGTTGATACACCTATTAATCCCTTACTAAGGGAAGGAATATTTGTTGAGGGTAATATGGAAAACATTTCCACTATGATTCCTATCAACATCTCTGCAAACCCAAACATTGTGGAAAATGTACACATCGACACGAACTGCTCTCTGGAGGAGATTGCAATTCATACAACCATGTTTAAGGAATTCTGTGATGTATTTTCCTGGTCATATGAGGAGATGCCAGGCATAGATCCAACAATAGTAGAGCATGAAATCCAAACTTACCCTGATGCTAGACCTGTACGACAAAAGTCGAGACCTCTCAATCCACGTAAAGCGGCAGCGGTTAAGGCTCAAGTTCAGAAACTGCTGAAAGCCGGTTTCATTTACCCGATAGATTTGACGAAATGGATATCCAACCTTGTTCCTGTCGACAAAAATCAAGGGACTGTATGCATTTGTACTGACTTTCGGGATCTAAACAAAGCCTGTTCTAAGGACAACTACCCCATGCCATTCATATATCAAATCAATGATGCATGTGTGGGAAGTGAAGTCTTTTCATTTATGGATGGTTTCTCCAGGTATAATCAAATCCAAATTAAACCAGAAGACCAACATAAAATATCTTTTATCTGTCCTTGGGGTACCTTCATGTACAATAAAATTCCCTTTTTATTGAAAAATGTAGGGGCGACCTTTTAGCGGGCAATGATTTTTTCCTTTCATGACAGTAAAGCCATTGTCGAACCCTACCTTGATGATCTGCCAGCACATTCTTGTAAGAGGATCGATCACCCAGATCACTTGCATTTGATTTTTGAATGATGAAGATACTACAAAATTTTCTTGAATCCACACAAGTGCATTTTCTGTGTCGAATCAGGGAGACTGCTTGGATTCATTGTTTTCAACAAAGGCATTCAGGTGGATCCTTTGAAAGTTGAGGCCATCGTAAATCTGCCTCCTCCTCATTCTATCAGGAAGATTCAAAGCCTGTAAGGGAATTCCAACTTCCTTCGACGTTTTATTGTAAATTATTCCAATATTACTAATTTTTTCATGCGCCTGTTGAAGCAGGACACCCCATTTGTATGGGATGAAATCACACAACTTGCATTCAAGGCATTAAAGAAAGCTTTGTTGTCGGCACCGTTATTGCGCCCGCCAGATTACTCTCGTGATTTTATATTGTATCTGGCCACATCTGAGTCAACCATAGGGGTAGTACTAGTCCAGGAGGACAATAAGCTCCAAGAGCATGTCGTCTACTATCTCAGTTGTGCTTTAGCTGGCCCTAAACTTAGGTATTCCCACGTCGATAAGTTGGCCTTGCCAGCTGTGTGTGATGTTCAGAGGTTGTGTCACTACATCTTACTGAGGACCACAATGGTAGTGGCAGATGTTAATCCTTTCAAATATGTTTTGTCCCAATGGATAGTTGGAGGAAAATTCAATAAATGGATAGTCATTCTTCAGGAGTTTGACTTAGATTTCCAATTTTCCAAATCCAAGAAATCCTTAGTTTTTGCTGAGCTCATTGCAGAATTTCTGGTAGAGAAAGATGTAGCCATTAAAGAAGACTCATTCCTAGATGAGCATATCTTTTTGATCTCCACCTCTGACCCCTGGTATGGATATATACTTATCTATCTGCAAACTTTGAAGTACCTTGCACCCTTCTCGTAGGAATAACTGCGCAAACTACGCGTACATGCCAAAAACTACCTCATTATTGGAGATACTTTATATCGTAGGGGGGTAGATTCCATTTTGCGTCGATGTCTTACCCACTAAGAAATAGATACTGTCCTAAATGATGCCCATAGTGGAGCATGTGGGGGTCATTTATCTGGGTTAGCAATGGCCCAGAAGATCTTACATGCCAATTATTTATGGCCCATGATCTTTAAAGATTGTGTGGAATCCGTAAAGCGTTGTCATCCTTGTCAGCTTTACACCAGAAAGATGAGGTTGCATTTTGCTCCATTATTTCCTATCATCTCAATGGGCCCCTTCACGAAGTGGGGAATAGATTACGTGATGTGCAACCTAGTATCGACTAGGGGGCACAAACATATCATTGTCGCTGTAGATTATTTCACGAAGATATTGTCACTAACCATGGCAGTCACATCCAAAATAGTATGATGACTGAATTGACCACTATGCTAGGATTTAGACAAGAGCATTCATCTTCTTTCTATCCTCAAGAAAACGGTCAAGTCAAGGCTGTAAATAAAACCTTGAATACTATTCTCAAGCACGCTATTAATGTAGCCCGTTCTAATTGGCACATCATGTTGTATCCTAGAATTTGGGCATATCAGACCCATGTGAAAACTGCTACAGGGTTCTCTCCTTTCCAACTCGTTCATGGATTGGAAGCAATTCCCCCAGTTGAATGCGAAATCTCATCCTTAAAGATTGTTATTCATGTGTTACCTTATACGACTAAGCTGGAAGAATGTTTATTACATTTAGAACATCTATATGAGAAGTATAGAGATGTGCTGACAGCAAATGAGGCTCATAAAAATAGGGTAAAAAACCAATACGATAAATCGGTCAAACCTTAGATTTTTTCTGAAGGGGAACTTGTCTTGCTCTAGGATCAGGACAGAGAACCCCTGGGGGTAGGGAAATTTAGGTCTATGTGGTTAGGACCTTATGTCATGTCAAAATTGTTGAAGAAATGTGTGTATGAATTAACATATTTTGAGGGGAATAAGCTGCCCGAGCCTAGAAATGGGCTCTACTTGAAAAAGTACTATTCTTAGGCTTAGCTCTTTTTCCTGTATTTTTATTGTATGTATTTTATGTACAATAGTTCATTGGTTTGTGTTCTTATACCATCTATTGGTTTTTACAGATGTCTTCCAAGTGGTTCATAGGTTTCGCAGATGGCTCTAGTCGCAACACTTGTAACCTAGTTTCAGCCGCATGGGTCATCTACTCGCCCTCAGGATAGCTAGTTGCCTCTGAAGGCGCTTACCTAGGTCCTTCTACTAATAATGTGGCTGAATATAGGGCTGTCATTGAGATTTTATGGGATGCTTTGTCATGTGTTATCACTTAGCTGGAAGTCTGACTTGACTCTCAACTAGTGGTTTCCCAGCTCAATCGAGCTTATCAGGTGCGGAACCCTATCTTACTATGTCAGTTTATGCAAGTTAGGTTATTGGAAAGAAATTTTGAGTTTATTACATTCAATCGTATTCCAAGAAATCAAAATTCATTAACTGATGCGTATGCTAATTATATCTTGGATTGGCACTTAACACATTTTTCATAAAAATATACAATAGATACATTACAAAACACATGTAAATAAAACTGGCAATATATATATATATGTGTGTGTGTGTGTGTGTGTGTGAATATATGTCCATATAGATAGGTCGAGTTTCTAATCCTCAGATCCAGTCATAACTGTATAATATACAAAAAATGGATCGAAGTCCATAAATTGCTCCTAGGTCTAAGCTTGACCACCCAGGTCATCATGTCCACCCTGGTCACCTGGACCACCCTGGTCCCCCTGATCATCCTAATCACCCTGCTCCCGAGCTTCTTCAGCTTCCTCAGCAACAACAACCTCAACGACATCGATGTACACAAGTACTGCTCTAGCTACCCACCTCATAAGGCGTATCCAGATAGGTGGTATACCAACCACTAGCTCCTGCATAACGGTAGGGATTTGCTCAATACGTAAAGTAGGTACTCTTTGGCTAAGACTGGCAAGTTTTCCCTCAAGAACCCTAATCAAACCATGGTATTCTCCCACCATAGGACACACATACATACGTGGATGCCCAGCATGGCGGACTGGTCCAATATCTGCATTTTAAAATTTTAAAGGATTAAAAACTCTTATACATATTTATATATCTTTATGACTAAAATTCATAAAAATTTTGGAAGTTGAAAAAAAAAATACATGACGCTCCCCATGCTCCTCCAGGAGGGAGGAGAAGGTCGTTGTCACCTTGGAAATATATTCCAGCATATGGAAACTATTCCAGTGCTAGTACCTGTCGCTCCCACCATAAGTAGAAGTCGTCATCGTATACACTCTGAACTGATCCACTGCGTCCCTGGTAGAGGAATATTTCTCCCCACCTACTCAGTCTAGGATAACGGAGAGAATGGGTAGTGGTACTGCAGGACTCAAACCAGGCATCCTCTCAAAGAAAAAGGCCACCAATATGCTAGAATAACCAAAGTTTTTTTGTCGACCTCTTTTACAGTCAGAGAGCTTCTTCCTCATTATCGGGATTACTCCCGAGCAGCAGTCATATAGGGCTCCCTATAGACAGTCCACTGCAATTCTCATTTGGTTTCAAGTTGCAAGGTGAAGTGATGAAGACCCTACAACCCTCACTATAGTACTCACCAACACCTGTAATGGCAAGCTACGAATATGAACAATAGGGATGCAGCTACCCATCTTTTGAGTACCAAGCGCACAGTATATATCTATGTAGTTCTACACACTTAGAAGGTCACCGCCTCTACCAGTACCTTCCAAGTTAACCAGAGATCCCCATCGTGACAAACCAAAGATAAAGTAGACATATTCTGAGGTAATCTCTAGAAACTCACCTTACAGGTCAAACATACCAAGATCATGATCCCAATAGTTTATCATAAACTCTAGTAGATAGACATTGGATTGCATAGGTGAGGTACAGAATAATTTAAGCAACCCACTTTGCCACAAAGCATTTATCATGGAGTCATCCCGTAGCGCTTCTTGGTCCATGTCTTCATGCTCCCTCTCCCTACACTCAAGTACCATGTTTCAATCTTATAACAAGCCATTTATCAAACATTAAATTCGTAGAAAAAAATTGTTTTTTGGCCCTACATAGCTTTTTCCTACTTCGCGTAATCACACGCGACTGTCCTTTGGACAAGTTGCGTATTGTACATGACTTGATTTTAGGCAACCCACATACAGAATGCATGTACACGACTGTTGATATACCATACCCATGTACATAGTGTGGCTGCTTTGATGACGGTAGAAAACATCAAATTTTAGCCAAAAATTGAAATTTGCTTGGATCAAATGAAAGAGCATGGAGTGTAGTTTTACTTGGCACTTCGGTTTTGAGAATTGTCCATTGAGTTTTCTGCAACGAGCAATCAAAGGCAGAGGTAAAACTTGTCTATTTTGGTTAAAAAGTCAAATGGTGAGTTTTTTATTTCTATTTTGAACTATTTATAGAAATATTATTTTAAAAGTGGGTTTTTACCTATAGTTCATATTTTTTATAAAAATGAAACTAATACCATGTCTTTTTTCTGCAATGTGATAGGTCTAAGGTCATTTAAATTTGTTTTTCACTCATATAGGATAGGATTTCGGTCATTCACATGCAATTTTGCATTCACACCTAATCCATCTTAACCCTATAATTAACACTTTAACCATGGACTATGGTATTTTAACCATTGGTACCTCATTTATGCCATTGTTCTTCCGTGGATAGGACTTTCCTCACATGAGTATCCTCGATTCGAACCCACTTATTGTCTTTTGATACTCATGCTGTATTTTTCATAGGTTCAGGGGAGTAACCTTAGCTATTTTTCACGCCAAATTGAGCCTCATTTTGGTCTCTTTTTACAAGCTATCCTTTTATAAGACTCCCCACCCTTATGGAGTTTCTTTAGGCCCAGGTCTAACTCCTCAAAATAGACTTGACTGCCGAGTAAACTTGTCCATTCAAGCTTGTTAAGAATATGTGAATGGGCATCCACATTGGTGGTAGGTTATCTCTTTCTCGGACCATGTGGAATAATACGAGAAAGGATCACTCTCTTTTCTGTGGAATTGAGAAGAGTATTCTCAGGTATAGGTTTATCACTTTTCTAGACCTGAGGGACTAAATTTACAGAAAAGGAACACTCGGTATGAGCTCAATTTTCTCTTTTTCATGCTCTAGACCTAAACATGAAAAAGATTCTGAGTGTACTTTATGTCTTTGTCATACTCGTTAAACACCAAGAACAAAACATCGAGTTTATTGTTGTAAGCCCCATTCCTCGTACTCAAATGGATCTTTCTGAGTGATCTTTCTTTCCTTCACACTCGTAAAACTCAAGCTATATGTTGTTCTCAAAGAAGCATTGGGTAGGTGGTAATTTAACCTTTTTTGTACCTCCCTGACTAAGTACGAAAAAGGTTCACCTTTTCTTTTACGAAATTTAAGAGAATTCTTCTATGCTATGTTTTACACTTTCTCAACCTCATGAGACTAAATTGGACGAAAAAGGACCCCCCCTAGAGTCTTCTTTGGATTTTTCAGACTCTCTAAATATGAAAATACCAAGTGACCATGTACTAGTTCGGGCTCATAAAATCCACGAATTAGTGACACTATCAAGCATTATTCCCTCTTCTCTTCAAGCTTGTCAAAAAATGAAGAGAGACTTGAGTTGATTTTCCTAGACTCGTTAAAATTTAACAGGAAAGATAAGGAAGAAGTTTTCTTTTGATTCTTAGTCAGTGGCAGCATGTCTTCCTTGAACATAGCACTCTCTATTTTTTCGATACTCATGTCTCAGTGTTCACTTTCAGTTTATCTATCACTTGAAGTTTCTTACTCCTCCTCTTATATGTTATTCCTGGGGAATCTGATCATGTCTCCTACATGATAGATAAGTCTAGTTATATTATCTACAAAGTTAAAAGTTGCCTTGGTTCATCTCTGTGTCATGCTCACTGTTCAAGGATTTAGCCCTACATCTGATCTCTATCCTGATTCCATATGTTAACCCAAAAAATCCCTCACTCAACTCTACATAGCCTACACCACCCAAGGACACCCATACATGACCCTCATTTCACCCCATTGGACCCCCACACCCTAAGAAAGGCTTAATAATGAGCAAAAGGGCTTAAAAACCCCAAAAAGAGCCTAAATAGTTCTCCTAGGGGCTAAATCCTCCAAAAAGGGGCTAAAACCCCTCAAAGGGGCTAAAAACCCAAAAAGGAGCTAAAGATAGGGCGAAAGGGGATAAAATCCCAAAAAAGGGGCTAAAGCCCCAACCAGGGGCTTAAAACCCTAAAAAGCCCCAAAAAAGCTATAAATAGAGGGGTGGGGGTCACTCTCAAAACACTTCTCCCTTGCATACTGTTATGCTTCCCAAATGGATGCCTTAAGACCCTTTATCTCTGAAGCCACCCACACTCCCTCTCCTCCATCTTCCATTGAGCCATAGCTCCCCCATCTAAGAGAGGTGCTTCTCCAAGCTAGGGCATGGTGGCCCATTCCATCAAGAGAAGGTATACTAGTGTTATTTTATGTATTTGCTTTAGTATTTTATTTGTTTTCTAATCCATGGTTTATTTGAAGGTTTGTTTCTAACATGTTTTTGCAAGTATTTTGGTCCTAACATTTGTTTACATGTTGCTCGAGCTAAACCCTAACAATGTTTGCAGAGGGGTTTCTAGCCATTTCTTTTATTTATGTTCTATTTTTATTTCTTTCCATTTTTTTTACATTTCACCACCAGGAACCTACCCTTACATCCTATAGATGGAAGGTATCCATTCTTGCCCTGTAGCAAGGGAGAAATCCTTGCTACAGAACTGGCGACCATACCAGGTCGATCCCACAGGATCCCTAGGCCTATTTTTCAAAATTTCAAGTTTTAGTTTAGTTTTTTTCCCTAGGTTAATTTTTCTATTAAATCTAGTTTAAAATCTTGTTTATTTACATTTTTTTCTACTGCCAAGCCTCCACAAGGCAAATCCGAGTCCATTTGGCGACATTACAGGTTACTATCAGTCGGATCTGACTCGAGGTCAAAAAATTTTACTTTTCGGAGCAAGTCGCACTTATTGGGCCCAAACATGTGAACAGGTCACTCATTTGGGCCTCACAGGTGTGACCACATTGTCCTTTTACCTCCGAAAGGTGAGACCCCCTTCCAAAAGATAGCCTGCTTCTATCTACAAAATCTGAGCGACCCCCTCACCTGTTTTTGGAAAAATTTGGTGACCCCCTCGCCACATTTGACTCAAAACACGCGATCTATCACTCAAAATTGGGTTTTTAATAATTAAGGACTGATAGTGTGGCCCAACCACCTCTCTCCATCAGAATTGTTTCATTTCTATTTCTGTTTATGTTAATGACAATTTCATGTACAAAACAAAGTGTAAATTAAATATTTAATGGGTTAATGAATATAGTTTGACTAAAACTCACTTAAAATCAACACTCTTTCTTACCCTTCCTCCTCTGCCCAATCATCACCCTTCGGGGTATTCTAGGATAAGATGAAGGGAATATCTCGTATAGTAATAGGCACTTCACCCAATATTGTTCGAAACCACTAAAAAGGGGTGACTTGGAAGGTAGAGGGGGTAGAGTCGAAGGAGGGCTTCTCACGGCACTCAGTGTCCTCCCTGTTGGCCAACCTTGCATCTGGAAGGTGAACTATGGATCTATGGATGGGATTAGTCCCATTATGTTGAGAGCCCAACACCATCTCTTGGTTGAAGAAAAATATAGGTGTAAGGTAGTCACTTAGTCAGGGTATCACAATTTAGGATAAAAAATGGTATATGTCTAAAACATTTCTGATTTTTATTTATTGCTTTCATCCACAATGATATGAACTCTGTGGAATATTCATAAACCATTTGCAGCCACCAAATAACAAAGAAACAAAAATGCATAAACACCATACCATGTAAATCAACCCAACTCAGTTGGTGACACTAAGAGAGCCACTAAAATTTACAAATTTACACTAAGTTAAAAATCTGTAGTATTTGAGGACATAAGTCCCTGACTACCTCAACCGTGGGAAGTACTTGGATCAGCCCAAAAACTCATTGTGAGGAGTACCACAGGAACCCCAAAGTAGCTAGCTGTTGAGAGGAATTGCCAAGCGAAATGGGTAACGACCCCCACCAATTGGGTAGAATGCCCGTGAGGAAAAATCCAAGCATTGTCTTCTGGCAGTCTTGGTGGCTGAGTGACACCTGAAGCCAATAGGAATCCATTGAAACTGGGGTCCAAAAAATCATTTCCACCAGTTTGATACACAAATTTTAACACAATTGATCCCTCACGCTCTTCCTCATGCCTAAGAGGCGAACCACCACAATTTGGGTCATTGAACAGAAATCATCAAGACCATTCTCGATGACCTCCCACACCATCAGAAGGCCACACAACCTCTGATTCAGATTTAGACCCATATCAATTTGAACCAGACCTGCACACTACACCATCAAGCCCCATGTCTAGTGCAAACCCGGATCCATTTTCTGGCATAGCAATTGCTAGTGGACCCATGTCCACACCACAAACTATCAACAAGAACCCTACAGGTGTCCCTAGCATGGTTATGCAAACTATGATAAGTCAGCTGCCACCACCCATATTGACCAATCAAGCTATCCCACCTACAACACATAGGGGCAGTGGCCCTTCCACATACACTACCCCTCCTGTCACACATGGGGGCAATGGCCCTTCCACCTACACTTCCCCCCCTATCACACATGGGGGTAATGGCCCTTCCACCCACACTATCCTTCCCACCACACTTGGGGGCACTGGCCCATCCACAATGGTGCCATAAGTACCCCCAGCATTGCAGATGCATTATGCACCTACAAAGCCCAACACCATGGCTTTCCCATCTCACATCAACCTGGGGTCAAACCTTCCTTTCATGGCATGTCTCAACTTGCATGATTTGTCTTAGTTAACAAATGACCCCATCCACCATAAAACTTTTTGGCCTCCCATGCCAACCAAATTGCCCTCAGATATTCCCAAGTTTGAAGGGAAGGCAGGGGAGTGCCCCCAAAACTACATCATGACATTTCATTTATGGTGCTCATCAAACAACATCGTAGATGATTCAATCGGGCTAAAACTATTCCAACGCACCCTCACAGGTGTTGCAGCCAAATGGTACATTGAGCTACCACAAGCCAAGTACCCATATTTCAACTCCCTGGCTTTCATGTTCCCACAGTATTTCCAACTCCCTATCAGATATGACGAAGGGGTGGAGATCTTGTTATCTTTTCACCAGAACATTGCGACCCACATAACCGACCACATCCATGAGTGGTAGCGATGTCGTAGTCTGTGTAATATCCAACTTAATGACAGGATCTTCCTGGATTGGTTCCTCAAAACCTTTCTCCTACCCATAGCAAATCCAAAGAAGAAGCCATATTGAAATCCCAGCATTTCGATCTAATTTATGCACATTCTGGGTACCTTTACACTATCATTCTAGATGCTCCTCGTGCGGGTACTTCCTATTGGGATGCATCAGGGGCATCCCATGTTGCAAATGGCATCATAGGCTCAGTATCCCAACAACCATAGCACCATCCAACACCACCTGCAGTACCACCAAAACCAAGCAACACTGCTAGTGTTTCCTACCAAAACAAAACTATGGACTATGCAAGAATGGTGTCCCAATCTAGAGCCACAACTTCTTACACACAACCTGCGCCACCGCAGCAGGCACAGGCCTTGGCTTGGCCAACATAGAAATATGCAGGGAAAATTCCCACATTTGTGGCATCGCCACCCACCCAAATTTACTATGCACTACTAGTGCAAGCGGTTCAAGACCTTGCCCCTGCTCCACCCACTCCATTGGGACAGGTGTTTGCACAACAAAACCATCCCAACCAACCAGCCCCCAATGATCAACAAGGGAAAGCTAGGAATAACTGACCTCGATAACCAAGGCAACAATCAACCACAGCGAGGCGGTCAACAACCAAACCCCCCCCAACAATGCCATGGAAAACCGGCCAGCCCAAAATCCTCCACGACTAAATGCACCAACACGCAACGCCCTATTGCATACAAACCAACCATGCACACTCTGTGAGGTCTACGGGAACTACACATTCGAGTGTCCCTTCATGGGTCGTGCTAAGTGGGTCATTAGGAACGAGGTTCAACATGCCACCAACACAACAGACCAATCCCAACCCAAACCAGCACCATAAGGACCTCCTCTTATGGTGCTTCAGAACCCATTACCGGACCAAGGATTGGTGGCAACTACACCCCCTCTCCAACCCAATCCTAATGCTCTAGGGGCACCTCCCATGGTAGAAACAGGTGTCCACCACCTGCTAGCTATGACAACTGAAGAGGTCAATCTGCAAACTAGATGAAATCAGTATGGAACCAACACCGAACCCACTGACACATCAGTGGAATATACGTCCATCTGACAGGTTACCAATAATGCCACAGCTAGAGCTGCTGTCAGCTACAATATTGTGGATAATTTGGCCCAAACACCTACATCAATGTCTTCTCTTGAGGTACTCAAAACTTTCCCAACGCAGCGGAAATCCTTACTAGCTGCCCTTGGGGCTATAGACCCCTCTGACTCCAAGTTGATCACATTTGACATAGAGAATGGAGAACCACACATGCCATCTACCATTTCCTTTCAAATCCTGGTGTCTATCCGGAATTTGGTTGTGCACCGGTGCATAGTGGATGAGGGGGCATCTACATGCGTTATGTCTACCCTAGTCTGGCTAAAACTTGGATCCCCAATTCTACAGCCATCCTCCACAACTATGCAGCCTTATGATGGCCATCCCACTAAAGCCCAAGGAATTGTCCCCCACATCCCCATCACATTAGCCGGGAAGACAATTCTGATTGACATAGAGGTTGGCAATGCTCAATTGGAGTATAACCTTCTCCTTAGAAGAAGTTATATGTACACCATGAGAGCGGTAGCGTCAACTTTCTTCTGTCTGATGATGTTCCCCCATGAAGGGAAAATCATGAAGGTTGATCAATTGACTTATCATGATCCGCAAGGGCTAACGGCACCCGCCAACGTTATCCCTACAATCAACACCATGGTTGACAACATACTAGCCTCCCCATTATTGAATGTGGGCCCTGGGTTGTTTGCCGATACCACCATGATGGCTCCTTTCCCCTCAGTGTCACCACCATCGACACCGAACGAGACTGCGGACTTGTGCATGCTCTCATCCAGTACCGCTGCACCCAAACAACAACTGTAGCCATAGCCCCAACCGCAAGCACAACACCGTCCGCAGCCGCAAAATCAACAGCAGCCACAACATCATCCACAGCCGCAGCATTATGCATAGCCGCAACCACAACCTCATCCCCACATACAACCATCAGGGAGTTATCTAGGCTCCTCTCCAGTCCATACAATTTCTTTCCTCTTTCCCCTGCCTGGTGTCATGAGTAAGCCAGTAATGGCCACCCTAAACCTACCCAACTTTACATTGGGAATTTTCGTGTGGTATCTTGATCCACCAGCTCAACCATTAATGCCCTAGGTAGTCTTAACCCTCGTACAACCTATTGAGGTCGAGTCTCACCCTCCACTCGGCCCGTAAAAACCAACCACCACACCTGCACCCACACCGCCCACCCAAAAAGAGCCAAAGGAAAGAATGTGAAAGCTACCGTAGAGCTGCGACAAATCCCGCCATGCACCATGTGCGAAGAATAGGGCCATCTGACTCAGAACCACCCTAAGATTCCAATGATCTGTGCACATTTGGATGCCATGGATACAACTGAAAACCTCCTCGTGATTGAACTTCCAACCACACCAATAGTAAGAAACAAGTCACTGAGAATAAACCATGCTTGCACCCTCTGCGGTTTGTATGGACACTATTCTCACCACTGTCAAGACTTGCCCAAGTTCTAAATGGATTTAGCCGACCTCCGTCAACATTCCCTTAAAATTGAGATCACCCTGATCAAAGAAGTTCACCCCCCACCTCCTTCTTCAGACACCATGTCCATTTACATGATGTCTAGTTCAACCAACCCTATTGTCTCCACCACCAATGACGGTCCATCAAACCTGTCTCTTCATTGCTTTCACAATGATGAGGAGATACTTGAAGCCTTAACCACCCTGGAATACCCATGGGATGACATGTACCATCGCTTGTTCTTCCTCCCCGAAGAACTTGTATCGCAGTTTGACCAGTTTTTCGTGGAAACCAAAGATTTCATTCATGGGAAAGTCGACTGGTTCAAGAACCCCATCCCAGCACCAGATGCATTCAAAGAAGGGAACATGGCCAACATCTTGCCAACCATCAAACTCAACATCTCAACCAATCCTAAGGTTGTTGAAGAAATCATGTTGGGGGCATCCTGCTTCCTGAAAGAAGTCGCTGCCTAAAAAGCTCTCTTTCAAGAATTCGACAACATCTTTTCCTGGTCTTACACTGAAATGCCCAACTTGGATCCATCCATCGTGTAACACCACATCAACACATGGCCCAATGTGGCCCCCATATTCCAAAAGAAATGGCCCATCCATCCTTCCAAAGTGGCCGTGGTCAAAGCCAATATAGGGAAGTTGCGCACAGCCAGCTTCATTTACCCCATTTCCTACACCACTTGGGTTTCTAATCCTGTTCCCGTGAATTAAAAAAATGGTACCATCTGCATTTGGAAAGAATTATGCGATCTCAATGGGGTATGTCCCAAATACAACTTCCCAACACCCTCCATCGATCAGATTATCGATGCATGCGCAGGACATGAAGCCTTTTCCTTCATGGATGGATTTTCTAGATATAACCAAATCTAGATACAAAAAGAACATCATTACAAGACTGTGTTCACAACCCTGTGGGGCACATTCACATATCGAGTCATGCCCTTTGGCCTAAAAAATGTTGGAGCCACCTTCTAGCATGCCATAACACACTGTTTCCGTGACCTCATTCACATCATGTTGGTTTGTCTTGACAACCTCATCGCGTAGTCATAGAATTAAGCACATCACATAGACGACTTGTGGCAAGTCTTCCTATGATGTCGCAAGTACAAAATCCACTTGAAACCTTTCAAATGTGTTTTCCATGTCCCAATGGGCTGTCTCCTAGGGTTCATCGTGTCACACAAAGGAATGACCGCTGATCCCCTAAAAATCCAAACGACTTTCCCTATAACGTCACCCCTTTGAGTAATGATAGTGCAACTTATTATAGTCTTTTCCTTTTTTGTTTTACACATTTTTCAAAAGTGAGTCTTATGTATCATTTCCCCTCATTTCTCTAGATGGATCCTACCTCAAACCGGTATATGGGATTTGCCAATGGAGCAAGCAGATGGCCTCCAAACCTCGCCTCAGCTGCATGGGTCATCTACTCCCTATCACACAAGTTGATCCTTATCGATAGAATATGTGTGTGTAGAGTGACCAATAACTAGGATGAGTATGATGGTTTCAATGGCCTCTTGGCTGTCACTCTCTATTTAGGCGTTCACCACCTCGATGTCTTCTTAGATTCCCAGCTGCTTGTTTCCCAATTGAACAACTACTATCGGGTATGTGATCCTTGCCTCTTTAGAAAAATCCTGCACACTAAATAGATGGTTAGAACATTTGAGTCCATTACATTCACACATGTTCCCAGAAACCTCAATAGTGTAGTAAATCAAATGGCTAATGACATTCTAAACTGGCACATTCATAATCGCATATAGGAAATATACAACCATAACATCATGAATAATCATATCCAAAAATACACACACAAGTGTAACAATACATCATCTAGGCATTTGCATTTCACATCATCATAAAAAGACTCACATATAACACCATAAAAGCGCATCCACGTGCGCCAAAAACATATATAGATAGATAGATAAGTCACATGTCCAAAATAAGTCCAGTACAAAATGAGAAGCCACATATGCTTTCTCAACAGAATATACACAGCGATCCAAAAACTCCTAAGTGCACCAACGCACTAGGGGAAGCCCCACTAGGCTACTAATCTAACTCAAACTCATCATTTGGATCAGTATCATCATCTTCCTTAGAAGACTCATCCTCTACAGGAAGATCACCTCTCACCGCTCGACAAAAGTAATCACAGGCCACGACCATCCTCCTCATCATAGTGGTCCACTCTGGAGAAAAACTATGAATGGAAGCAATCACATCATTGCTTAAATGCTGCCATCCATCATCAGAGACCCTAGCAGCAAGCCACTCCAAATGCAGCACAAGTCCATCCAACTCCCATTGTCACCTCCGAGGGTTCCCCGCAAAAACTGCCGCAGGTGCCATAGCAACCACTTGCCTCTAATATTCAGGCGATGGGCAAGGACCAATATCTACATACACAAAAGGACACCATTAGTCTACACATATAAACATACAACTATCGACCAGCTCAACTACACTGTGTGTAAATATGAACATAAAACATCACACATACATACCAGCTAGTCCCCATGCCTGCCCTATAGGTCGGGGCATCTCGAGGTCCCCATGATAGTTCATACCCACATATGGGTACTCCTCAATGACCACTGGAAGCTTATGCCACTACTCCAATAGCTCCTCAGTGAAGAGACAACCCACTCTACCGCCACCCTCATGTACCATCATCTGGCACCACCTATGTATCTGCGGCTCCCGCAGACCACTCTCCCACACAGCCCGGTGCGGACACAAAGTAGGTACTTTCTCGAAAAAGAAAGCACATAGAAAGGAGCCAAATAAAAATCCTGCGCCAGATGCCTTCTCATTGTTCAGCTGATACCAAACAACTTGATGATACATCTGGGCCCACCTAGAGTATGTGCCCCCCATAGCACTCTCTACCAACTGAAGTTGCCCTCCAGATATCTTATGGCTCCCTGTGGAACCCAAGATACGTAGCAGTAATGTCACCACCGCCCGTGTCTATTGGTCCTTAATGTCACACATCAAGATGTGGGATCCATGCACATACGTAGTAGCATAATAGTGCCTATCACATAGCTCCTCCAATGTCTCCCCTTGAGACAGCACAGGTGCCAAGTCACCAACAACTCCCAACATAGGGAGCCCAGTTAGGAAGTACACATCCTCCAACATGAGCTCAATACGCTGGCCCTGGAAGAGGAAGGCCTCCTCCTCAATATCCCAAAAGCTCGCCAACATTTGCAGCAACAAACACAAGCTCTTCATGAGGGGTATCCTCATGAACTTCAGTAAACCACAAAGGGCCAGTGTATCATGCACATTCCTATCCCACAATGATGCCTCCTAGAGGTCTTTACAGTCTCTCTCCCACCACCTAATATCAGCCATCCTGCACAAGAAAAACACAAATGTTAGCCACTGCTCTCATCAAAAAATGTCACCTAGAGGCCAAGTCGCACCTGTTTGGGCAAACTGAGCAACCAGGTCGGTCAAAAATGCCCCACAGGTGTGACCAGATTGCTCTTTTTCCCTCAAAAGGTGTGACTTGGCTCCATGAAACCCCAACAGTCTCATGGAGGACCTCCGGGTGACCAAATGCAGAATGTAAACCACCAAAAAGAAGAGATTTGGAAAGAGCTCTTACCTACAAGTTGCAGAACTTGAAATCGTCGGTTGGAACAAGAGAAATCAACAAATGAAAATCTAGGGACCACCTCTCCAACTCCACAGTGAATAGTGACAATGACACTTTACAAAGTGTTCCCCACCCTTATATAGGCCCTATTTGACCTAATTTCTCCCATTCGACACAACAAGACCATACAGAGTCCATTTGAGACGTCGCTTGTGCCATTGGTTTCATAATTTCATCCTCTATATTCTAATTAGACCATTGTCTCATGTTTAACAAACAAATTTTGGGACCACTTCTCAGAATTCACCTCAATTTGCAAGCCACAGCATGGTGATGCAAGTGTCCACAGACCTATACTTGCATCACTCTTGCCTACTACTACTCATGTTGATTCTCGGGCCAACACCTGTTAAGGAACAACATTTTTATTTTAGCATATAGCTGTCAACTTCACCACACCTTATGCGGATCTCTAGACCATTGTCCAGAAGATGAATTATTTCTTTTGCATATATTTGGTGTATAACTTCCTCCGGACTTGCACTCACATCACATGTAGTCAAATTCGTCCACCACAATTCACACACGACTCTCCTGACCTCTGTTTGAGAGCCACCTCGGTTTGTGTGCCTCTGTCATGATCTATCTCGTGCATGTATTGGTATGTTTGAGAGCCACCTGCTCTATCCATACTGCACGAATGACCTTTGGACCATTGTCCACTGTCCCGACATGGGGTACCACCTATGCCATTGCAATCGACTAACCATACTAGAGTTTCATTTAAGCTCTTTTCTGACTCCTAAAAGAATGAAAATATTGACGAACGCAGCTGCTTCCTTTCCCGCTCGTTAAAGTATAGGAAAGGGCATCTACATCATCTCGTTTATCTCCTTTTGTGGACTATGTAGACCATCAAATGAAAAGGACCACCTTGGCATATTCAATCCAAGACCACTCCCCTCTGCACACTTTTATGCTTTCTCAGGCAGAGGGGCTGCACTTTACGAAAAAGCTCACCATGGGTTTTCATTAAGCTCTTTTCCAGCCTTCTCATCAAGAAAATATTGCCAAGCAAACTTGGTTTCATTCATGCTCGTAAAATTATCTGAATGACCATCCAGTCAGTATAGGTTTAACCTTTTCTGGCCTGATTGGACTACCAATGGTAAAGAAGTCTCTCATCCCCTACAGGATGGGTGAGCTCTCCTATGTATACTTTTATCCTTTTTTCGGGCACAAGAGACTACCAACGAAAAAGAGACCCCACTGGAGTCTTCTTCATACTTTCAGACTCTCTAAAATTGAAAGCACCATCAATCATTTACTTTTTTGGGCTCACCAAAAATCCATGAGATCATACCACAATGGTGTCTCTAGACACCACCCCACAGAAAATAGTTTGGCATCATTCCCCCTTTGGGTCGCCTTTGTTCAGAGTACTCTGCAATGTGTCTTCCTTGGATCCCATCAATATCAAAAGTGTCTACCTCCCCCAAGTATTTCCCATCTGTAG
>LPNX010553313.1:182033-233735 GCA_001517045.1 Pseudotsuga menziesii
ATCGACTCCAGCTACATCATCGCACTGTTGAGATTCATACAGGGTATTGGTCCGTGCAGTATTTGGTTGAAGACCCCAGATGTCACCTGACTCTAGCATATTGATGAGTCTATTCGAGCGACCTAAATAGGTTATGTCCCTTATGATTTTCGGGTTGCATTGGAGACAGTGTTCAGAAGCCCCAACAGTGCTTCTATATAGATTTATGATTGATGTAGCATGCTTGTACCACAGAGACTCTGACTCTCAATCAGTAAGTCCATACAGCTATGTACCATTCCAGATATAGCAGGCCATCAGTCATGAAGATATAGCATTCCACGAGAATTCCATGGGTCTAATGTAGCAATTCTTTATATCAGTATTGTATTCATCCTCTCATTGATGCAACCACTATGTATCATCAGTTGTATATGATCGTCTCTTGTATTATAGAGCATATATCACATTATTCTTTTGACATTTTCATGAGCATGGGGATGCCTGCCTCGTCCATATACATGTCACACATTATTTATATCTCACCCATTGATGGGAACCATATTAATACAAAAACCAAAAGCCACCATGCCCCAGCCCCAGAAGCACCACCTCTTCGTAGCAAACCCTATGATGCTCATTGGCCATACGATGAGCTCCTGCCCTCACACATCAGGGGGCAATCTGTTAACCCAAAAAATCCCTCACTCAACTCTACATGGCCTACACCACCCAAAGACACCCATGCACGACCCTCATTTCACCCGATTGGACCCCCACACCCTCAAAAAGGCTTAAGAATGAGCAAAAGGGCTTTAAAACCCCAAAAAAGAGCCTAAATAGTTCTCCTAGGGGCTAAAGCCTCTAAAAAGGGGCTAAACCCCTCAAAGGGGATAAAAACCCCAAAAGGAGCTAAAGATAGGGCATAAGGGGCTAAAAGCCCAAAAAAGGGGCTAAAGCCCCAACCAGGGGCTTAAAACTCTAAAAAGCCCCAAAAAAGCTATAAATAGAGGGGTGGGGATCACTCTCAAAACACTTATCCCTTGCATACTATTATGCTACCTGAGTGGATGCCTTGAGACCATTTATCTCTCAAGCCACCCACACTCCCTCTCCTCCATCTTCCATTGAGCCATAGCTCCCCCATCCAAGAGAGGTGCTTCTCTAAGCTAGGGCATGGTGGCCCATTCCATCAAGAGAAGGTATACCAGTGTTATTTTCTATATTTGCTTTAGTATTTTATTTGTTTTCTAATCCATGGTTTATTTGCAGGTTTGTTTCTAACATTTTTTTGGAGGTATTTTGGTTTTAACATTTGTTTGCAGGTTGCTAGAGCTAAACCCTAACAATGTTTGCAGAGGGGTTTCCGGCCATTTCTTTTATTTCTCTTCTATTTTTCTTTATGTCTTTTTTTCTTGCATTTCACCACCAGGAACCTACCCTTCCATCCTATAGACAGAAGGTAGCCATTCCTTCCCTATAGCAAGGGAGAAATCCCTGCTACACCATCATTTTTCTATCTATTATTACTTGTGTATCCCTTCCTTTATCCAGTTCCTAGTCACTCTTGTGATCCATTGGAGGATCTATTGCCTTCCTCATCATAGTATGGTTTCTCATCAGCACTTCCTGACGACAAAAACCTAGAGTTTTTTATGATAGTACCTTAGGATTCACTTTCATTTTTGGTGAATTCCTTTGCTTCAGTTGTCAATTATCACTTATTGGTTGATAATATGTTGAATCCTATCCATGTTCGACTTCAACAACATCTATTCACATGGCCAGGATTGTACTGGTTCTTTTGGATTTTTTACGAAGACCTTAGGTTCATATCTATGGCCTAAGTTGCGCAAGATTATGTTTCGTTCACTTACACAATTTCCATATCTTTGAATATTCATCATTAGTGTATATTGTGGCTTCGATCCACCTTTGTAATATACGTGGTCTTGAACCTGTATCATATGATGTACTCAAATAGTGTGAAGGAGCTAGTGTTCCAATATATTGAACATGGCATCCTCAGATATGACTTTGTATATGACATTACTATGTATTTGCTTCAGGTACTTCCTCTGCTCCATTGGACCTCTGAGTTCTCCAAGAAGATGATTATAATGTATTTCGGCCATCGCTTCCCTTTGAGCTCACACATTAGGGGGCATATGTTATCAACCCAAATGGCACTTCTCCGTCTGAGTGTCGACATTCTTTATGTTGGTACACAAAAGGACATATTAGGATTGAAGTTTTCCATAACACTATAGATGGGAATGACTTGGGATGCATTTACCCTTAAAAAATCTTGCTATATATTTTTTCTAAGTGTTGAGTTGTGTACGCAACTATCTCCATTGCAACTCGCGTACTGTATACGACTATCTGCATTGCAACCCGCGTACATCAGTGTACGTGGGTTTCCTTTGAGAAACTCTCATGTTATACGTGGGTTTCCTATATCAATAGTCATGTACACCTTATTTTGACCTTAAAAAATATAAAACACGATTAATTGAGATTATTTGGGCCCTAATCCTTAACTATCCCAACTGTTTCAACCACCCCAACCTTCGAAATCACTCTATTTACCAAAGTAAAAATAGAGGCCTTGGGGAGGGTATTAATGAATCAAGATTGGAGAGAAAAGTTATGCTGGTGGTATATCTTTAGAAGTCTTGGAGCAGTAGAACTCATGTTCCTTTGGTTGCAGAAGAGTCCTTGTCTCAGAAGTTGGGTTGTACTCTTATCTCATTCACTGATTGTTAAGAAAGAGAATTCTTCTTCCAACATTGTGTTGAGTCTATTTCATGTATTGTGGTTAATGAATGTATTTGATTACATATTTGATATATTGTTTATCTAACCTCTTATATATACATGCATGAGATATTACTTGGGGAATTTTCTCTTTACAGGTGAAAGAGGTGCATCCCTGGAAGCTTTGGAGAGAAGAGGAGCGGGAGAAGATCAAGCTTGGATCAACCATTGGTAATTGGGTAAGTCAAGACTTTCTTCCTATTCCCTTTCTATTCTCTAGTAAAGCTGATTGTCTACAAGGTTAGTAGTAAGTTGGTAACCCCAGACCCTAGGTTACAAGGGTGCTTAATCATGAACAACAAGTACTCCCCTTCAACCTGCTCCAACATGATATTGGGTGGCAGAGCATCTTCAATTGGATCCATAATTGGTAATTTTAGGAAACCTAATAGGTTTTCTGATGCAAACCATCTCTTCTTACAGGATTTCTATCCATCCTGAATGGTGGACTCAATTGATTCACAAAACTTATCCCAAGATTCCATGGAGATATTGATTCTCCTCAGCTTGATTTTGTCTAAGATTAACACATCTTCATGATTATTTCTAATGTACCTCTTCCAATCTATCAGATCATCAAAATATTTGGTAGCATCCTTCCTCCATTGATTATGATCATAAAGAACATCATATTTATGTTCAAAAGAGTGATAAGTCTCCTAAATTTCATTCAATCCCTCAAACAAATAAACCATCAAATTCTTAATATCCTCCTGAATCCTGAAAGCCAACTCTTTGAATTCTACCTTTGTAAATTTTGAGAAGGTGGAAGCCGCAGATGTGGACTGGAAATATTTCAGTTGTTTTTCGAGGGATGTGATCTTTTCTACATGGTTCATAGTCATCCCTTGTGCCTCTTCAAGATATTGTCTAAGAACATCATTCTGTGATTGCAAGTTCCTGATATGGTTCTCATAATTACCTTTCCAACTATACCACTCAAATTGATGGTGTTCATTGGCTTGAGACTGCTCATGTTTGAGCCTTTTCAGTTCTTGTTATTTTTCCTCAATTCCCTTATTGAGTGAGGTAACCGAGTCATAATTTTTCCCTTCAAAGGCTCCCATAGTAGTTGTTGTCTCCAAAGCTTCTTGCTTGACATCTATCAAGGCTCTCTTCCATATGATCTTATTTGGGATAGTGCCCTACATCAAAGTTCCTTCTGTGGCTCTCTTGGAACCCTTCTTCACCACAACCTTCTCTATTTTTCTCCAAAATATTCTCCCAATGACACCACTACATCTTCACCAAAATATTCTATTTATTCAACTGTGGAAGTTGACATTTTAAAAATTGTGACTATAGGCACAGGTTGGGAAATAGTAGGGGTTGGAATCGGCATGTTCAATTGGGGAATTGAAATGGATGGCATGTGGAATTTCAGCTATGTGAATGTGATAGAGCTTCTCAATTTTATTCTTATATTTTGAGTACTCCCCTTCAACCTAATCCAACATGATCTTGGGTGGTATAGCATCTTCAATTGGATCCATAATTGGTAAGTTCAGGAAACCTAACAGGTTTTCTGATGCAAACCATCTCTTTTTAAAGGTTTTTTGTCCATCCTAAATGGTGGACTTAACTGATTCATAGAAATTCTCCTAGTATTCCAAGGAGATATTGATTCTCCTCGGCTTGATTTTGTCTAATATTGGAACATCTTCAAGCTTATTTCTAATGTACCTTTTCCAATCTACAGATCATCAAAATATTTTGTATCATCCTTCCTCCTTTGATTATGACCATAAATCACATCAGATTGATGTTCAGAAGAGTTATAAGTCTCCTGAATTTCATTCAACCCCTCAAACAAATCATTCATCAACTTCTTAAGATCCTCCTGAATCTTGGAAGCCATCTCTTTGAATTATTCCTTTGCAAATTTCGAGAAGGTGGAAGCAGCATATGTGGACAGGAAATATTTTAGATAGTGTTTGAGGGATGTGATATTTTATGCATGGTTCATAGTCATCCCTTGTGCTTCTTCAAGATATTATCTGTGAACATCATTATGTTATTGCAAGTTCCTGAGTTGGCTCTCATAATTACCTTTGAAACTCTGCAACTTAGGTTGATGGTTTTCATTGGCCTGAGACTGCTCATGTTTGAGTATTTGTAGTTATTGTTCTTTTTCCTCAATTCCCTTGTTGAGTGAGGTAACTAAGTCATAATTTTCCCTTTCAAAGGCTCCCATAGTAGTTGGTGTCTCCAATTCTTCTTCCTTAACATATGTCAAGGCTCTCTTCCCTATGATATGATTTGGGATGGTGCCCTGCATTAAAGTTCCTTCTTTGGCTCTCTTGGAGGTCTTCTCCATCACAGCCTTCTATGTTTTGATCCAAAAATATTCTCCCAATGACAGCACTACATCTTCATCAAAATATTCTATTTCTTCAACTGTGGAACTTGGCATTTCAAAAACGGTGGCTAGAGGCACAAGTTGGGAAATAGCACGGGTTGGAATGGGCATGTTCACTTGCAGAATTGAAATGGATGCCATTTTAGCATGAGAGGTTGAGGGTGGAGGAATAGAAATAGGGATTGGGGTAATCATCTCTGCAGAGGTGGAAGGAGGAGTAATATCAACATGATCTAAATATACTATAGACGTTGGTACTTGGGATGCCTGTGAAACTGCAACTTGAATAGGAGCAACAAGTTGCTCAATTGCAGCTGAAGATGGAACTGTGAGAGTAGAAAAAGTGGTAGAAAGAATAGTGATTGGAATGGAAAAAGACACAAAATATGCCTTAGTGGTAGGGGTGATGATTTTTTTAAAATGAATATCATGGAATGAATCATCATCCACCAAAACCCTCAAGTGGATCAACAGATTCCTCGGTTACTGAGGCAATTGTTGGTAAAGTGAGAGGAATAATGATCGAGCATGAGAAACTGGTGGGAAGTGTTTCCTCGTCAAGGTCATTGTCCTCTATTTCAATCATTTCGACCTGTGGGGGTGGATCCTCAACTCTTTTCTTCTTTGCTGGAGGGGTAGAAGTTTTTGCTTGTGCTTCAACCACTAATCTCAGCAGCTCTAAACTTCTCTTCATTTCTGATAACTTCATAAGAGTATTAATAGTGGATGAAGGTTCAGGTTGTGTAGGATATTCAATCACATCATTCCCACAGTCGTATGTTTGATCAGTAAACATTGAAGAGGAGCTAGTTTATGATTTTTGAGCTTCCTTTTCCACTAATTGCTTCTGTGTCTTTTCCTCTAGTGTCAATTCAAGATTTCTATGATGGATCACTTTAGTCTTAAGCTCTTGTTGGTACTGGAAAATAAAATTCTTCTCATCAGGAGAAGAGATTTTGCTTACAACCTCAGAGAAATAATTGGTTATAAATAGAATCATCAAGATCCATCTAATGAGCATAGGAATTCTTCATGTGTTCTTGAGTAAAATGGTTTGCCAAGAAGGATTTTGGATCATGCATCCTTCTAGGGGCCTCTCCAATCTTAAAAGTAATGACCTTTTTCCAAGTAGACCTGCATGAGTGGAGTTCTAGATTACCAGATATCCAAGGTTAAGGGGAAACTTAGGCCACCCTTTCCTTTTAGCTTCAGTTAGCTTTGGAAACACTCCATAAATGACTTTCTGGAAAGATATCTCTTCTAGAACCATTCTGTCAGGCACAATTCTAGGAAATAGGTGAGCTGTGTTCCTGCCCCAAATTCTGATATATGAAAAATACTCACCAACATACCAATATCCCATGGTAGAAATCAATGCTTTAGCTCTGGCTAAAAATGTGGGAGCATATTCCTTGAAAATATTTTGATAGATGGAACCCAGGAAATGATCAAAAATATCATAAATGAGAGGAATGAAATTATCATCCCATAATGTTGAGCAATAAATGTGGACAGGAGGTCCAACCCTCACCCAATTCCATCCCATGGTTGGGAAAGGAAACACTGTGAAGAAAACATCCATCACATAGGCATAAAGGTAGAATGTGGGATTCCTCAACACTGAAGTCTTCTTTTATTTTAATGGCTTCCTTCAATATGACTAATAGGACCTAGGACCAATTAAATGATTCCCCTATTGTAATAATATGATGAGCAAGGGGCACCCATTCTGCTTTAAAAACTGTACAGTTGGGTAATCCATATAACCTACATAACATGGTTGCTAGCAGAGAGAAAGGTTTCCTAAAGAAAGATATAGGGTACAGTTTATCAGGTTTAGGTAAAAAGGTAGCAGGGTTGTCCATTCAGGACTTCACTAGTACATGTGCACATTTTTCCCATGTAAAATCGTTGTTATTGCAACACTTTTGCATTGCTATAGAAATGAACATGACCCCTTTTTTTCATGGCAACACTTTCATCGTTGTAGCAACACTTTCCACAATTCATCTCTATAGTGACACAAAATACATGAAACGTGGGTTGTTTAAAAAATCAAATGGTGTCGCTAAAGCGACACTTCCCCGTCGCTATAGCAACACTTCCATCGTTTCTATAGCGACGGACGCACATGTTTAAAATATGTTTATACCAGCGATGTGTCATCATTGTAGCGACGAGGTGTCGTCACTATAGAAACACTTCCATCATTGTTATAGCAACACTTTGTTGTTGCTATAGCGATGAAGGCACATGTTTAAAAAAAAATTATACCAGCGATGCGTCGTCGCTGTAGCGATGAGATGTCGTCACTATAGCGATTCCCGTTTGTGCAACTCACTGACGGGATTTATATACTAGTGACAGAAATTTCGTCGCTAGTATAGAAATCCCATCGGAGAGTTGCACATATGGGCGTCGCTATAGTGACGACAACGTATTTAACATTCTAACGGACTTGCTATACTAGCAACAGAAATTTCATCGCTAGTATAGCAATCCCGTCGGAGAGTTGCACAAACAGTCATCAAAGAATATGATGTTACCATCTGAAGCTTAATAATACATTGCATGAAAGAAGTGTGTTGATTGTCCTTTAGTCTATCAATTTGTCTTAATTTTCCCTTGAGCTTAAAACTGAACCCTATTTAGTTCACAAAAAAATGAGTAAATTGTGGATGTGTAGATGATCTCGTACTTTAAATGACATATTAGAGAAGAGACAACTCAAAACTCAAGTAAGAATCTATTCTTAATTATGGTTTTCATCCAAACCAATTATTCATCTGGATGTTGGTTCTTTGAACATGAAAGCAAATCCTCTCTTTAAATTTTCTTCACATTCTG
The DNA here is from genome assembly GCA_001517045.1 of Pseudotsuga menziesii. Classification (NCBI taxonomy): domain Eukaryota; kingdom Viridiplantae; phylum Streptophyta; class Pinopsida; order Pinales; family Pinaceae; genus Pseudotsuga; species Pseudotsuga menziesii. The sequence continues at coordinate 190,039 of LPNX010553313.1, forward strand.
ATATGACTCTTCTAGTAACTATGGAAAACTGAAGTTATTAATTTGACTTTATTGACTATGTAGTAGAACAATCTCTGCTCTTGTTATGGAATTGAGACATCATAAAAAAATTTGGAGACTAAGTTGAGAAAAACACCACCAAAACCTCTTGGAAGTTTCTCTAGCTCGGTATAGAGTGAATGTATTGATTCTTACAATTCAAATTCAACCTGTTATCAAACGAGGAAACTAGTATCTATAAATCATAGTCATGATGTTGAATATCCAGCTGTAAACATTTTAAGAAATTGATTTTGTATTAACATAGAGTAACATAAGAGAAATAAATTTTATACCTTTCTGATCAAATTTCCTACCCTAGATGACCGATGCTCTTATGATCTTAATCAAACAAATCAAATCTGAATTTATTTAACCGCGGAAAAAAAAATTCCTAAACATAGCATCAATCACACAATAGTTGGAAAACTAAATAGTGGAAGCATAAATTATATACACACATACACATGATTTTTTCTCCTTTAAATCATCCTCTCATTCCTTAGATCAAAGATAACAATGTGACCTTGACAAGGTGACCTGTGGATTGCGATATCATTACCATACTATGAGGAACATCAACTTTTGTTTGAACCAACAGATGTTCTTCCAGCTATAATAATACCTCAATCAGGTGATCATCTCAATTCAACTCATCTATATAAACAAGAAAAGAAGTCTCATGTTGACCAAAACCCTCATGATTGATATGCTACACCTGTCTAAATCTACCATCAATACTAGGCAAAGACATCAAATCATGATGGAAACTTGCTTCCTCTTTCTCACACTCATTGTCTTATGTAGGATCCCCCAAATGCTGGAAATGATAAAAAACAAGAGGTGTGTTAAGTTTTTTCATCCTTATCATGATCATAAGAAGGTTCTTCATATATCTCCACATATTCTTCTACATGAGTAGGAAAAATGATAGAAAAACTCAATGATTCATCTTCCTTATCCAAGTCCTCAAATTTAACTAGGTGGATCTCCTCTTCTTTCTCCTCGACCACTCTTTCAATGGAATCTAAAACATAAATCAAATATTCATCAAGCTCAAATTTTTCTAGTTCAGAATCACATATGCTTGAAGAAAAAGGCCTATATTCCTCGAATTCAAAGTCCTCCATAAAAATTTCTACTGATTCTTTTGATTCCTCATAATGTTGAATGAATTGAGTGGAAGAAGGAATACTAGAAACATCATCACACATAATTTCTTCCATAAAATCAAAAGACAAGGTTGCTCTATCATCATGCTCTTTATCTGAAAGGACCACCTCAATGTTAAAAACTCCATCACACAATACCTCTTCAATGCACCAAGAATCCCTTTTATCTACATAGCCATCTTCACACAAACTATAAACTTGAACATAATTATCATTCAGATAAATTCTAAGTTGCCAGCAAGAATATAAGCATTTTCTAAACTTTTTCTCAAGCATTGTATTGCATACTTTCCTCAAAATAAACCAAAATCATAATAAAAAATATGAAAATACATTTCTAAGGCATAATATTATTCATCTCTAAACATGGGACTAGTGCTTGCATATGCTTTGGAGAACTTGTTGTTAAACTCACTAATTGTCTCAACTTCTTGTTTTATGATGTTAGATAAATATACAAGCAAATACTAGTACTCTTAATCACCTCATGTGGATATAAAAGCTTGCACATAGGCAGTCAAAGTAGATATACTCAATGTTGCACCAATTTTTTGGGACATGGGAGCATGGGAGCAGAGAAATGCACATGGCGGACGCATGGAGACTACCCACAAATTTTAGGAAAATTCATGGGGAACAGGAGGAAATTGAGGTCCCTATCATAGGGGGGCATGTCTCCAAAAATATTAAAAATATATAAATCCCAACATATTAACATAACAATGCCTCGTCCCATCTCCATTAAATACTAAATACTAAATTCATCATTGTGCAATATAAACATGATCTTCGATATGATTTATCATATTTCCATATTTTAATTTCACATATTGGGATCCTATTCATCAATAGCACCCTATGCCCCCCTCCTCTAGGCTCTATCCCTTGCCTCTACCTTGAATCTCAAAGTTGATCCTCCAAGGACATTAGTCAACACCCTACAATTTTTATGAAACCTCCTAATCAAAGCTTTAAAAAAAGGTAGAAAATTCAAAAATCTCTGAGTGATTTTGACGACCTAGATGCCTCTGGGTCATGGTTTCTTAGACCTAAGGACAGTCCCACAAGTTAGGGACATTTGAGCAAACAAAAAAAAAGATACTCAAATAATCAGAATCACATAAAGAGTACTTCAGATGATACTTACAAATTAGGCAAGACTCAAATATATAGGTTTGTCGTTTAGATTAGCTACTTCCAACCCTTAAAACACGAAACTAAAGTTACCCACTAACTACCAATGTGGGTTGTAACTACCCACTAGAGATGTATGACCGGTGACTTTAATCCCCATAGGACCAAAAGTCAAGATTAAAATAGATACACAAGGTGGTGTATTTATTATACCAACATAAATGAACAACAATCTTGTAATTCTTCACTCTACCTATTTTCTTAGCCATCCTACCATTGTACTCTTCTCGATATGGCCCTTTAAGAAAATGCATTAGATGCTAACAACATGGTTAGAAAAGAATATAACCCATTAATTTTTCATCCTACGAGATTTCAATGAGAAAGATTATGATAAATCATGTGTCCATTGCAGATAACAAAATGTATTACCATCCACAAGCAAATGCAAAGTGCATAGACTTGGAGCAAATACTATCCAAGTTGCTTGGCTAAAAAGCATGCAAAATGCGCTTCTCAGATAGAAAGTATTAATTGAAGTAAGAATCCATCTAAGGTTGGATAAGGAATTTTAAAAATGAGTTTCCAAAACCCCTCACTGTATTCCTTTAACTAAGAGAAACAACTATTACTAAAAATATAGAACCATAAAAGCACCAGAGCAAGAGTTTTCATAAGCCATCCAAACAAAATTGTTTTCCCTTATAGAGTAACCCATGTGGTGAAGGTAAAGTAATTTCACCTATTTGGTAAGAACCCAAATCTTATGTGGGAGTTATGTACTTAATGACATTTTTTCATAGTAAAAAGATATTTCAAGCAGCACATCTTATGAAGGGATGAGAAACATAATAAAGTCCTTGAGGCCCAAAGCTCCACAATTATTCATGATTTGTACCAAACCAAAGAGTTAAGGGACCAACCAGAAGAGACGGAGATCTACTACGAACTTTGACATTACTTCAACTTGAATGACTTACACTACATACAATCACATAGACACTTGTCAATTTCAAAGAGGCCTTGACTCCATCAAGTATACAAGTTTTGATGCTTTGACCTAAGCTGACAAATAAGTTCATGCTCACTAACCCACTATTCGTGGATCATACCAAGGATATTATTCCTAATAGTTTGTTTATAAATATTGTCTTAGAGGCACTACATGCCTGGTGGAAGGGTGGCATAAAGGATTGGAGACGAAATAAAGTCAAGGCTTTCAAAATACATGTTGATGTCTATAATTGGTTGTCATAAACCCACCCTTGATGACCATCCAGATAAATTATGGATATTGAATTCCAAACATGAAACATAGTTGTTTGACTATATGGCATGTGGAAAACACACATAGAGCTCGAAAAGGCATTTTTTTCATGGTCTCTCATTTTGGGTGCTATGGCTCTTAGTGATAGATTGGTTCACTTGGGTTTCCTTCAACCTAAATGTGCTTTGCATGGTAAAAGAAGAAGAGATGATGAGTATTAATGTGGAACAAAATCCCATCATAAGGATATGCCACTATAGAGATAGCCTATAACATCACATAGATAACAACCACAAGCCAAAGATGGCCCAAAAGGCCTAAAACAGAGCTTGAAAAGAAATTGTATGCTTGATCCTCATTTCCTATATATACTTCTACAGGAACAAGTTCATCTCTCTTTTTTATCTGAAACACCCATCCAATTTCATGCAAGTCCATGGTGACAAAAATGTTTTTCATCAATTAGTGTTAATACAATATCTCTCTATTTGTTAGATAAATAAATAAAATAATGGAAATTTCTCATATCTTCATTTCTTGCAAGCTATTTTTGAAGCCCTGCATAAATCAAAATATTCTGCATATCCTAAAATTGATAACAAGTAGACATATAGAGAAGAAATGTGTCAACAAATGACAAGAAAAGGAAACATACATACATGTTGATGTCCAACAATTCAAATGGCATGCAATAATATATTTGTCACAACTTATTCAACTGTACAGGACCTGGATTTTTGTCTCAACATGGATATCTTGCACAGATCAAGTTCCAGTTGATTCAGCAATATAAATATAAATAGCTACTGAATCACTCGAAACTCACAATTTATCATGTACTTGACAAAGAGCCCCATGAGTACTCTGCAACATTCAATTTATCTAGGTACTAGATAACCAATGCACCCACTTTCAGCATAATGAATGACATTGTATAATTCTTTTTAACATGAAATATGCTTGCATGAGTTCACAATGTTATAAATAACAGTAAAATCACACGATAGTTTCCACTAAGAACAGGTTCACAACCATGTACATAATAAATAGAGATTCCATAATCCACTGCAAGCATTGACCAGTGAGATATCATGAAATTCTTAAAATCCTCAAACAATACACATCAGTATGCAGATAACATCAAACATCATTATTTTAAAAACAACCTAGTAGTGAACTAGAAGATCTGCAACACTCAACTTAGGTACTAAGTAACTCTTGCACGAAATTTCAACCCAATCATTTTCCTATAACATCTAAGAAAGATATTGAGAGGAAAAACTAATGGAAATGAAATTTGATATAGGATTACCTAAAGAAATGAAAACCATGAACATATGGTCTAACCAAAGCATGATGTTGAAAGAATGATTGTTTTGTGTTTATATATGTTTATATATGGTCTAACCAAAGTGATATTCTTTCTCTGATTTCTTTTGGTTTTGGAAGGTGGTCGAGTGAACAAAATTCATTGGAAAATGTTGCAGAAAAGAATCCTATGTAAGTGTCCATTTAGAACTTCTAATTAAACATTTCTCCTAGGAAGATCCTATAAACGGTAGCATCTTCCTACTTATGAGTATTTTTATAACAAGATTGAAAATTTGATGTTAAGATACATCTCTCTGCGTCTGTATTGACATGTCTGAAGGACTAGAGTTGGCTAACCATGATGGAATGAATTTGTAGCCCACTTACCACATTTAAAGGGAATTTTTTCAGGTGTGCTTGATGGAATAGATGGAAGAGTTTAGAGAACTCTTTGTCATCTTCAGGGAAGATAAGATGAGCACAATGTTGCAGCCATGAAGAAGATTTGAAAGGTAATGCAAATAGAATGTTTTAAAAATAAATACATTCATGTGGCCAGTTACCATTTAACTCTTCTGACATGTAAGCTGAATAAATATATTAGCAAGAAGTGCATATATAGCTTTTTAAAATCTTGTACTTTTTTCACTAGTGTTGTTCCACAGGTAAAAACATGTTGACTTGAGCTTCAAAATTGATTATGTTGTTATATTTGTAGTTGATATGATGCCTACAATGGCTCCATATCTCATCTGATGGATATATTCATTATCTTCATTTATATCTTCCATTCACATGCACTGGAAACAACCATCATGAGAAGAATTCTCTCAAATTGCTTTATGGTTCCCTGGATTACATACAAGTTGTTATTTGCATTTGTAATATGAAATTTGAATGATGATGCATGGTAGCCATGCTGTGAAACATAAATGGAAAATATGCACTTAGTACTTCAAAAGAAATCTAAATCATTTTGAATCAGAATCTCAGATTGCTTTAGTTTGATAAACTACAACAATTCTAATGTCGTTTTATAGATTTTACAATCATAGGTATCTTTGGTTTACTATGAGGGTTATGGTTTATAATTTTTATCACCCTTAATAAAGCTCATGGATGTCAATAGATAGTGTTACTACCCAAGGTTTCACTCAAGTGAGAAATCCATGAGACACAAGTGCAAACTGAGGGGAACTAAGGAAGGATGTTTCCCACTGTCACCACATCAACTCTTTGTCTAACTTTAGGTTGGCTCCTCTAGCACAAGGTGGGTGTCCCTAAGTAAAGGTATAAGATGAAACTTAAAAGTAAATGGTATGGTGGAACAAAAACAAAGCCGATCCAAAGGGTAATGGGGTCAAGGAATATGAAGAAATAGGGTTTAAGATCATGGAGAAGATTATATATCTAAGCCATAGTATGATGTGCCATAATTAGTCCAAGTGGATTTTCAATTTGTATAAGAGTAAGTGGGAGCCCTAATAGAAGATGCACCATCTCAACCATGTACTAATAGCCAATAAATAGTGAAGGACAACCATAACATGAGACTATAATGAAAACAAACAAAATAGAACATCCTTCTGAAGAATGAACATCCCAACAAAATACATCGCATCTTTAATCATAATCCCATAAGATTATTCCATTGGATCAATTATCCCTTTAGATGAAGATGTATAATAGACAACCTCAAGCATAGTGATTGAAGATCTATGGTAGTTGAATTCCTGAGATGTAAATTGGGGTGGAACTATTATCTAATGCTTCTTGATTCATGCTCTAGATCACCTCAAATGGGATCATCATATGGGTGTTCAATGATGGGTTATGTGTTAGCAGGTTTAGATTTATATGCTAGATATTTATTGTCCTTAGGTATCTCCTCAATCACAAGTCCCTGTTGGCCCTATTCTAGATATAAGTTGTTGATGGAATCTATCAAGAGCTATTGTAACCATGACTTAAGAAAACGCAGACCAACATCTTCTCCAATATTCACCTTCTTAACACAATTACCATTATTAATGTTTGTACATTAGAGGAAAGTAGGGCCCTTTTTTCTTATCTTTATAATCTGAGGTTTCTATCTTAATCATATTACATGGTTATACTATCATCATCCCATTCCATGCTAATGATAATCATGTACATGCATAGATTCTGATATACAAACAACAGCTTAAAAGTCTTCAAATATTTTTGCCACCAATGAAAATGTTCCCAAGGATAAGCAAGCACCAATCCTCTTGAGTCTTGAATATTAAGTTGCCACTAATACAGAGATAAAGAGTGTTTTATCACCAATATTAGGGACAAATATCAAAGTAAATCTAGTAGTAAATCTTTATTTTGAAGTGGCAGCTATGGGAGATGGTGGACATCTACTAATTAGAGTATAGTTGCTGCTACAATGCCTATAATCAGTACACCTGCAAGATTTCTTTCATTTAAGAACTAAACATTCTCACTCTGGGATTCAATGGAAAAATTCATATGTGGTTCAATGTACCTAATTTCAAACAAAGTCATTCAATGGCAATCTCCTTTCAAAACAACACTCCATGGCAATTTCTTATAAGAACTGGAATACACCTAATAAACTTTAGTGTTGTTCACAATCACTTGGAAGTCTAGAATTTTAAAGGTACCGATCAACAGCCTTGAAGAAAACCTCTCCTACTGAACATAAACCAAATAGCTGGAAGCAAATAGCTGGCCCTAATATGCATCATGATACTTTTAAGAGGAACTTCCAAAAGTGCCAAAATGGGTCTGCAATTTTGGGTGGAAAAAGCTGGCTCCATAAGGGGACTTGTACTCTTCCAATGAGTGCAAGAGTACTCCAGATATTTTCTATTCCTACTAAAATTTCCATAATAAGGGTGAGAAATAATGGTGGGATGGTTCAAAAATTCAAATCCATAACGCCATCCATCATGCCCTCAAGCAACAAGGGTTTAGGTGGCTCCAAAAATTTGCAACAACCTTGTTTCCGACTAATCCTAGGGTAAAGTGTTAGCTCTAGATAGAAGGCCATCTGTTTGATATTTTTCATAATGTCTAAAGATCTGGTAATCCGTTCCATGTTTACATGCTTGTATATTTCAAATAATACAATTGGCCTCCGAATATAACTATTTTGTCACTTTTTAATTGGTATAAAAGAGAGATTGTTTACTGCAAAATAAAACAAATCAGGTAAAAACATTAAAAATATTCTATTCGATTTCACTATAGTTGCTATTAAAATATTATTCTCATCTTGACTGTATTTGTAAGCCACTGCAAAATATACTCAAATGCTTTAATTTAATACCATTTAAACTAAATAATTGAATGACCTCCCTGTCAATCCAAACATTTTGGTGTAGTGTGTCAAAGCTCAAGTACTAATTAGTTGGAATTGGCCAATTGGAAACTATTTGTCCTTGAATCTGTCTATTGTAGTTGGATATCATTAGTTTACATAAAACTATAAACACTTAACAGTCTCAACTGGTGAGAAACCTCAAATCATGTTAAAGAAATCAACTCGATGGTCTAAATAAATGGAGCTAGATAAGAAAATATCCTAAAGGAAACTAGGCAAATATATCCTCTCTTGGGATGAGATATCCATTACTTTATGATGTAAAAGCTTAAAACATCCATTGATTATATCAAGTTTCATTTAATTGAAAATTCAATATGCTCTGCAACAATGCCAAAATGTGTTTAGAAAAAAGAAATCCACTTTTTATGTGAAAACTTGTAGAAACCCTTCTCTCAAGCTAGGAACCTTCACCATTTATAAAGATGAATCCATTGTTCATCCTCTCAAGATGTCAAAATGATGGGTACTAATACATGTAATAGAAACTATGCAATTTAGTGCATCACTATGGATAATCTTATTCTATAGTTTTCTCAATTAGTGGGTTCTTGTTTTCCAAATGAATCGATAACACTACAACAACAGTTTGTGACATGTGTGCTGCAATGTTTCCTTTCCATATTTAAGCCATGTCATTGTTCCAATTAGGGTTGCTTGGTGAACATCAAGAGAGAACTTAAGAAGATGAGAATCTTGTGTTGAAAGCAATGAAAATATGTCCTTAGCTTTGGAAGTTACTATTCAATTGTTAAGTATTGGAGATATCTTTGGTAAATCCGTTCCATATCAAGCAACATCTTTGGTTGGTTAATTAGAGAGACGTGAAGGTCATCACAAGCAACCATTACAGGGACAATGCTTAAACTTTTTATTTAGAATTGGATTTGATCAAGGAAGTGTGGGTGTACACTGTAGATACAAGGATGATATGTTTTAAATTTGGATGAGTAGTTGTCATCCTACATCATGTCTCTTACATATTATCCTATATTATTTCGTTGCGTTGTTTTTTACTTTACATGCCCTTTTCGAGATTTTGGCAATGTTTATTGCTTCTATAAGAGATGCTTGAATATGACTAATGTTCTCTTTTAGTCCCATTGACCTACTTTTTGGTCATTTATTCGACATTAAAATTACTTACCTTATCTATCTTAACTTATCAAGTTAAAAATACTTGTCTAATATGAATCCAAAGTGCGTATGTCCCTGTTGTCATTGTTGTTTGTATTTTCTTAATTCAAAAGGCTAACAGTGCAAAAAAATTCTAAATGCATGCAAGATTAAAAATTAATGGAGAATTTGTAGTTAATTACATTGAGAGAATATGACTCTCTCACCAAGATACAAATAAAATTGGTGTTAGATCTTATTGTTCTTGTTTACTAAATGAATAATATGTGGTGATGTATGGTGAATACCATAGCTTGTTGCATTGGGAGTGGAGAGCCATTACTGAAAGGTTTAACTTACAGTGAAGTTTCGACAATAATATGAAAAAGAGTCGAGGAGTTAGAGATAGGAACTATAAAAGTGGAAATCAAGAAGTTGGAGTATAATGTGGAAAATTCCTTGGAGATGTTTCCAGCCTCAACTTTTTCAATGCATGAAAATGTATGAATTCAATCAAAAATTTTACAAAAAAAAAATATAAGTACATCAAATAACCCTAAGAAATATTGGCATGAATTATTTAATGAAAAAGAAGTCTCAAGAATACTGAAGACGAATTCTTTAACGCAAATCAAGAAGACTAAAGTGACAACCCTCTTTGACTCGAGCAAACAATAGAAATTAATATTTGAATCCCTATTTCAATTGTTGGGAACAAAATCTATTCACATAGAAAAGGGTTGGATTAATTCTGAATGGGAAAGCATACAAAAATTATCCCTCATATTTGTTTATTCACCTAGGGCATGAAGTAGAGGAGTGAGGATGGGTGAACCACAAATGAGCTACCACCTACCACCAAATGAGCTACTTCATCATCTCTATGTCATTACATGGGTTTGATTTCGAAGAGATACTAGCACAAATGAGTTAGAAGAGGTTTTTATCAACATAGAAAAGGGTTGGATTAACTTTGAATGGGAAGGCATGAAAAAATCCTCCCTCGTCTTCCTTTGTTCACCTAGGGCATGAAGCAGATGAGTGAGGGAGCATGAACTACAAATGAGCTACCATCAAATGATCTACTGCATCCTCTCTTTATCAAGATAGGGGTATAATCTTGAAGAGATACTATTACAAATGGGTTCAAAGAGGTTATAACTTACCGATTTGGGAGGCAGTCTATGCGGGTCTTCTTGATAAATATAGTTTCCTTTGTGACCTCTAGCTCAGTAGGAATCCCTCCCATATTTCAATTGATATCGAACCCTTGGCTCCCTACAAATCGCCTATCTCCCTCTACTTGCTCTTCGGAGGTCCTGATATTATGGATTGACAAAATGCTATAAAGGACTCCAAATTTCCCTAGCTATCTCCCTTTTACTTGCTCGTCAGAGGTCCTCATACTGTGGATGGATGAAATACTATTGCACAGGCCCCTATCATAATAGAACTCGAACCTTTAATGGCTCCCTCCAAATCGACAACTATCTCCCTCTATTTGTTTTCTCGTCGGAGGTCCGAAGGATGGACGAAATCCTATAGAGGAAGTTGCGCAGGCATGAGAGGTCATAAAATCTAAGTTTGGCCTTGAGACCACAAATGTCAATGTTTTTTCCCAAAATATAATATTAAATTAAACAATCATTATATCAACAATAAAAAAAATACATGCATGTCAATGTTTGTGTGTTTTAACTACTCTTTAAATGGATGCAAGACTATATTGTGTAAGATTAGGAATTTTAACTAACCAAAATTTGATATTTTGCTTGATATTTAAGGATTCCTTTCAAAACTACCTCTATGCAATTTTGAGACAAAAAAATCTCATATATAGTGACTCCTTAGGATTTTACTCCATCATAGGGTGTGACTCCTTAAACTATATGTCTTCAAATCTTGCACCAACACTAGCATCAAGACCATCATGGAACATAAAAGATACAATAGCCAATTTTTGTTCTGACCAAGGCATGCAGCCACTGATCTCAATACTCATCAATATCATTTCTCCATGACCATACCCTATATTTATATCCCATAATATTAAGGCTCCAATAGAATAGAAGGTGTAAGATCCATTAACATGTCCTAGATCCTTTGTTAGTAAGTTCTCTTTATATATATGTTCTTGATTGTATTCTTTATTTATTCCCTAATATTGGGTTTATATAACTCCTTATCTGTCCTCTCATGGTTATTCACCTCATGAGTGAGTTTAATGAAGCAAGGAACCTTGGGGAATTGCAACCACTTTTGATATCTTCCACTATCTATGCCAACCTTTCCATGAATTTTATAATGGCCCTCTAAAGAGCTAGCAAAAAATATATCATCATATTGGTATTTCCATGTAATGTCCCCTTTTTGGAATTTTTTTTAAAATGCCCAATTTTCCAATTTTTCTCAATTTTGGCTCTTGACTAGTTTTGATGTCTAGACCTCCAAATTGACCCAAATGCTTCCAAATTTTCTCTGAAGGTACATGAATGATAATATAACTTAAATATAATTCTAATGTATTTTTTCTGACCTCCCAATTAAATCTACAAACTTTTTGAATGTTATGTTCAAAGTAGGATCCTTTACTAGCAAATTGAGGCTCCAATTCCCCCCGAATAATTGTCGGAAATGGCTTCACAAATGATCCCAAAGTCACTTGAATTTATTAACAGAGGCTATTTATGTGTAAGGTACCTTTTTAAAGTATATTATGCATCATTTTTCAGTTTATAAATTCTTTTATGACTCTTTCCAAAACAACTCCCAAGTCACAATTTCGACCCTGGGGAAAATGCACCAAATCTTCTCCCAATGCAATAAAAATGAGTAAAATAGATTCCAATGTTTAATTACTGAACATGAGACTTGAAATAAACATTAATTACAGTTCATAAATCATAAATTTATCATATATTCATTCCTCCATTCTAAATAATAAGCATTACCGTGGCATATATCAAAATAGAGTGGAAATGGTCATTGTTTTCTCATTAAAAGTCATTTTGACATACAACTCTTCGGAATTTTGACTTGAAACTTTATGAGAATGAATAATATATAATAATTAACTGATTCCAATCATAAATTTACAATCAAATTCTCTCCCAATTCGAAATCATCAACATTACAATGGTTCACAACAAGATAGCGGGGAAATGACACTATTTCTTCATTGTTCAACATTTTTACATGAATTATTTTGGGTATTTTGACCTAAGAGTATTATGAAATTGAAATAAATAGGACATACATCATAACATAATATAATTGGCATTATAATCTTCCCCAAAGAGATCAATAGCTCACCCAAATCGCAATCCCTCCATTGGCATGAATATGGTGTGAAAACTGGAAATAGTTGAGAGAGAGTGCTGAAATAGAAGAATACACATGATTTACTGTAGCTTACACCTGAAAATAAGACTCCATTAAATCTCCATGAAATTCCTGAGTGACCTATCCAAACACCATTTAGGATGGGAATCTTTCACCCTCAAAATTGGCTTAAGCAAGAAAACTAGTCATCCACTAGCTCTCACAATTCACAAATGACAATTTCACAAATGAGAAAAAAAATCTTCTAATGGCTGATCCCTGTATTTTATAAACATTATTGGTATTCTAAGGTTCCAAATCCATCCATAAACCAAATCCAAGTCGAATTGGTGTGGCTGCTCATGCTATGTCAGGTGGCCTCTCTCTTCACCTTCCCTCTTCTCCCAAATTTGAGTAGGAGCCTCTTGGCCTTCTCCAAATCCAAATTTCAACCTCCAATATGATCTATTCAGGCCTGAAATATCAGTATGTCATTATTTCATCCTTTATATCTGACTTTGGTCGTAACTATCATAGAATATCCATCATTGGTGTCATAGCTGTCATAAATGTAAGGGGAATCTAACCAAGTGTCCATCAAATTCCCATTTGGCTCTTCCTCTCCCATGTAAGTTACAATTCATCCCAAATTAGACCTATGAAGTATATGGACAAGTATATTAACATTATAACCCATACAATAACATTATACTTCCCATATATTCAAATTTGCAAGAGAAAGATACCATTTAACATAGGAATTCTAGCTAGTGTGGACCCCATAGTCTCCATGTGTCTTCATGCTCTATTTCCACTTCCATTTTATCTTGTATTTATTTAATAATATCAATTATTAAATATTTATCCCCTTATAATGTTTGAACATCATTTATTATCCCCCTTATTCCAAATCTCAAAGCTTCCACCCCCAACCTAGGAAACTAGTGATTTTCCTCCTTGGCAATTATTTGACTTTTAGCATCCATTTGACAACTTTCATGAATGTGGAGAATGTGATTTGGCCATTGTGACCCAATGCTGAATTTGGGATATTAAATTCCATCCCTAAAATGTTTAATATGTTTCCATGAGGTATCATCCTTCTAATGGGCTTGATGGAGGATCATGACTTGAGAAGGTTGTCTCCCTCAAAGGTACATGTTTTTACTTTAATTTGAACTTTAAGAATCCTTCCTCCACAAACTACACATGGCCTAATGAGGGTATCAATACCCTATGATTCAATGTGTTTGTGTCATCAGGCGACTTTGAGAATTATGAATGTGTCTTAGGGCCTTCGGAATGGCATTACAAGGATGAATACCAGGAATTTGGCTCTAAAAAAACCATTGATGCAACTATAGCCATGCATAATTCCTCAAAGAATCACAGATGACATTCCATGGCCAATATCCATGGTGTTATGTGTCTAGGATGTGTGGTCTTGGGATATTGGACATGGTAATGTAGGATACATGGTAATGTAAAGGGGTGATATCCTATCTCTTCTGAGTTTGAATGGTGAGATCACATAAAGTTCAAACGTAAAAGTTTCAAACACATGTGATGAAATCCCTAAAGGGGGCCATCCACACCTTATATTATAAGTTGTATGAAATCCATCATAAGGCTTACTATGTCCAAATGTGATAAAAACCCAATCCATCACATAGATTGAAAATTCAAACATTCCAACAAATGCAACCATGAATAAACTAATGAAAAGTTTCAATTTCTCAATAGTGTCATGTTGAAAGACCTCCATTTTACAGCCTTAAAAGGGAAATCATGTAGCTGGTGGATAACGTAAAATGTGTTTTATTAAGTTGACAAGGGCCATAAATCCAATCTCAATCATTTGATGCCTTATTTGAAACAATTGTCTCTTATTACCTTTATGTTTGTATCCATCCTTTAATGTGTGTAGGTCCCCATATAATGTGCCATGTTGTTCGTCCATAAGTGAATTGATCCTCCTTAATATAGGTCACCATATAGATGACCGTCCGTCACTATAGAAACATTATGGACTATGCGTTGCTGTAGTGATGATCATCGAGGACATTTTCATTCTTTTCCAAAATTTTAAACTATTTTTCCATGAAAAAATCGATTTTAAATTATTCATGGAAAATTGTCGTGGGAATTTTGAGCCATATGTAGTACTGCTTGAGTATTTCCTCAAAATTGTACAAGGTCGCAGAATATTCAAGGAATTGCTTATCAAGAAATTTTTGGGGTTTCTTAAGTGCATAAGCTCTAGAAAAAACTTCAAGGAAAAAGGAGGCCAATTGGGTCTGATCCTGGTCGTTGAATGAATGGTCTTGGGGGCTTGCATGATCAATTATTCATTTTACAGTGTTAGTATAGGGAATTAGAGATGTCCTGGATGCTACGGCATGAAGCTGGGATTTTCTAATGTTCACAAAATTCATCTGGTCATTTTTAATCCCTAAGAAGTCGTCATTATAAAAAATAGAGTATATTCTTGACCAGTAAAGGTAATAGGTTTCAGACACTCTTCCATTAGTATTAGAGAAAATATTAGTCTTTGTTTCTTTTTTCTGCTCATTTAAGGTTTTTTTGGACCTGATATTTCTCCACATGGACGTGTTGATTCCTGGAAAAATCCAAGGTACTGACAGTAGGGATTCTCCCCAATAATCATTCATAATTAGATCATTTACAGTTTGGTATGGGGAATTCGTTCGGTTAGTGGCCCGGCTACCTTAAAGTTAAAGTGTTTTAAGTCTTTTTTACCAGTTGTGTCCTAGTCCACCGTTTAGGTGATTTTATGTTTAGGATGAAATTCAAGTGCCTAAACCAAACACAAGCTATTCTAAACTACCTTTATAACCTATCCTCGGGGGAGCAGAGATTATATCTAACAGGGTAATGTGGTGTAATATTGCATATGGAATCCTACAGTTAGCTGTTCAAATTATACATACATAATCACAACAGAAAATATAAACAAAGATAGCTTCATTTGTTAAAACATTCATTACTCATTCATATGTAGAAGATTTATAACAGAAAGAAAAATCATTCATAATTTGCAGAAATAGTTCATCAAGTTAGAACAATCTCACAGTTGTGTAGTGGGCTAAAACAGAAATAGTTCAGCATATAGATCCACACAATCCATTTGAAACTTGTACAGTCCTTCCTCCAGCAAAATTGGTTCTCATTTATTTATAAAATAAATGGTTCTCATACAAATAACTTTAACATCAATGTGCTAGTGAAAAGTCCTTTCTAAACTACCCTCTACTCCTGTTTATACATTTTGCAAATGACTATTGGAATCCCTTAGTCTTTTGGGCTTCCCTGACTTTTTATCTTTAAAAATTTGTGTTCTAGTGTCTTATACTAGGAAAATGAAAATAAAATATAAAAATTACATAGAGTGGCAAATGGAGATAAAACAAATTCCTAGGTGGGCCCAGCTGGTTTCTTAATGAAATTGCCCAATGCACGAGCTTCTTCAGTGATAATTCGATAGTCCACTGGCTCTAACAATAGTGCAGTTACTTCATGTTTAGCTAAGTGAGATTCAAACTCTGTCACCTTTAGCGGGGTCATTCTCAAAACGTATTCTAAAAGATATTTATGAACAGAATCTTATGCAACCCAGATTTCGATTGCTTCCTCATTAATGCTTTCGATCTTTTGAATACTTTTCCCATCTATCTACAATTTGTCCTGGAGATTCTTCAAATGTTAACCTTTGTCCAGGAATTCCTGGACTTGGGTTGTTGCTGAAGTTTGGAATCTATTATGTGTTGTACGCATTTTCTTGTAGAATTATGTACATTTTTCAGTAGTCTTTTCTAACGTTGTGGTCAATCTCACTGCTGCATTGCCACTGAAATCTAAGAGTGACAACTCCATCTTCAATCCTCCTGTTGTTTTTTGGGGGAATGGTGTAGTGTGAGGACTGAATCTGTAACGTGGACACATCTAAAAAGCACTTAGTATTACTATGATAAAGAATATGCATTCAGGAAAAAATAGGATCTACTTGTAATGAGAAGTTACTGTTAAAATTCAGATATCAAATGAAACTTAGGTGACAAATCATGTTTTCTTTTCAGAGGTACTAAAACTGTCTTTATCGATTCATCTTTGAACATATCAAATTACCCATGTGATGTAAATAATAGGTTATCCAAATACTTCAAGTATCGTAAGGTGTATATTAGGTCAAAAATGGATTGAAAAACATTAGCTCAAATTCAAATTCTAATCAGGTTGTTCTTTTTCTTTTGCTTAGATGGTTTGGATATATATACTAAGCGTAGGAACTTTTCCTTTTCAAAGATAGGAAAACATGGCAAGAATAACTATAGCCAAAACCAAGGGTACCCTGAGGGATGCTTGAAACCCTATCTTGGCCATAAGGACTCAAGAAAACAACACAGCCTTAACTAAAACCCTAGCATCACACACAGCTTTCACCTAAGTGCAAGACATCACAGCAGCCACAAATAAAAATAAACCAATCTAGGTGAAGTCGGTGAAGGACATGAACCATGATAAATTCATCCATAAAACCCCATCGGTCTGACAAAACCATGTTTATGGTTTGAGGAGCAAAAAAATCAGGTGCAAAACAGGTAAAATTCGTTATGGTCGAGCTATCAAACTAGGTCAAAACTAGAGATGCCCAGGATCCTAACACAACTGAATTGGGGAAAACCTGTAAAGGTCAATGTGAGAAAAAAATATAACCCTATGAGGTCAGGCAATGTCTTTTAAAATCACATCGAAGGAAAAAACCCTAATCCCTTTAACAATAAATCCCCCCGACAGTTTCAGCTCCAACATCCAAACCTTCCCGCAACCATCGGCGCAACATGTTGAAAACATCCGCAAATATCTCTTCGATACTTTACCAGATCGGCATGACAAATCAAATCCATCGCAACACTATCGGATCAAATGTTGAAGTTTCTTTTGACACTGTCGGTAGGGCTCGATAGAAACTTCTGAAAATGTGTTATTGGCAAAAGCTGTGAAAACCCCCGTAGACAAAAAGTAGTTGCAATTGTTGAGTTTCACCACATGAGTTGGATGAAAACCTCGACCTCTATCAACATCATCAAAAATGACTCATTGGGGACTCCCGAAGGAAGCCGTCAGTAAACTCATCAAAATATTTCGATCGGCAAGGAAAGTTAAGTTTCATCGAGAACATCGATTTCACATGGTGATTTTAGCCGTAACTATCGGGAAAATTATCCGAAAATATCCGCAGAAAAGTTTCGTCAATGAACTCGTGGAAAGCTCTCGAAAAGAGGCTTTCGGATATAAAGCTAAGTTTCCCCCGATCAGGTTGGCTCAACATTTTGAGTTTACCTGATACTGTCGGCTCCAAACAATGATATTTCCTGAAGATCCTTATAAAAACTCTGATTGAACACGTCAGCAAGAAAAATATAACCCCGCTGATAATGTCCGCTCAAAAGACTGAGTTTCACTGACGTATCGACAAACTCAACAATTGCTTCCGAAAAACAATAAAGTAAGCAATAAATCGAATGGAAACAATGATTTCTCCCGATGTGTTGTCTAAAATCACTGAGTTCTTCCGACACATTGGAAGAAAATATGAATTCTGGCTTGGTGCAAAAATGATTTTTTGGCTTATGAAAATAAAACTAAGTCATGCAGAAAAACTTTTAAGGAAGAAAAGACAAGTTAAAAGATGAGAACTCTAAGGAGAGGCCGTGAAATTGTAAAAATTTTGGGGTAGGGGTTGTAGCAGCAAAAATTGGCGACTAGATGGTGAACACGGATCTCTGAAAAAACTATATTTTCAAAGCAAAAAATGATATATGGAATTTGATTAGAGAAACCTATCCTAGTGTTCTCCAAGATCATTTAAGAGTATAGAATTTTCCAGGAGTATAAGATTCAGAGAATTACATTGATTATAGTCCTTTGGGGTAGGGTAACCAAGCTTAGATGTCCTGATAACTCTCTTGGAGCCAAAATGTGAGATTCATTTTACTTCTGTATTTGGTTGATGCCGGATATGACACCACAAGATCGTGACAGAGTTAGAAAGATGCATTCATTTGTTCCTCATTCCCATTCCTTTTGTATTCTTTAATGCTTAATACTTTTTCCTTTTGAGTCTTCTTTCATTGCTTCTTTTACATTTGAGATTTGATTTAGGTTCGGGCCATCCATAATGTCCTTTTATGTGAGTGATGATTCGTTTCAGCTCACAAAAGGAGAAGAACCTTTTGAGCAATCCCTTTATTTCACTGATTTGTTTCTTCGGTATATCTTCTTGATACATACTTTTTTGTTTTGGAATTTTGACTTTTTATATTAAGCCTTTTGGCATTCATTTTGTGGCATGGGATTATTTTGAATACCATGCACCTGTGTATTATGCTTCCTTTCTGTGGGTCTACCGTAGCAAGCTTCCTAGGACAGATATTATTGTGAAAGTGGATGGAGCCCCAAGATAGTATTCTAGACTTCCTGTACCTTAGTTATTTTGGAAGATTTAAACAGGAATTCAATGTGCCCTTGAAATAACTTCCCTTCAGAAGTCTATCAATTTAAAGAATCTTATTTTTTATCAAAATTCTGCATAAATAACTTCCAATAAGTAGTTCTTGGATCAAAAGCAGTTGGAAATTTTTTCATATTCCTATGTTTCCAAGAACCAAACATTGAGCTGGCTTATTCTAAAATAAAAACAACTAAACTAAAGCCAATCATTGAAAGAAAACAAATGCTTAAATAAAATGAAAAGGAAAGTAAATCCGCATAAAGAAAGCAAGTAAAAACTAAAAGAAATGAAAACAGAAATGAAAAAGGTTTAATTATGTACAAAAGGATTCCTATGGTACTAGGTGAAATAAGGTTTTAGAATCAGACCATTAACAGGAATGTTCTCTTCCCACCCCTATAAATCTTGTAACTTATAAGTCGAGGGGAATATGTTTTCATCAATCTGAAAGGCACCAACCCATAGGTGTTGAAATTTGGTATGTTTTCCCTTTTCTTCATGTGGGTGATCCCATTTAAGAACCAAGTCTCCAACCTAAAAAATTCCATTCCCACATTTATGCTTATCAAACCATCTTTTGACAATCTCATGTTGGTGTTTAAATATTTCTTTGGACTTGAGCCTAGACTCTTTAAGTTTCAGCAATGTATTAATTCGAGCTTGTAGAATTCCTCTTTAACTAGCAAATTTAGTCATTTTAATGGGTGAAAAACAAGACGCATTATTAAAAACAAATGAATTTAGAACCCCAAACCTGGTCATTATGTTTTCTTGAAAGAATTCGATGACTATGTCCTCATTCACTTTTTGTAATGGAATTGCTTCTACCCATCTTGTGAAGTAGTCAGAAAACCCATCTAATAGGGATAATAATTTAGAACCTGAGACCATTTGTAGGATATGTTCCATTGGTGGAACTGGGTAATTATATTTATCTAAATCTCGGTTCAGATTTCGAAAGTCTACACATAATCTTATATCTCTGTATTTATTCCTTACTGGCATCAAATTTTCTACCCACTATGAATGCCTGACTCTGAAAATGATCTTTGAATCAATTAATTTCTTTACCTCATTTTGGATTAGAGGTTCCAACATGGGATGCATTTTTCTCAGTTGTTACTGGAATGATTTAATGCCCGCTTTAATAGGAATGATATGTTGAATAATACAGGTGTCATAGGTCTTCAATTCTTCATACATCCAAGCAAAAATATCCTTATATTGTTGAAACAAACTAATAAATCTGTTTCTTTCTCCTGGTGAACAACACTTTCCCAAGTTTACATACTTCAGTTCATATTGCATGGATGAACTATTTGTTTTGACATTGGTAGGTTTTATGAATTTGTTGTTTAAATCAAACATATTTTCCAATGTTCTCACTCCTTTATGCATGAGATTTCCAATTTCAATATTATCTTGATTCTCTTCATCATCAATCACTGAGTCCTTGAAAGTTTCATCATTCATTAGAAAATATATGATTTGCTGATGATCATCAAAAACTCTCAAGTTTATAACATTGTCTGGTATCGATGGCCTGAAAATGAGTTCAACAGAGCACTTGTTATTAGTGGGTACTAATCTTACAGCAGAAACAGCTAAAAATTCAGCTGCAGCATTTTGCATCCTAAGAATTGAACTTATATTGAAAGCATTGAAATTTGTTATTAGATCCTAGACTTTAGTTTGATAGCCTTTTAACTGCGGTGAAAAAAAATGAATTGTGTTTTCTAATCTTCCTAACAACTACCTCAAAATCACCAAATACTTATAAATTTATAACTTTAAGATCCACGACTTTTCTCAGGCCCTGGACTAGAGCTTCATACTTAGTTGTGTTATTCGTACATTCAAACTCTAGTAGACAAGAGAGAAATTGTTTGTTCTTTTATGATTCAATCAGGACACAATCAGATCCTAATCCCTCTTATGTCTTGAAATCATCAAAATACAAAAACCAAAATCTATCCTCTAAATCTACCTTATTAGTGTTACTTTCTAAGTTAGAAACTAAGTTTACTATATTACAATCGATATCATCGGTCCGTGAAACATGAAGGAGTTTGGATTGTGTGTCTGATTCACGATCGGCTTCCTTGGCTTGATAATTTCCAGGTTCAATCTCTACAAATTATTTACCCAAGACTAAATATGAGAAGTTTATAGGTTCATTTTTCCCTTCCAATTGAGTTACATTGTGTTTAATGTGTGGTTCCCTCATCACCTTAATCTGATTTTGACTGTTCTTATATGGCAGCCATAGGTCCGACCAATCAGTTGCGAAGTACCCATTTAGTTTTGCAGACCAGACCTTGCTCAATATAAAACCATATGCCTCTGGTATATCTACCACCATAATGTCTATAAACTGGAAAACTCTCTCATCTGCAGCTAACCGAATCAACACATTTTTCATTTCTCCTGTTACCTTAATTGCATATCCATCCAATTAAATGATATTACATGAGGATAGTTTAGGTTGACCAATGATATCTTTACACACTAAGAGTGGCATGAAATTAGATGAATCCCTAGAATCCACTAAACAATTATGCACATTATGGTTGAAAATATCAAAAGACAACAAGAATGGAAAAGTTTGAGATTTGGACTTCCTTCCAATGCTAGCTTCATTAATTTGTTTATTAGATTGAATGTATTCTTGGGACCTACTGGGTTGTAGATCGAAATCCTCCATAAGCTTGTTTCTCTGCTGGGGTAAATTAAACAATTCAAATAAATAAATATCCTCTTTCGTTTTATTAATGTCTTCTACTATGTCATACTGTTGGAGGAGCTAGTCAGTGGGCCGACTAGTCGAATAGCCGACTAATCGAAGATTAGGTCGGTCGCATAAGTCATGTCGGTTGACTGAACCGATAGGTAGTTACTTGTAACCATTTGTAATCATATATATTAGGTTGTTGAGCCAGATGAGAACTTGGTTCAGTTTTGATATATGTATGGACCCTCATGTAATGCTATAATATAATATGTTACTTCATTACCTATTCTTGTCTCTTGTGTTTGTTATGATTATATGTTTCTATGTGTATTATTGGTAACCCTATGTGATCTATGAGATTAAAAAATTGGTTCTGTTGTCGGTAGTACATATACGGACGTAATGACCATAAGTAGATGATATCATAGCAAGAGATTAAGAATTGGTGGGAGCATAAGATAGCAAATTATTTATAGAACTACGCAACGAGAAATAGATTGACCATTGCTCAGGCGAAGGAGAAATTCTTCACTAAAACACATGAGAAGTTTGTAGAGTTGGTATCTCAACTTTTGAAAAAACTTTTGGATGAAAAATCCGGAAGAAACTAAATAGCAAGAGCTACTAGAGAAACTGATTCGAGGTGGAAAAACAAACTTGTCATAGTGGTTTGAAAAGATCACAGATGAATTCTGCAAAGAACAAGCCATGGAGGAAAGAGTTTCGGTTGAAAGCATTGAGAAAAGGTTTTATACATACCTCACCAAGCAGTTCCTTTTCTCCTTTCCAGCCCTTTTGTTCAAATTCCTAATCGATAAGGGAGTGGTCCATATCGTAGAGCCACGTCCATCACTACACAAACTGCCACCAAATTCCAACTAGGAAAAGAAACTAAAGAAGTGGGAAAAATTCATTGTCGAAAGGGAGTGGGAGTATTTCCTAAGCAAACAAACAGAACTATCCGAGCTTTCTAAAGCATCGGGTAGGCAATGGGGGGGTAGATGGTCATGTTTCAGGGTAAAGTAAAAAGGATTCTAGTCAACTGAAGAAAATGCCATCGCCGGTAATGAAAAGTAGACCTAAGAGGGCAATCAAATAGATAGTGACACATAAAGGTATGCCAGATTTGCAGATGTTAGAAAGGGAGAAGAGGCTAAAAAGAAGGGAAGAAAGAAGAAAGAAAGCTATAGCACTGCAAAGAGGGATGACCATTGGGGTGACAGAATAAGGAATAAATCCACCAGAGTCAGGTCACGATCGACAGGAAGAAGGCATGGATGAACAGGCATCACCCATGGAAGAAGACTTGTGGATAGAGCAGCAAGAATTTCTCCAACTAGAAATTCCCCAGGAGGTAAGACCTATGTCTCTGACGGATCCGAGTACCTGAATTCAGGCCATTGTCGAAGAAGACCTTCGACTAAGAGGTAGTGAGTTCGATATATGGAGATGACTAGACGACAAAGTAAATGATGATAATCATTTAGTAATCTGTCGACCAGAGGAAGGAAATTGGGTAACACTTCAGGCATACCCTTCCAACCGAAGTATTCACTTGCTCTACCTGACACATGAAGGAGCACCCCCCTACCAAACATAGCTTTGCAAAATTTAGTATAGTTATAACTGCAGACACATCAGTGCAGTTGGACATCGACAGAAGAAGTCGACCTGAACAGACTGCTTATTGGAGAAGAATCGATAAACAAAATGACCGAACGGAACGAAATTTCCGTCGACAGCAGCTGTGAAGAAAGAGATACGCATATTATCCCACTGCCACCCCCACCACCACCCCTACCACCACCACCTCCTGAAGGAGACAGCGACACCAGCATGGATCATAGATCAGCACACATCCCCCTCTATGAGGATGATGAATACCCTAGATGACACTGGTTCATCTACGAGTCAATATGGGAGGCAAATCAAGTTACGGTTGAAGAACGACATATGACACAATTCGTTGGTGCTTTATGAAAAAGAGCACTGACTTGGTATATGACCTATATCAAGAGAAATTCCCAAGCATCCAAATCAGACATTAAGGCACAATTCTTATATTTCTTTAAAACACCAGATGCAAAACATCTAGTAGCCAAAAATCTGAAAACAACATCTCAGAAACCAGTAGAGTCCTTCCAAGAATATGATAAGCAATGGAAAGACCTCCTCGTCCAACTAGACTATGTAATTAACGAACAAATATTAATTCAGTGGCTTCTTGTAGGTCTATTAGTGAAAATACGGTGGCACATAAGCTTGAAGACGTTTAAGACATATGAAGATGCACTTACCAAAACTCTACAAGTAGAGATGGATGAAGATTTCCCAGCATATCCCATCGATACTAGGCTAGAAGAAAAACTAGAAATTATGCAGAAATAGTTGAGAGAGCTGAACCTCAAGAATCAGGATGTCTGGTGCACAAAATGCTCCACGGCCAAACACACTAAATATAACTTTCAACAAGACATAAGTGGACAGGACGTTCGTTTTGTTCAGACAAAATTCTTCTGAGACATTTGTCAAGAACATGGAGAACATACAAAAAAATATTTCCCTTACAAAAAATGGTAAGTCATAGTGGTGTGCAATCTGTGAGGCAAAAAGTCACGCAACTATCGACTGCCACTTAAACTTGAAGAATCGACAAAACTATCGAGCAACCTACCAAACAAACGCAGTCGCACAGAACAATGATAGCATTTCAAGGAACAATGAACAGAATAAACCAAATAATCAAATATTTGAAGGTCGTCGATATGAGCTCCAGTTCAACAACCCTCGTGGAGGGTTTGGAGGTCGAGGACAATTTTCTGGAAATCATGATAATCGACCATGATGGCCCATCCAGTGCTTTACATGCTACAAAGAAGGACATCACTACGCAGACTGCCCATACAAGGATATAAATGATCTAAATTTTTGTACTAGCTATGGCGTGGGTGATCACTCACTAGAGGATTGTCCCACGATGCTCGATAACATTAATAAAAATAAAAATGTTAATGTCTTGTCATGTGTTCAAAAACATGATGTAATGAATGCAAAGAACCTACACATAGTAAACCGACAAGGGACAAAAACTGGAAATGATAATCCACGTATAAGTAAAATCAAACAAAAGAATGATTATCCTAACCTAACAAAACAAAAAAAACTATATAACAACGCATCAAACATGTTTAAATAATTTGCTAGGCAGGAAGAATTCAATGACAGTCGACAAAACACAATTAAAGAAGTAATACATTTAGTACAGAATGATAAATTAGTGTCTCAATTCATCGACTTGTTGTATAATATGAATCACAGTAATAATACAGAAAAACAAACCAAAAATAAATGCAGTCTGAACCAAAAAGACAAGAGCGATGCCGACCCAGATGTCGATCTAGAAATCAAAGGATACCACGTTTGACAAGTTGTACTCGACTTCGGTTCACAAGTAAATATTAGGACTCAAGATACATGGGAACAGTTGGGTAGACCTCGACTTTATGAGTCAGGTATATACCTCAAGTTAGCCGACCAGGCGCTGATCGAACCCATTAGGGTCTAGAGAAATGTCGATATGACAATAAAAGGAATATCGACTAAAGTCGGCTTTGAAATCATCGACCCTAAAGAAGGATCCAGCTCCTTCCCATCCTTGGTAGGTCGACCATGGGGAAGAAAAATGAAAGAATCAATATCTTTAGACAAAGAAAGAATAAAATTAAAAGGGAATGGACAAAAATTTATCGTCCCTATTCATCCTTCCCAAGGCGAACCTTGGACTGAACCCATCGATGAAGAAGTAGACATTCGAAAATTATATCAAGTTCAAAATAACAAAGACTACAATGAACCCCAATATCTAAGGTGAGGTTCACTTAGGAAACCAAGACTCGGTAGGATATAATTCGTACGCAGAATTATATGATTGGGAAATCAAAAACTACAAAACTCAAGAAAGGGGTTGTTGGACCATTCAGGCTATACAAAAGAAACCAACCCATCAATGCTTCTCAGTCTCCATCAACCCAAAAATATTTGAAAGGAAAACTAAGTAATATCCTACCTTCACCCCAACAAATATAAGTATCAGACAAAACCCAAGGTATAAATAAAGAGAGTCCCCAATTCTGCATATAGAACAAGTCTCTAAGAACCTAGGTGAACATGGCCAACTACAAAGCCTAGTAGAAACCTTTACAAGACAAGATGCTCAATGGTGGAACACCCATGAGTCAAGTCTACAAACTTGGACAACTGCTTCGACTTACTTTATAGAAATACTCAGAGGAAGAAAGCTAACTAAACAGGTGCAAATACATGTGTTCATCCAAGGGAAGACCCAGACGAACACATAAGAACATGCGAAAGATAATGGAGAAGATTTGGTTATAAAGACAAACGTACATGGCCACACCTATTTCCCTAGACGCTAGCTGACTTACCAAATAAATGGTATAGAATGGAAGAAGCACAAGGAAAAACATTCCAATGGAATGAACTTAGAGAAAACTTCATCAAGGACTTCAGTTTTATACCGCAAAATGAAAAGCTAGCCGAAACTGCAAAGAAGATAAAAGCAATCATAGAACTGACTAGAAACAACAATATGATACCAAACCATGATCGACCAAAAATATCATGCAATAACATTCAATCCAACATAATACCACAGTTGAAAAGACTGCAAATGGAAAATGAAAATACGGAAGGAAAAAGCTTTAGATGGAAATCATATAACTCAGAAACAACAAAACCAATTTGAACGGTGCTTAAATTCAACACAACCGAAAAAGAAGATAGCAACCGAATGACTGTAGTAGAATTCCCTGATACATTCTCATAGTTCAAAGAAGGGATTCGACCGATCAATGAAGCCAAGGCACCAGAATGGATGGATGCCAAAGTTAAAACTAAAGAGTTTGACATATCAAATGATGAACAACCAAAAATGGAAAGAATTGGCGATTATTGGAGTGAAGAGAAAATGACTAAAATAATAAACCTATTAAAAGAATTCCAATATGTCTTTGTTCAAGACTATAAATATCTCAAAGGACTAGTCCATGAAATGGGCGAAATGAAGATCGACATCAAACCTGATGCCTGACCCGTAAAGAAAAGGCCATACAAATTAGCTCATAAATACAAAGAGATAGTTAAGAAAGAGATCGATAATATGCTCGCAGCAGAAATTATCTACCCTATCGACCAGTCAAAATGGGAAAACCCGATGGTCATCCAACTGAAGAAACATTCCCTGACGAAACTGAGGATTTGTGTCGATTTCAAAGAACTAAACAAAGTCACTATAACAAACCCATTACCAACGCCATACGCAGATGAAATTTTTAATGAAGTTGTAGGACACGAATGCTACTGTTTTACAGGCGGATTCTTAGGGTATAACCAAGTACCAATAGCCAAAGAAGATCAGAAAAATACTACATTCATATGCGAATTTGGCTCATTTTCCTACAAAGTTATGCCTTTTGGTCTTAAAAATGTGCCTGCAGTATTTTCGAGAATTATTGTCTAAACATTTCCAGAATATATCTACAAAACAATTGTAGTATACTTCGATGATTGGACAATCTAATCCATGTTAAAATATCATTGCAAATGGCTAAGGCTCATGCTGGAATGATGCCTACAAATCCAATTATCTCTCAACATAAGGAAATGCATCTTCCTAACCCCTATAGGAATGCTACTAGGGCACATTGTATGCAAAGAAGGCATCAAGGTCGACTTTGCAAAAATAAAGATTATCCTCGACTTGAAACCACCGGTGAATCCAAAATAGGTCAGAGTACTACTGGGACATACTAGATAGTACAGAAAAATTATTAGATACTATTCAAATATGACCTATCCATTGGAAGAAATATTGAGTGAAGATCACGAGTTTGACTGGATAGAGGAATGTAATATATCATTCGATACATTAAAAAGGAAACTAATCAAGGAACCTATCCTCAAATTCCTGAATTGGTTGATCAAATTCCATGTGCATATCGACACATTAGGCCTAGAAATAGGCATGATCTTAACACAACCAAGGGATGATTGAATGGACTATCCCATAGTGTATAGTAGCAGAAAACTAAACAAGGCAGAATGAAACTATTCGATAACAGAGAGTGAAGCATTAGGTATGGTATTTGCACTACAAAAGTACCGACATTACCTATTAGCCAACCCTTTTATCTTCTATACTGACCACAAAGCATTGAAATACCTCATAAACAAACTATTACACCACGGGAGTATTTGTTGATAGTTATTACTATTCCAGGAATTTGAATTCGAAGTCGTCGTTAGACCAGGAAAAATAAATGTCGGACCCGACCACTTGTCAAGGATCGACACGGGGGAGGAGCCGATAGGAGTCGAGGATGACCTGCCGAACGCACACTTATTCTGAATAGAAGTTGTCCCAATAGAATTAGAGGAAATAGCACAATTTCTAGAGAATGGTCAAGCACCAGAAGGCATGAGCATGAAAAAGAAATAAATCTTACCCATGAAGGTTGCACCATACAGCCTCATAAACGGATTTTTATATAAAATGGGCTTGGACGACATCCTCTGATGATGTGTATTAGAACATGAAAGAGAAAATATTATGCATGAAGTGCACTATGGACCAGCGAGAGGACATTTCCAAGCAGATACAACTACCAATAAAATCCAACAGTCGGGACTATGGTGGCCAACCCTATACAAGGACTACAAAAAAAAATTTAGCCAATGTGATCAATCCCAATGACTGGGTCGACCTCTACCCAATACATAAATTCCCTTGATATCAGTAAATCTGAGTCTAACATTTGAAATTTGGGCCATTTATTTCATAGGACCATTTCCAATACCAACAAAAAGAACAGGTGTGAGGTATATAATAACTGCAATAGAATATGTAACCAAATGGGAAGAGGAAGAACCTGTTGAAACCTGTTCCAGTGAGGTAGCTGCTAAGTTCATCTATGAAAACATAATTACTAGATTTGGATGCCCACTAACCTTAATCAGTGACCAAGGGTCACACTTCATTAACAAAATCATTAAAGCACTAACATACCAGTTCAAAATTGACCATCGATGAAGTACAGCTTATCACCCTTAGTCAAACAGAGAAATAGAGGCATTTAACAAAACACTAACAAAGGGTTTAACAAAAATATGTAATACCGACAAGGATGAATGGGATAAGAAAATCCCTGCAGTGCTATGGGCTTACAGGATAGCATACAAATGATCAACAGACCAAACACCGTTTCGACTAGTCTATGGCCAAGAAGTAGTCATTCCCCTACATTTTTGACAACAAACACCTGTGATAGAACATATCCTACACATCGATGTTGAAGAAAGAAGGAAGGATTGACTAATGCAACTAAGCAAACTAGAAGAACACCGACTACTCACTATACAACATCAAGAAATTCAAAAACAACAGCAGAAGGCTTTGCATGATCAAAACATTAAAAACAAAAATTTGTCGGTCGGAGATCTTGCTCTGCTATATAATAGTCGAGTGTAAGGGAAACCTAAAAATTTACACACATAATGGATGGGACCTTACATTTTCGAATAAATTCATGCCAACAAATTAGTCCGACTAAGAACGTTACAAGGCATAGTATTTCAGAAACTTGTTAATGGTGCCCGACTAAAACGGTACCAAAACTAAGTAATTGAAAAAAAATAATGACCATAACTGTTCAGAAAACCTATAAAAATATAAAAATCCCATAAACAACAAAAAGAGCCATCAATCATAAGCCAAAATGATAGGAAATTTCAAAAGATATAGTAGACCGCAGTTTGACAACCGACATCCCTACCATCGACATGCCATCATCGACCAACCTCATGATCGACATCGACTAACGAGTCCAAAGGTCAAATCATGCCTTCATGACTACGGTCAAAAGGAGCGCCAAAACCAGAATGCATTAAACGCGTCCTCAATTAACCATCCTGGACCATCATTTCCACCATTAATACCTTCATCGACAAAACCGCCATCTGCTCCACCTATAAATACTACATCAGGGAAATATTTCTTACCATATTTTGAAGAAATAGAGCAAGCAATCGCTCAGAAATTTAATAACAGAAACCCTATGAAGAAATCCAACCAAGGTACCGATAAAATGGCTCGTGATAAGATTAAGAAATATTCAAAACACAAAGGTACAAGAAAATTTATGGGTAAAGATTTGGGAATAAATCAAAGAATGGGCCTATGTAGATAAGAAAATGACACAGGAAGCAGAGAAAATAAGTTGCAGTACCATTATGAGTTACATGAATACACCTTTCATGGAGAGTTTCAGCGGAACAAAATAAACCATTATAAAATTCATCATCAGCCGGTACCACAATGGCAAATTCTACTTCGACAAACCAGTGGAAATTTTTGGTGAGGTCATCTACAAGCTTACCGGACTTTCAAACCAGGGAGAACCTATTCCTATCGGCATAAAAGATGGATAAGTAGAACGACTAGTAGGGACACCATCAGGAAAGAATTCAAAAGGGATGATGATCAGTCAAATACAAGCTCGTACGCCGTAAATAGTTTCCAAAATCATAGCAACAAGACTCACCCCTACAGGCCAAGTGAGTGATCTGAAGCTAGAAATATTGGAAGCCATTGACACAATAGCGGACTTGGGGAAAATTTACCGTTGGGCTCAATATGTCACCGACATGCTCAAGTCCATATGTGAAAAATGCCAGGAGTCAGCCGGAATTATCAAGTTCCCATCATTGATAATTTGGATATCCATGTACCACTTATGTCCAGTTGGAGATAAGCAGTTCCAAGAACCATGCAAATATCACATGTGGTGTTTCAAACCATTTTCACAGAATGGAACTCTGAAATAACTAGCAAATGGCAAAGTATTGTTGGAAAATTGGTTTTAGACTCTAAAAGTCCAGACAACCAGATGGAGGGTGCCTCAAAACATCTGAAGAAGTCTACAAAAAATAGCACACATTCAACTAGAGCTCAACCACACTGTAGTCTGGTACATGCAGAGAGAAAAAGAAAAAGCAAAACCTCTTGACTATTATCCTTCAGTCGATGATATTTTCAAAGAGCTAGCTTGATAATCCAATACCAAGTTGTCGATACCAACAAGGGCCAAAGCAACAAATCAGCCTATTGAGGAACCCTTGACTGACCAGGAAAAAGAGGAGGATTATGAAATCCATCTATATATTAGTACCTTAATGTCAGAGGATACACCGACAGAGGATACCAGCAAGCTCCAACGGATGGCTATTCCACAACCCCTCCAAATTGAAAGTGCACATTCGAACATCAGGCGGTCATACCGACAGAACAAAGTATCATCCCTACTCGTCAACAGGAGGGAGGATAAGAGCATATAGAAGAAGATATTGAATCACATAATCCAGAGTATGCTATGACAAGAGAAAATTTAAAGAAAATAGCAAAGGAAATAGAAGCCTCAAGAAAAAAGAAAGCAAATCAAGAAAAAGGGAAGGGAAAGCATAAACTAATCCTATCAGAATCAGAAGATGAATAAGAACTATTGGATACTATTGTCGACATTATAGAAGATACTATGACAAATAAAATATCATTCAAAACACAATTCAAGCAGTTCGTCAACTCAGGAGTGAAACAAGGCAGACCAAAAAAGGTAAAAACTACAAACCCTTTAGTTGATGAGAATATTGTTGATTTAGTTTCCCCCCCCCCCCCCCCACTCCCATCCCAAAACCAGATCACATAAGAAGATATCCCATCACCACCCACCATCGGTCCTATAGACATCTATAAAAATGTTATGCCGAAGACATTAAAAGAACGATTCGATCACGACGGTAACTTCCAGGCATTTATTGAAAAACTCCTCGAATTATTCACATCTGCTGAAAAAATTACCACCAAACACATGTTAACTGAGTCTAGCTCAGCATGCTAGACCCTATCACAGAAAATCAGCCAAATACCTTAGAAACCGAGAACTTTTGGAAGTATCAGATCAACATTCTTAAGGAATCCCAACAAAACTTCTCAAATTATCACAAGCTGCACTTCATCCTTTACACCATCAAGTATTACCCATTCTTTCCAGCCAATGAACCAGTAGGAGACTTAGAAGAGAATGACCAATAAGATACTTTAGCAATCAATCAAGAGATCAACAACATACTCTCTGTCAACTCGGACGACCCAACCAACTCACCACCAGAATTCGAAGATCCCCCATTGACTGAACACATCCCAACCACACCACTTACACCATACCACTCACCATCTCCATCACCACCTCCGAATCCATAACCTTTTCCAAACCCTGAAACAACTATTTCAACCCCTCCAGATACACACCAAGCTGCAAGCTCTACCCAAGAGGCTCAACCAGAAATTCCCCCAACTAATGAAGTTCAGCCCAAGGAAGATCAGCAGCTGGGAAATCATCCGCCTGAAAATCAACCACTTGTAGAACCACAAGAAGAACAACAAGCTGACCAGCATAGACACAAAAGGAAGAGAAACGATAAAAAGAAAAAGGAACACCACAAAGAACAAAGACCGACAATGATCCACCTTAACCAACTAGGATCGACTACTCCAATCAACATAGTGAAATTGAGAGATGGAGAGTTGGGTCAACTCTTAGGAACCCTCACTACAGAAGAAAAAACAAGAAGCCAGACTAGATGAGAACAGCTCGACAACATTAATAAAGAGCAAATTGAATTTCTGTCAAACTTCAGAAATTTAATTCAAACAGCCATACCAGGACCAGTAGAGGCCGACACTGACAAGCCATTGGAGAAAGCATATCAGCTATTTGAAAGTGTGGTGTCGAATCTACAAGCACAACTAAAACTTACAAAAGAAGATAAAAAAGAGGAAACATAGAGATTACTGAGACAGCAGTACATAGCATTCTTTGAAGCTCATAAGGTACTGCAGGACCACTTAGAAGAATCCATCATTACAGAAGAAGTACTCTGTAATTGGCACACATACTATGGGAAAATATTTCAATAGACCCGCCAGACTCGGAAGCAAATCCAAGCACTAGAAAAGAGGTGAGGCCTGGAAGAAGAAATGAGGAGTACAATACAAGACCAGATTGTATTGGAAACAGAAAAATTAGAGAAACTAGAGAAACAAGCACATAAGTGGGTACAGCAAGTACTAATAAGCCTCAACAAACTAAACATAATTTGCCCACAGATGAAGAGACTATTGGATATAGAAGATGAAAAGGCTCAATTCATGGGGCCCGACATCGAAAGCATCACAGATATTTCCATCCAGGAGAAAATGTCAACTATGTCAAGCATCACAACCTTGAATATCAACATCCAAAAAGTTCTACAGAATTGGTCAGAGTTTCAGCACCAATTGGCCATTACAGCAGAAGCCATTGTAGAATTCTGTATGGAGAAATGACCATCCA
This sequence comes from Pseudotsuga menziesii, assembly GCA_001517045.1. Taxonomy (NCBI): domain Eukaryota; kingdom Viridiplantae; phylum Streptophyta; class Pinopsida; order Pinales; family Pinaceae; genus Pseudotsuga; species Pseudotsuga menziesii. The sequence goes on from LPNX010553313.1 coordinate 223,503, forward strand.
TCTAACTACATAGTCCATGAAGCCAAACCAAAGTTGAAGTAACTAGCTCAGATGGTACAATTTTGAGTACCTCCCCTGTTTCTTCGGGACGAAAAAAGATTTTGTTCCTAGGGGAGATGTTGGAGGAGCTAGTCAGTGGGCTGACTAGTCGAATAGCCAACTAATCGGAGATTAGGTTGGCCGCATAAGTCATGTCGGTTGACTAAACCGATAGGTAGTTACTTGTAACCATTTGTAATCATATATATTAGGTTGTTGGTCTAGATGAGAACTTGGTTCAGTTTTGATATATGTATGGACCCTCATGTAATGCTATAATATAATCTGTTACTTCATTACCTATTCTTGTCTCTTATGTCTGTTATGATTATATGTTTCTATGTATATTATTGGTAACCCTATGTGATCTGTGAGATTACAACACATACCTCATATCATAATCTACTGGACCTTTTTTGTTGCTTTCTATTTTACTCTCCACAATATTTACAGGTGTACTCACTGCTAAAACTTTATCTTTTTTGTTGACCAGATCAGTCTTAGATTTTATTTGGGTAGTACTGCTAATATTATTCATGGTTTCTTGTATCTTCTTAATCTTAGGCAGCATTAATATTTCATCTGTTATTAGTCCTTTACTTCTAGTTGTAACATTAACTGATGAAAGTTGGATCTCTTCAGTAGGCTCCTCTTCACTTAGTCCTAGTGTAGGTGCAAAATCCCATAATACCATTGTGGTTTCATGTGTTTCTTCTGGTTCATTTGTTTTTTCTTCTTCCACCTTAGGATCTTTTATTTAGGAATCTAATATTTGATTCGTAACTTGATTCATTGAGTTAAAACATTATGGGAAACTCTTTTTAGAATGAGGTTCTTGATGAAAGGTGCAGAAATGATCCATTCCTACTTCATTGAAATTCAAAACAGAAGAATTATACACATGTGGTTGAGATGTTCTGTTAGAATTCTATCATTCAAGATAGCATTATCTTAGGATATTTAACTAAGAGAATAACATGCACAGCAATAAACACAAGAGATAAGAGACACAAATAATTTTCCTCAAGGAAACCATAAAGGAGAAAACCCCGCAACTTCCTCAGAGATAGAATGAGCACCAATGGCAATAGTAAAACTTGAAAACATAAAGATGATATCCACAACTTCTCTCTCTCACTTGAGAGAGCTAATTCTCTCTCACTCATGTGCCCTAATGAGTGAGTGTGTGTCTGATAAATAGAGAGGCTCACTCTCTATTTATATTCTTTCATTCACTTGATGTCCACTTTAACATGTCGGCCCCACTTAACAATTACTTACTCGAGCTGACATCTCTAGGAGAGTCTAATAACCCTAGTGCCCCACAACTGTGGGGACTTTTCCCTTCAATCAACAAGGAGGGTTAACCTTGACACAACTGTGGGGACTATTTCCCTGACTTACAATGGAGGGTTGACCTCAATGACTTTACATGACTTGTTACATTATTGAATCTCTCGATCGGAACATTGGGGCATGACATGACTCAATTACATTATAGATACTTCCCAAAATAAACATCGGGGTACAATACATAAGATACACAAGTTAATACATTCTGAAGTTACAAATACATCAACATTCCCTCTTAACTAGGAAGGTATTCTCTCGACACAATTTATCAGCACAAGTCTTCTTCTCTATATCGTCTGGATCATCATCAAGTCATCTTCGTCTTCAAGTCATCTTCATCTTCAAGTCATCTTCATTTTCAATTCATCTTCATCGTCAAGTCATCTTCATTTTCAAGTCATCTTCATCAAGTTTGGATCATCACTGGATCATCATCGAGTCAGGATCATCACTTGATCCAGATCGTCACTGCTGGATCATCATCAAGTCTGGATCATCACTTGATCTAGATCGTCACTTCTAGATCATCATCAAGTCTGGATCATCACTTGATCTAGACGTCACTACCGGATCATCATTAAGTCTGGATCATCACTTGATCTAGATCGTCAATGTTGGATCATCATCAAGTCTGGATCATCACTTGATCTGGACCATCATTGCTGGATCATCATCAAGTCTGGATCATCACTTGATCTGGTTCATCACTTCTAGATCATCATCAAGTCTAGATCATCACTTGATCTAGATCATCATCAAAGTTGGATCATCATCATCGGTGCTATCTTAAAATGGTGCTATCTCTCGATTCTTCTCATCACAGGAAGTTCTATAGAGCCAGCCCTTTTTCATGCTAGTTGTAGGCCTACCCTTCATGTAGGTATTCAGCACTTATATCTGACCCTAAGTCAGAATGGGCCATCCAGCTCTTACATCTGACCTCATCTTGTCAGAAATGCACGCCTAACACTCACATCTGACCTCATCTTGTTAGAAAGGCCCAGCACTCACATCTGACCATGTGTAAACACATCGCGCCAGAATGGCTCAGCACTTACATCTGACCTCATATTGTCGGAAAGGCTCTGCACTTACATCTGACCTCATCTTGTCAAAAAGGAACAGCACTCACATCTGACCATGTGTAAACACATCGCACTAGAATGGCTCAACACTTACATCTGACCTCATCTTGTCAGAAAGGCTCTGCACTTACATTCGACCATGTGTAAACACATCACATTGAAAAGGCTCTCAGTCCCATACTGAGGATTCCTGGTAACTGACCAGGTGCCTCCATTCTCCCAGAGAATGGCATCATCCTTATATCTGATCAAATGGGAACACATCCCTCAATCACATCAGAATGGCCATGCACTCACATCTAATCATGTAAGACTACATCCCACAGTCACATCAGAATGGCCCTCAGTCCCAGACTGAGTTTCCTGGTAACTGACCAGGTGCCTCCATTCCAAGAATGGCATTCAGCACTTATATCTGATCATGTAGGAACCAATCCTAAAGTCACATCAAAATGGCTCAACACTCATATATGACATGGAAGGAACCAAATCCTCTCACCATGATAGAATGGCTCAGACCTTGCATCTGACCATGGAAGGAACCTAATCCTCTCACCATGTCAGAATGGCTCTAGGTCTCATCATTTCCCCTTGGAGGGAACCTCGATCTTGAGAACACCAATCTTCTCCCTGAAGTACTCAAACTTCACTATGGCTATTTCTAGCATTGAATCACATCAAGGTTGATTAAGTCCAAGGATAACCTGTGAGCTTCGCCAGGACCGATCACATATGAGGACAACCTACAGGACCATTTATGTCTGAGCAACCTACAAGCTTTGCCAGGATTTATGCTTAGATAACCTATCTCATCATCTATGCTAGAAATCCTTTTTTCAAGAGATCTCAATTTGGATCATTGCTCCTCTCTACATCATACAAAAATGCAAGTCAGATCAACCAAATCAAATAGTATTTTTCAAAATAAACATACTACCTCCCAAATAGAAAGTGGCAACATCTTTTTACCTCAAAGTTCTCTTCCTATCAATGGAATTGCCTGCCCAATACGAATCCACATAATCTTTTCATTTTCCTCATACTTGAGCCCATAATCAACTATACCCTTCAGGTACCTCACTGCATGCTTTGCAACCATCAGGTGAACATGTCTCAATGTGTTCACAGCAAAGCAAATATCTAGTCTTGTATTTGTCAGGTAACTCATCTAACAATACATCATGGCATAAACCGACTTTGATGAATCAACACTCAATATATTTAGGTTCGATGCCATAGGTGTGGTCATGGCCTTGCAGTCCATCATCCTGAACCTCTTTAGGATCTCTACTGCATACTTCCCTTGTCCACACCTTCATTCCAAGAACGTAGTGCATCATCCCCAAGTCCTTTATCTCGAACTCGGCAGCAAGTCTTCTTCTTGCAAATTTTAATGACTTCCTCTTTTCTGTCAGGAAAAATTCATCGACATATAATAGGAGCATCACTGGTCTTCCACCTTCAACCTTGAAGCAAAGGTTGGAATCCTCTTTACTCTCAGTAAATACTAGATTCATCAGTAATGTCTCCATCCTGTCATACCATGTTGAACCTCAGGATCTTCTGCAGTCACTCCCTCTGAAGAGAAGCATCATACTCCCTCTGTCTTTCATACTCTATGCACTGAAACATTCTGTACCGGAGTGACAAGTAGCTTCCTCTACTACTAATATTCTATGTATCCATCTAGGATCACTAGATACCAAGTTCCTCTATCTTGAACTTTTTCAAAAGTTCTTCTCGCACCCATCTGTGAGCTTTTTATCCTCTATAGACTTTCATCTTCAACCTTGTAGAAACGGTTCAGGTATTCATTAAGCTCCTCATGTATGTGTTATCCCATGGGTGTCTTCTGAGCTTGTACAAGGTCTTCTTTCATTTGCACACATGATTCTTCCTATCATGTGTCTCAACTCCCACTGGCTACAAATGTCTCTTCGTATTCTATGCCTCGCACTACGAATCTTTCCTTGTATCCCATGATGTTTCCATATACTGCATGATGGAACTATGAACTTCCCTTCATGTATCGATACTGCATCCTAGAAATCATTCTTCTTGAACTGGTCTTCCCTTTATTATTGGTTACTTCTTCATGGCTGGAAGGTTCTGCATCAATCATGTTGCTACATTCGTCATATTATTCTGTATATGTCGTCACTTGTTCTTCGGAACAAGTCTCATCCTTATTTGCTTGTAGGTTGTTTTACGCGATCTTTCCTACAATTCAAATGCATTTGTATGGTTAGAAACATTTCATAAGGCATATTCATAATGGAAAATTATTATGCAAATATTTTAGCCAATACAACATCCATCCATATCTCATGGAAACTTTTCTAGATGCCTTCCATCTCTACCAGGACAACATTGAGATTGTGCACTAATCCAATATGTCAACAAAGAGGTTTCATTCTAGATAAGTAGCAATGGAGAGGTGTATAGCACCATGAGATACTTACCCATCACATGTGTATTAGAAGTATGCTATTATTAATGCAAACATATGCATAATACATCAATTGAATATAAACAAATGCATAACAAAATAATATCATGAAATGACAATTGAATACTTATCTTTATTTGTTTCGTGGGTACACTCCTTCTTGAACCTTCAACTTTATCATCTTCTTCATTCATAATAGCATTGTTTCTCATCCAAATGCTAAGATGGATAAGAGGTTCTTCAAGAATTGATTTCTTCATATTCCTCATCTCTTGAGGTATCTTCTTTGGATCATGATAGCTTGATCTTCAGTTCCTCCCATCTTCTCTTTTCTTATTATGAGTCGTGCTTCTTTTCTTGTGTGCACTCTTCCTAGATTCTACTGAAAGTAATCACTTCCTCCTGGCACACATTCCTCGTATGAATGAATCCCATGATTCTGGGAGGCCATTCAAGGTCGCTATCACCACTTCTGCATTCTCCACTTCTTCTTCTACCACTTCAAGTTGTTCTTTGATTTGAGAGACCCTTGTAAAGTATGATTGTACGGTCTCTGCATTCTGGATCTTCAGATTCTTCAACTAGTTTCTTAAGGTCATATTCCAATTTATGTTCTTCCCTTAAAATAGCTTGGTCAAGGAATCAAACATCTTTAGTGTCTTTAGGAAAGACACTTATGGTACAAGGCGATCCGTGATTGAATCAACAATGATCTTCTTGGCCTTGACCAAGTTCTTCTTGTCTAAAGCTTTTATCCTCATCTCCCTCTGGAACTGGAACCTCTCTACTTATGTAGGTGTCCAATTCATTTTCTTTAGAGAGATCATATATGTCCTTGCTTGGAAGTTGTCAACCTCACCAAGCTTGTCATCAAGCTGATGTGATAGATCACTTTGAAAATGAGAACCTCAAATGAAAATAGAAAAAGATTAGATCTTACCGATTTGAGGTGTCTGTCTTGGTTCCGGAGCTGGATGATCTAGGGTTTGTCAGAGAAAACCTAATTTTCAAAAATTGAAATATTTTAGATCTTATTAGATATAAATATAGATATATTCATGGCAAACTGTCCAATGTACTCCTTTTTTGAAAACAGTGGAGGGAAGCTCCTGAAACAGGAAGCCCTAGTTTTCCAATTTATTTTGCAGAAATGCCTGATATTGTTTCTATGATATCTCTGAAATTAATAATCCTATGTGTATAAAAGTTAGTATTGAAGTAGCCTCGTATATCCCTGTTCCAACACCATAGGTTTCATCAGAATTGGGTTCACCAATTGGGACTTATGATCATTTTCCCAAGGTGACATGTTTCAGGACTGTTCAGCATAGCGAAGTTGTATGGATTTCCACGTGCCACTGTTTCATATTCGAGGTATAAAACTTAGACCATAGAAATTAAAGTTTGTTCCCTTTCTATAACATCTTCATAAATTTCATTTGGACCTTTGTAGCCCGATATATAGCAATTCTCCTCAGGTGTCCTATTTAGGGATGAATCCTAGAAGAGGCTAGAAACCTAACTTGGAGGGATCATATCTCCTAGAGTATAGCAAATCTCAGACTTAATTTTTGTTATAGTGTAAATAAGGATTTTATATTCAGCATGTGAAATTTTCATCTCTTGAGCCTTCTCCAATATCGAGATATAGTGAATGTACCAAAACTTGTCATTTTTAATATTTTAGGGTTTTTCCAGCTCGAGTCAAACTAGGGTTTGACTTTCCCGGAGTTACACCCAACCAAAAATATCGACCCAGGTCTCTAAAATTCGATTTTGATGACGATATAAATCCTATTCTAGGCTCACTCAAAAAATCATCTTTTGTAAGAAGCCCTAATTTCCCGCACCAAAAACTGAACAATGTCTGAAATCGAATTCCGCTTCAACAGAAAGATGCGCCCTTCAATGAAGAGCCAGCCGAGCATACTTTTGTTGATGGATTGTAGAGAGAGACCCAAAAATTAAGAAGCCCTAGCTTCTATAGCTACACAATGTCTTATTCTCAGGTTAGCTCTAATACCATGTTAGAATTTTATCATTCAAGCTAGCATTATCTTAGGATCTTTAACTAAGAGAATAACATGCACAACAATAAACACAAGAGACAAGAGAAACAAATAATTTTCCTTGGGGAAACCATAAAGGAGAAAACTCTGTAAATTCCTTAGAGATAGAATGAGCACCAATGGCAGCAGTAAAACCTGAAAACATAAAGATGATCTCCACAGCTTCTCTCTCTCTCACTTGAGAGAGCTACTTCTCTCTCACTCATGTGCCACAATGAGTGAGTGTGTGTGTGATAAATAGAGAGGCTCACTCTCTATTTATATTATTTAATTCACTTGATGTCTGTAGAAGGAGCAAGTCGACATAAGTCAACTTGAATGAAGATCGACTAGTCAGTCGACTAAGTCGATAGACCGACTAAGTCGGTCGGCCGACTAAACTAGTTAATTAAGTCGGCTAACTAACAGTCGTGTCGGTTCACCGAACCGACAGGTAGTTATTTTGTAACTGTTTGTAATTTGTATATATTAGGCTGTTGAGCCACACAAGAACTCAGTTCAGTTCTGTGCTTTGTATGAACTCATGATAATAAGATATTCTGTTCTATTCTATCTGTCCTGGTCTTCTGTCTCTGTTTATATTTATGTATGTTTTAGTATGTATTATTGGTAACCTTATGTGATCTGTGAGATTACAACATTGGTTCCATTGCCGGTAGTACATGTCTAGAATATATGCTCACCTATGATACCAAAGCAGGAGATCAAGGACTGGTGGGAGCGTAAGATTGCCAATTATTTACAAAATTACGCACGTAAGAACAGACTGTCAGTCACAAAAGCCAAAGCTAGATTTTTCACCGAGACACACGAGAATTTTGTCGAATCCGTGCCACAACTACTGAAGCAACTCCTGGATGAAAAAGACCGACGCAACTAAATAAGAACAGTTGCTAGAGAAGCTTATTCGAGGAGGTAGAACTAATCTGTCGGAGTGGTGTGAGAAGATCGCTGACAACTTCTGTGAGGAGCAAGCAATCGAAGACAGAACCTCAGTGGAAACTATAAAAGCCAAATTCTACACAGATTTCACTGACCAATTTCTGTGCTCCTTACCAACCCTGCTGTTCAAGTTCTTGATAGAGAAAGGAGCGGGCCATATCGTCGAACCTCGACCACCATTGTACGAACCACCATCAAACACTAACTAGGCGGAGAAGCAAAAGAAGTGGGAGAAATTCATCACTGAAAGGGAGTGGGAATACTTCCTGAGCAAATAGACAGCATTATCCGAGCTTTCTAAAAATCGTCGGGTAGGCTATGGGGGGGTAGCTGGTCATGTGTCGGAGAGGGAGCATAGTGGATACTAGTCGACCGCGCCAATAATGAACAGTCGACCGAAGAGGAATCGAAGGAATAGTATTGTATGAAAGTATGTCGGACATTAAGAAAATCGAGAGGGATGAACGACAGCAAAGAAGGGAAGCCAGACGTGAACGAGCCGACGAGCTGCGTCGAGAACAAAACCCTAGGGAGACCGACCGTGATGAGAATCCTCCAGAGTCGGGTCATGACCGACAAGCAGAAGGCGTAGAGGAAGAGACGGCCCCTAAGGATGAAGAAGTGTGGATAGAGCAGCAAGAAGATCTCCAAATAACGGTTCCCGATGAAGTAACCCTGTCCCCCGCCAATTCATATACCGTAATACAGACTATTATTGAAGATGACCTACGACTGAGAGCTGGTGATATCACAATCTGGAGTCGACTAGGTGATGAACCGTACCCGTGAGGACACCTTGTCATACGCCGACCGGTCGAAGGGAACTGGGTGACCTTTCAAACGGCACCTTCCTTTCGGAGTATCCACTTGCTCCTACCGACACATGAAGGAGCACCCCCCCTGCCACATACAACTCTAGAAGAACTCAAAGAAGACGACCTGCGCACACAGAGTGACAGTGACAGTGGAACATCGACAGTACACATCCACAACAATCCACTGTACGGCGCCAAAGAATCGACCACCAATGGAAGCATAAGTTCCGTCGACCAAAACCCCATCGTCACCCCCACAAGTTTGACTGTATCAACAACCCCACCTCTTTCACCACCACCCACACCACCCACCCCGCCAAATTCTGAGAGTAGTGATAGTGATTCAAGCATGGGTCACGGCACTGCTCACATTCCTCTCTACGAGGGGGATGAAGACCCCAGACGACATTGGTTCGTCTGTGGGTCGACCTGGGAGGCAAACCAGGTCACGGATGAAGAACGATAGATGGCCCATTTCACAGGGGCCCTACGCAAACGAGCCTTGACATGGTTCATGACATTCACAGAAAGGACCCCCAAGGAGACCAAAGCTAAGATAAAGGCACAATTCTTGTCCTTTTTCAAAACACCAGACGCTAAGCACCTGGCAGCCAAAAAGCTGAAAACAACCCAACAGAAGCCAGGAGAAACTGTCCGCGACTATGACAAACGCTGGAAGGACCTCCTGATCCAACTAGATTATGTTATTGATGAACAATTATTAATTCAATGGTTCCTTGCAGGTCTATCACAGAAAGTTCACCGGCATATCAGTCTGGAAACTTTCAAAACATATGAAGACGCATTGACAAAAGCTCTGCAGGTCGAGATGGACGAAGATATCCCTGCATATCCAACCAACCACCGCCTGGAGGAACAGCTAGAAAATGTCCAGAAGTCTTTAAAAGAGTTGACCCTGAAAAATCAAGAGATCTGGTGTACAAACTGTTCGACGGCTGGTCATTCAAAAGATACTTGTCGACAACAGTACAGCCGACAAGATGTCCGTTTTGTGCAGACTAAAGCGTTTTACGACATCTGCCAGGAACGTGGAGACCATTCTACAGCAGACTGTCCATACAACATGAAGAATGGAAATGCCTCCTGGTGTGCCATCTGCGAGACAAAAAGCCACAACACGACCGACTGTCAACTGAACCTGAAAAATAGACAGAACTACCAGGCCGTCTACCAAACAAACGCAGTAGTACAGACTAATGAGCAAAGCAATCCAAACAATCAGAATGGGAAACAATCTAACGGCCGACGATATGAAGGTCGGTATGACAATCGACAAAAAGGGTTTGGAAGAGGTCGATTCGTTGGGAATCGAGACATATGCACTCGTCGACCCAGCCAGTGCTTCATTTGCTATAAACAGGGGCACAGATGCGCAGACTGTCCGTACAAGGACAGAACTGACCTGAAATTCTGTACGCATTGTGGAGTAGGCGATCACTCCTTGGAGGATTGTCCTACTA
>LPNX010553313.1:233781-253717 GCA_001517045.1 Pseudotsuga menziesii
ATCTTGTCCTGTGTACAAAAGCATGATGTGTTACATACTAAAAATATGCATATTGTCACTCGTCAAGGCACAAAAACAGGGCCTGATAACCCCCAAATTAGCAAAATACAAGACACAAATAATTATCCAAACCCTATAAAACAAAAAAACACCTATCAAGAGGCATCACACATATTTCAAAATATCGCACAGCAAGAAGACATTATTCACAGTCGACTTAGCACGACACAGCAGTTAACCCATCTCGTTCAAACAGATGCGTCGGTAGCCCACTTCATTGATTTATTGCATCAAATCAAAAGCACTAACCTTGAAAAACAAACTAAGAACATTTGCAACCTAAATCAAAAAGACAAAAACGATGTCGACCCTTTAGTCGACCTGGAAATCGAAGGTTTTCATGTCCGACAAGTGGTGCTTGATTTCGGGTCTCAGGTGAATATTATGACCCAGGACACATGGGAAAAGATGGGAAGACCTCGACTCTATGAGTCAGGCATATATCTAAAACTAGCCGACCAAGGTCTCATTGAACCCATTGGGGTTTGGAAAAATGTAGACACAACCATCAAAGGAATATCAACCAAGGTTGATTTCGAAATTATTGACCCGAAAGAAGGATCTAGCTCCTTCCCAGCCCTTGTAGGTCGAACTTGGGGTCGAAAGATGAAAGCATCTATCTCTTTAGACAAAGAACGTATTAAGCTCAAAGGAAATGGCCAAAAGTTCATAGTACCTATTAATCCATCCCAAGGACAACCTTGGATTGAACCGATTGATGAGGAAGTCGATATCCGACAACTTTATCAGATCCAGAACAATACTGACTACACCGAACCAAACGCCCAAGGGGAGCTTTACTTAGGTAACCCAGACTCAGTCGGGTATAATTCAGACGCTGAACTCTATGACTGGGAGATAGAAAACTATGAAACACAAGCAAGAGGGTGCTGGACTATTCAAACAGTACAGAAAAAACCCACCCGACAATGCTTCATCGTATCAATTATACCTAAAAATTTTGAAAAGAAACTCAGGGAACGCCCTACCTTACAACCCACGAACTTAACCAATACTCAACTACCCCGGTATAAGGAGAGGGACTCCCCAGTCATGCATGTAGAACAAGTCTCTAAAAATATTGGAGAACATGGTCGACTACAAAGCTTAGTAGAAACATTTACAGGTCAAGCAGCTAGATGGTGGGATACCCATCAATCAAAATTACAGACCTGGACAACTACTTCAACCTTCTTTGTCGAACGGTTTGGAGGGAATAAGTTAACACAGGAAGCCCAAATCCCTATCTTCACTCAAGGCCAGAACCCAGAATACCACATTAGGACTTGTGAAAAGGAGTGGAGAAGGCTTGGTTACAAAGATGAGAGAGCCTGGCCCCATTTGTTTCCTTCAACCTTAGACGACTTACCTAACAAATGGTATAAAATGGAGGAAGCTAGGGGAGAAACCTTCTTTTGGCAGGAATTGAGAGAAAACTTTATCAAAGACTTCCAGTTTACACCTCAAAACGAAAAATTGGCTGAGCCAGCACAGCAATTCAAACAATTCCTCCAACCGACAGTCAATCAACCCTCCCAGACCGACCGACAGATCAAGGATTGCAATTCTATACAAACTGCACCCAGACCACAGTCAAACCGGTTGCACTTAGAAAATGAACACACCATCGGCAAAAGCTTTAGATGGAACCCTGAACACAGTTAAACTAACAAACCTATCCATTCAGTTTTGAAAGTCGACACCACAGATAAACCCGACATTGACAGAATGACTGCAGCCGGCTTCCCTGCTACATTCTCACAGTTCAAAGAGGGAACCCGGCCGATCAATGAAGCTAAAGCACCAGAGTGGCTGGATGCAAAAGTGAAAACCAAGGAGGTCGACATTTCAAATGACGACCGTCCAAATATAGCTAAGATTGGAGACTATTGGAACGAACATCAAACCACTGAAATCGTAAACCTACTTAGAGAGTTCCAAGATGTCTTTGCACGGGACTACAAAGACTTAAAAGGACTAGTACAGGAAATGGGAGAGATGAAAATAGATACTAAACCTGATGTCCGACCTGTTAAGAAATGACCTTATAAAATAGCTCATAAGTATAAGGAAATAGTTAAGAAAGAAATAGACAACATGTTAGCAGCAAGAATCATTTACCCCATCGACCAGTCGAAATGGGCAAGCCCCATGGTCGTACAGCCTAAGAAACATGACCCGACTAGGTTAAGAATTTGTGTCGACTTTAGAGAGCTTAATAAAGTCACACTAACAGATCCATTCCCAACCCCTTATGCTGATGAAATCTTGAATGAAGTGGCAGGACATGAATGCTACTCATTTACAGATGGATTTTCAGGATATAACCAAGTACCTATAGCACAGGAAGACCAGAAGAAAACAACATTTGTCTGTGAATTTGGCTCTTTTGCTTATAGGGTTATGCCTTTTGGACTAAAGAATGCACCTACAGTCTTTTCCAGAATTGTTGTAAAAACTTTCCAGGAATACATCTATAAAACCATGGCAGTCTACTTCGACGACTGGACTATATATTCCACCCTAAAGGATCACTGCACATGGCTCCGACTTATGCTGGAGAGATGTCGACAGATCCAACTCTCCTTAAACATTAAGAAGTGTGTCTTTATGACCCCCATAGGGATACTACTAGGACATGTTGTTTGCAAAGATGGTATTAAGGTTGATTTTGCCAAGATTAAAATCATCCTCGACTTGAAGCCTCCCATAAACCCTAAACAAGTTCGGGTGTTATTGGGACATACAGGGTATTATAGGAAGTTTATCAGACATTACTCAGACATGACTTACCCTCTGGAAGAGCTGCTAAAAGAAGATCAAGAATTTAAGTGGACAGAGGAATGCCAAATATCCTTCGACAAACTAAAGAGAAAACTAGTCGAAGCCCCCATACTTAAATTTCCAGATTGGTCGACCAAATTTCATGTGCATATTGATGCATCAGGGATAGCTATTGGTGCAATCCTAACTCAACCAGGAGATGATGGAATGGATTACCCTATAGTTTACAGCAGTCAAAAACTAAATAAGGCTGAAAAGAAATATTCGACCACCGAGAGGGAAGCCCTAGGTATGGTTTTTGCCCTTCAAAAATATCGACATTACCTGTTAGCTAAACCCTTCATATTTTACACTGACCATCAAGCGTTGAAATACCTTGTTAATAAACCCCTTCATCATGGAATAATTTGTCGATGGCTACTTCTTTTTCAAGAATTTGAGTTTGAAGTAGTGGTTCGACCAGGGAAGCTCAATGTCAGGCCCGACCACCTATCCCGTATCGACACAGGAGAGGAACCAACCGGAGTCGACGACGACTTGTCGGACGCACACCTATTTCATATAGAAGCGATACCAGAAGAACTGGAGGAGAATGCTCAGTTTTTAGAGACAGTTCAGGAACTAGAAGGTATGAACACTAAGAAAAAGCAAATCCTAGCTATGAAGGCTGCCCCATACAGCCTCATCAATGGATTTCTATACAAAATGGGGTTAGATGATGTTCTTAGAAGATGTGTACTCGCCCATGAATGAGACCAAATCATGCACGAAGCTCATTATGGACCTGCAGGAGGACATTTTCAAGCCGACACAACTGCTAAGAAAATCCAACAGTCTGGATTATGGTGGCCGACACTTCACAGAGATTGTAAAAATTTTGTTAGTCGATGTGATATATGTCAACGACTTGGTCGACCACTACCGAGCATAGAAATGCCCCTGATCTCTGTAAACCCTAGTCTCACATTTGAAATTTGGGCTATAGACTTCATAGGACCATTCCCTATCCCAGCCCGACGATCAGGTGCAAGATATATCATCACTGCAGTGGAGTATGTTACTAAATGGGAAGAAGCTGAACCTATCGAAACATGTTCAAGTGAGGTAGCTTCTAGGTTCATCTATGAAACCATCATTACTTGATTTGGATTTCCACTCACCTTGATCAGCGACCAAGGATCACACTTCATTAACAAAACCATTAAACACTTAACCGACCAGTTTCACATCGACCACCGTCGAAGTACAGCGTACCATCCTCAGTCGAATGGTGCAATTGAAGCTTTTAACAAAACATTAACTAAAGGGTTAACTAAAATATGCAATACCGACAAAGATGACTGGGATGAGAAAATCCCTGCCGTCTTATGGGCATACAGGACTGCGTATAAACGGTCGACCGACCAAACTCCCTTTCAACTGGTATATGGCCAAGAAGCAGTCGTTCCCCTACACTTTCGACAGTAGGCACCTATTGTATCCCAAATACTACATGTCGATGTCGAGCATGCAAGAAAGGATCGACTGTTCCAACTCAGTAAGCTAGAAGAACATAGAGTTATGGCTATTCAACACCAAGAAATCCAAAAACAACAGCAGAAATCCTGGCATGACCGTAACATCAAGAACAAAAACTTGTCGATCGGAGACCTTGCTCTACTCTATAACAGTCGAGTAAAAGGAAAACCAAAGAAACTACACACAGAATGGATGGGACCCTATGTTGTCGAAGAAATCCACCCCAATGGTTCAGTCCGACTAAAAACATTACAGGGTCTAGTATTTCGGAAGCTCGTCAATGGAGCTCGACTTAAACGATACAGGAACTGATTTCAAAAAATAACGACCGTAACTGTCACCTAAAACCTATAAAAAGTTAGAAAAATTCCAAAAGCAAAACAATACACTCAAAAATAACCAGCATGACAGCAACTCACCCCTTCAACAACCAACATCACTTTCATCAACCATCCTCATCGACCAGTCATGCCGACCATTTTCATCACCGACACCGACCGTCGACCTCGAGAGTCCCATCACACATTAATGGCCTCGAGCACCGAACCAGATCCACCAAATCGCACTCGAGTATTGCAGTTGGACTGTCAAGTCCGCCATTAATACAACCAGTTCGACACTCCACCATTCCCACGCCTATAAATAATGGACCGTCGAAAGTTCATTCACCACACCCCTTACACACAGAGCACTCACATCCTCCGACGACCAGCACCCACGAACCCTGTTCAAATTTCGACCCGTCAGACATCATGGCACCCAAACTCACCCGAGCCACGACTAAAGCAAAGGAGTTGCAGGCAGAGGACACACCCTTGGTCCAAAGACTGAAGAATATCAAAAATGCCAAAGTCCAGGAGGGTCCATTTCAGAAACTCTGGGCAAAAATCCAAGATTGGGCATATGAAGGAAGTAAAATGACACAGGACGCTGAGAAAGTCCGGAACAGCAGCATCCTCCAGGACCCTAACGCTCCATTGATGGCCAACTTCGGTGGAACGAAGGAAGAAGTTGTTAAATTTATTATCAGTCACTACCACAACGGCCGATTCTACTTCGACCAGCCGATTGACATCACCGGGGATGTTATTTCGACGCTTACGGGTCTGTCGAACAAAGGAGACCCTGTCCCAATTGGGATCAAGGAGTTACTCGTCCAAGAGCTTACAGGCACACCGACTGGGAAAAACTCTAAAGGATTAATGATAGGACAGATTGTGGCCAGGACACCACAAATTGTGGCCAAAATCATCGCAATCACCCTTACCTTGGCTGGTCGCAGCAGCGACCTTAAATTGGAGATGTTGGAGGCGGTCGACACAATCGCCACCAATAGAAAAGTCTATCGATGGGGATACTATGTCACCGACATGGTCAAAACCATCTGTGAACGCTGCCAGGAGATGGGAGGTATCATCAAATTCCCCTCCCTGATCATCTGGATAGTCATGTATCACTTCTGTCCGGAAGGCAGTCCAGTCTTTCGCGAGCCGACTAGATTTGAAATGCACCGCTTCAAACCCTTCTCTCAAAAAGGCACCCTGCATGAGTTAGCATAGGGGAAAGTCTTCTTGGAGACTTGGTTCCAGCAGTTAAAGGTTCGGATGATGAGATGGAGGGTGCCGCAAAACATCCGACGAAACCTCCCTGCCGACTCACATATCCAGTTAGCACTTGACCATACATCAGTATGGTATATGCAAGGTCAAGACCCCAAAGCACAGGACCTCAACTACTACCCGAACGTTGAACAGATTTTCAGAGAGTTGACCCAACAGGTAGGAACAAAGGTACCAATTCCAGAGGCCGCCAAACAGGTCGACTTCTCTACCATCGAACCGCTGACAAACCAGGAGAAGGAGGAGGACTATGAGCTTAATCTGTATATTAGTACATTTGTGTCACAGGATACCCCGACCGTAACCACTAGTCGGGTACACATTACAGTCAAACCTTCGACTGCACAGATCGTCGAACCCCAGTCGACCGATCAACAACAACCAACAATACAAATGCAGCCAACAGTGCAAAAGACAACTCCTCCAGCTCCCGCTCTCGTCAAACCCACTCAAGAACCGACAGGTGAAGTCGAAGATGACGACCCTGAGTATGCCCTATCCAAAAGCTCCATCAAAAAGCTGTCTAAGGAGATAGCGGTCGCCAGGAAAAGACTCAAGACTCAAAAACAACAAACAGGCAGGGGTAAGCGCAAGCTTATTCTTGACTCGTCCAATGATGAGGAGGAACTCGCCGTCGCGGCTGTCAACATTGTCGAAGACGCCCGCGCCAATAAAGTTTCGGTTGAAACCCAGTTTCAATGCTATCTCGAGGAAGGTGCTCCAGAAGGTTGGCCCAAGAAATCCAAAACACAACAGATGCCTGAAAACATCGTCGACCTGGTGACGACCCCTCCTCCTCCATCTCCAACGCTTGTAGTCGAAGAACAAGCACTGGCAGAACAGTTGGGCGGCCCCATGGAAGCATATCAAAGAGAAATTCTGGAGGCACTAAGAGCCAGGGTCGACAAGGACGCTGAGCTTAAAGCCTTCTTCGCGACGCTACCTGCCCTATTCCAGTTGGCACAGAAAATCTGGACAACAACCCCTCTCAAATCAAACAAACAGATCTACGCCCAAGAAACAACAACATTTACCAAGATCGACGACGGAGGCGACGTGATTGGAGACATCCATTCTGTCACGGAGCAAATCGACACCGCCGCCCAGAACGAACCACCCACATCACCATCGGAAGTAGGTATTTGGTCCGAGCAAAGTCCACCACACAGTCCCGTCACCCTTTTGACCCCTAACCATTCTCCGACTCCGTCTCCACCTCCACCACCATCATCTCCACCACCTCCGCCACCTCCCGATTCACAGCCAAAACCACCATCAGCTTCACAGCCGGAAGTGGTCATACCACCTCCTCAAATAGAAAAACCAACATCCCCTATACCCCCTCCTCAAAAAGAAACACCCCCGACTTCTATTCCACCTCACCAAGTAGAGACACCTTCAGCCTCCGTTCCACCAACCACAGATCCCACTTCAACCACTGCAGGTACCCAAGAGCCACAAACATAGACCCAGAAGAAAAAGAAAGACCACCATAGAATGGCTGGCCTGAATATTAGCCTAAAAGATGCAAGTTCGCTAACCGACTCAGAGGTCGGCCAACTACTCAAAACCTTGGCCAAAGAGTCAAAGAAGAGGACGGTCACCAAAAGTAAAGAGCTCAAAGACAAGGAGGCAGAACAGGTCGAGTTTCTCGGCAAATGCAGGTCTCTTGCACAATTTGTCGTCCCAGGCCCAGTCGAAGACGCTACAGATCGACCTCTGGAATTAGCGTATCAGCTTTTTGAAGGCTTGGTGTCGACCATCCAGACACATCTTCAAGAGACTAAAGCAGAACAAAAGGAAGAGACCGCCCGACTCCTCTTGACCCAACACACTGCATTTTCGGAGGCTTACAAAGTATTACAGGACCATATGGAGGAATCCATTGTTACCGAGGAAGTACTGAGAGACTGGCCTACTCATTATGGGTAGGTCTATCATCAGACCAGGCAGACAAGGCAAGGTATTCAGGCCTTGGAGGGACGTAAGTCGACGGAGGCAGAAATGAGGCAGACTATTGACGAGCAGATTGTGATGGAGAATAGCAAACTGCAGAAGATGGAACGAGAAGCTCATCAGTGGGTTCAACAAGCCCTTCCAAACTTAGAGAAGGTCGACAACATCTGCCCGCAGATGAAAAGACTCCTTGATGTTGCAGAAGAACAGAACCAAATGTTGGGCCCCAACATGGAGAACATTGCCGAAATGACCATGGCAGAAAAGATGTCGGTACTTTCAAATCTTACTACTCTGACGATCGACATCCAGAAAGCCCTGCAGACATGGATAGACTTCCAGCATCAGCTTGCCGTCACTGCACCAGCCATAGTCGAAGTATGCGTCCAGTGAAGACCAACTATCCGTCTACACAGTCCACCTCAGTAGCAGTTTTGCAGGGTCCGACCAACACTAACAATTTTTGTACCTCCCTTTTTCTTCGGGACGAAGAAACGTTTTTTTCATGGGGGAGATGTAGAAGGAGCAAGTCGACATAAGTCAACTTGAACGAAGACCGACTAGTTAGTCGACTAAGTCGATAGACCGACTAAGTCGGTCGGCCGACTAAACTAGTTAATTAAGTCGGCTAACTAACAGTCGTGTCGGTTCACCGAACCGACAGGTAGTTATTTTGTAACTATTTGTAATTTGTATATATTAGGCTGTTGAGCCACACAAGAACTCAGTTCAGTTCTGTGCTTTGTATGAACTCATTATAATAAGATATTCTGTTCTATTCTATCTGTCCTGGTCTTCTGTCTCTGTTTATATTTATGTATGTTTTAGTATGTATTATTGGTAACCTTATGTGATCTGTGAGATTACAACAATGTCCACTTTAACATGCTAGCCCCACTTACTAATTACTTACTAGAGCTGACATCTCTAGGAGAGTCTAATAACCCTAGTGCCCCACAACTGTGGGGAATTTTCCCTCCGATCAACAAGGAGGGTTAACCTTGACACAACTGTGGGGACTATTGCCCTGACTTACAATGGAGGGTTAACCTCAATGACTTTACATGACTTGTTACATTATTGAATCTCCTAATCAGAACATCAGGGCATGACATGACTCAATTACATTATAGATACTTCTCGGAATAAACATCGGGGTACAATACATAAGATATACAAGTGAATACATTCTAAAGTTACAAATACATCAACATGTTCCACTTTCTTCTCTTTTCTTGAAAAAAGGTTTGAATTGTTTCTTTGATGAACTAGCCTCTTTATCTTTTTCCAGATCTACAATCTTGTTTGATAACTTTTGTACCATCTTGACTACATTTTCTAATTCATTTGAGTTTTCTTCCTTAGGTTTGGTTAGAACCAGAAGTTTTTTAACACTAAAAATTATTTACCTCTAGTTCTGCAGTGTGTTTGTTTATGTTGTCAAGTTCAACTTCTACTTTATTAGCTTCCTCGTAATTTTCCACCAACGAAGGTTTTACTGCCCTTTTGACAAACATCGCTATGTTGGGATACAGTGCTGAAGTGTAGTATTCTATTAAAGTTTCTTCAACAGGATTTGTTGTAGCGCTGAAATTATCCAGATGGGCAGCAAACCTTTGGTTAAAATCTTGCACATTTTTTTCCTTATCCATTCTCAAAGCAAGCAATTCTTTTGTAAGGGTATTGATGGTTCTTTTATTACCAAAGTTTCTTTTAAACACTCTCTTGAAAGTATTCCAATATGTTATTGAGTTAGCTTGTAAACTAAAAAACCAAGTAGCAGCTTTTGTTTCAAAGGTGTGTGGAAAAATCCTACATACAACATCTTCATTTTGAACACCCAAAAGTTCCAAATCTAAATAGTAAATTTTCAAGTGGTCTTCTACGGAAACTCCCTTTCCAGGTTCAAACTTTGGTAGAGCCTTTTATGGGTGCTTGGGTAAGTCATGCAATGGAGGATTCAAGTTGAGTGGTGTTCTTACTCTCCATGCAGGTTTATTAGGATTTGGTTGATTAGCATTTGCAGCCATGATTTGAAGATGAGTATGTGGTGGAGACTGAACAGGTGACTGTAACGGAGACTAAAAAATCAAAGAATCTAGTCCCAACTGATCAATCAGTTGGATGATCTCTTGTATGGATAAATCTACCAACTCTTCAAAATTTTCCACCAATATAGAATCTTCAGTATAAGAGGGTACCTTCCTGTAATCCTGCCTTCTCGGTAATTCAGGGATTGCTGTCAATCCTCCAAGCCTATTTACATAAGACCTTGTATGTCTCCTTAAGTGGTTAACTACTTCAAATGGAACTCTGTATAAATGTTCTGAACCTTCTTCTTCAGAACCTATTCTTTCTTCATAAATGAAATCTTTAGGAAACTTAGTTTTAGAGCTATCACTAATGGAATAGTTTCTATTAAACGGATTTCCTCTGCTAGCCATGCACTCGCGACCCTCATACTAGTGCCAAAACTATTGATGCCTGGAAAAATATGAGGTATCGACAGTAGGGATTCTCCCCCATAATTTTTATCAATTAGATCGTTAACTGTTTGGTATGAGGAATCCATCTGGTTAGCTTCCTAACTACCGTAGAGTTAAATTGTTTTAAGTCTGTTTTACCGGTTGTGGCTCAGTCCACCGTTTAGGTGATTTTATGTTTAGGATGAATTGCAAGTGCCTAAATTAAATGCAAGATATTCTAAACTACCTACCTAACCTATCCCTAGGGGATCATAGATTATATCTAACAGAGTAATGTGTTGTGATATTGCATATGGAATCCTACAGGTAGTTGTTCAAATTCTACATACATAATCACAACAGAAAATATAAACAATGATAGCTTTATTTGTTAAAACATTCATTACTCATTCATATGCACAAGATTCCTAACACAAAGTAAAATCATTCATAATTTGCAGAAATAGTTCATCAAGTTAGAATGATCTCACAGTTGTATCGTAAGATAAAACAAAAATAGTTCATCATTTAGTAATCCACACAATCCATTTGAAACTTGTACAGTCCTTCCTCCAGCAAAATTGGTTCTCATTTATTTATAAAAGAAATATTTCTCATACAAATAACTTCAGCATCAATGCGCTAGTGAAAAATCCTTTCTAAACTATCCTCTACTCCTATTTATACATTTTACAAATGACTCTTGGACTCCCTCGGTCTTTTGGGATTCCCTGACTTTTCATCTTTCAAAATTTGTATTCTAGTGTCTTACACTACGAAAATGAAAATAAAATATAAATATTGCATAAAGTGCCAAATGGAGATAAAACAAAGTCCTAGGTGGGCGCATTTGGTTTCTTAATGAAATTTCCCCATGCACGAGCTTCTTCATTGATAGTCCGATAGTCCACTGGCTCTAAAAATTGTGTAGTTACTTCATTTTTATCTAGATGAGATTCAATCTCTATCACCTTTGGTGGGGTCAGTCTTAACAAGTATTCTAAAATATATTTATGAACAGAAGCTTGTGCAACCCAGATTATGATTGCTTCCTCATTAATGCTTTCGATATTTTGAATTCTTTGCTCATCTTTCTACAATTTGTCTTGGAGATTCTTCAAATGTTGAACTTTGTCTAGGAATTCCTGGACCTAGGTTGCTACTAAATTTTAGCCTCTATTATGTGTTGTACACATTTTCTTGTAGAATTTCATACATTTTTCAGCAGTCTTTTCTATCATTGTGTTCAGTGTCACTACTTCCTTGTCGCTGAAATATAACAGTGCCAACTCCATCTTCAATCCTCCTGTTGTTTTTTTGGAGCATGGTGTAGTGTGAGGACTGAAGCTATAACATGAACACAACCAAAAATCACTTAGTATTACTATGATCAACAATATGCATTCAAGAAAAAATAGGATCTACTTGTAATGAGAAGTTACTGTTAAAATTCAGATATCAAATGAAACTTAGGTGACAAGTCATGTTTTCTTTTCAAAGGTACTAAAACTATCTTTACCGATTCATCTTTGAACATCTCAAATGACCCATGTGATGTAAATAATAGGTTATCCAAATACTTCAAGTATTGTAAGGTGTATATTAGGTCAAAAATGGACTAAAAAACATTAGCTCAATTTCAAATTCTAATCAGGTTATTCTTTTTCTTTTGCTTAGATGGTTTGGATTTATATACTAATCGTAGGAACTTATCCTTTTTAGAGATAAGAAAACATGGTGAGAATAACTGTAACCAAAACCAAGGGTATCCTGAGGGATGCTTGAAACCCTATCTTGGCCATAAGGACTCAATAAAATATCACAGCCTTAACTAAAACCCTAGCATCACACACAGCTTTCACCTAATTGAAATACATCACACCATCCACACATAAAAATAAACCAATCTAGGTGAAGTCGGTGAAGGACATGAACCGCCGCAAATTCATCCATAAAACCCCATCAGTCTGACAAAACCATGTTTATGGTCTGAGGTGCAAAAATCCTCCTATTGTTTTTTTGGGGAATGGTGTAGTGTGAGGACTGAATTTGTAACATGGACATCCAAAAATAACTTAGTATTACTATGATAAATAATATGCATTCAAGAAAAAATAGGATCTACTTGTAATGAGAATTTACTGTTAAAATTCAGATATCAAATGAAACTTAGGTGACAAATCATGTTTTCTTTTCAGAGGTACTAAAATTGTCTTTACCAATTCATATTTGAACATCTCAAATGACCCATGTGATGTAAATAATAGGTTATCCAAATACTTCAAGTATGGTAAGGTATATATTAGGTCAAAACTGGACTAAAAAAAATTAGCTGAAGTTGAAATTCTAACTAGGATGTTCTTTTTCTTTTGTTCGGAAGGTTTGGATTTATATATTAAGTGTAAGAACTTCTCCTTTTCAGAGATAAGAAAACATGGAGAGAATAAATTTAATTGAAACTGAGGGTACCTTGAGGGATGTTCGAAACCATAGCTTTGCCATAAGGACTCGGGAAAACTGCATAGCCTGAACTAAAACCCTAGCATCACACACAACCTTCACCTAAGTGCAAGACATCACACCTACCACACATAAAAATAAACCAATCTAGGCAAAGTCGGTGAAGGACTTGACCCGTTGCAAATTCATCCATAAAACCCCATCAGTCTGACAAAATTATGTTTATGGTATGAGGAGCAAAAACAATAGGTGAAAAACAGGTAAAAGTCTTCATGGTCAAGCTATCAAACTAGGTCAAAACCAAAGATGCACAGGATCCTAACGCAACTGACTTGGGGAAAACCTCCAAAGGTCAATGTGAGAGAAAAATAAAACTTTATGAGGTCAGGAAATGGATTTAAAATCATGGTGAAGGAAAAAACCCTAATCCTGTCAACTATAAATCCCACCGACAGTGTCAGCTCCAACATCCGAACCTGGTCGCAACTGTCGGCTCAACATGTTGAAAACATCCGCAAGTACCTCTTCGACACTTTACCAGATTAATGCGACAAATAAACTCCATCACAACAATATCAAATCAAGTGTTGAAGTTTCTTTTGACACTGTCGTCAAGGCTCGATAGAAACTTCTGAAAATGTATTGTCGACAAAAGATGTGAAAAAACCCGCAGGAAAAAAGTTGTTGCAATTGTCGAGTTTCATTGCATGAGTCGGTTGAAAACCTCGACCTCTGCCGACATCATCATAAACGAATCATTGGGGACTCCCAAAGGAATTCGTTGGTAAACTCATCAAAAGTTTCCGACTAGCAAGGAAAGCTAAGTTTCACCGAAAACATGGGCTGCACATGGTTCTTTTAGCTGCAATTATCGGGAAAATTCTTTGAAAAACTCCACAGAAAAGCTCCATCGATGAACTCGTGGAAAGCTCCAAAAAAGAGGCTTTCGAATATAAATATAAGTTTCTCCAGATCAGGTCAGCTCAATAATTTGATTTTGCACGATACTATCGACTCCAAACAGTAATATTTCCCAACAATCCTAGCAAAAACTCCGATCAAACACGTCGATAATAAAAAGATAACCTCGTCGATAATGTCGACTCAAAAGACCGAGTTTCATCAACGTATCGTCAAACTCAACTAATGCTTCCGAAATACAATAAATCAAGCAAGAAATCAGATGGAAACAATGTGTTCTCTCGATGTGTCGGCTAAACTCACTGAGTTCTTCTGACACGTCGAAAGAAAATATCAGTTATGACTTGGTAAAAAAAAAGGCTTTTTTGGCTTATGAAAATAAAACTAAGTCATGGAGAAAAACTCTTAGGGAAAAAAAGACAATTTAAAAGCTAAGAACTCTAAAGAGGGGCCCTGAAATCATAAAAATTTTGGGGTAGGGGTTGCAGCAGCAACAAGCTAATAGGAAATGGGAAAAATCTTACAAAAATTAAGAAAATGAATTAATTTAAACCGAATTAAATTTCTGAAATTGGAAAAATGGAGGGTAAAAGATTCGAAGAACTTACCAATAATCTGCTGGGGAGGAGTAAATCCGTTGGCCTGGTTAAAAATTGCAGTAAAAATATTTCATCGTAGGTAAAATTTGCAATTGGAAATGGTAAAATAACAGTAAAAATTCAAAATATTTAAACAACTAAATTTAACAGCGAGATGAATCTAGATCATAGATATTAAAAGATATCAACGGTTGAGATTGAAGAAAAAAGTGGGAAAGGAAATTGCAAAGAAAACATCTCGACAAACTTATTTTTTTTATTTCCGCACCCCACAATCAGCATTGCAGGTTGCAAAATTGCGGGGTGAAAAATTCTACCAAAAATACTTTATTGCTTCTGCAATCCGCAATCTGCATTGTGGGTTGTCGGACTAGGGAAGTGTGAATTCCAATTTTATTATATTTTTATGGTTTTCGATTTCCATAATCTGCATTATGGGTTGTGAAATTACGGAACTGATAAATTGATTTTTTTTTTGTGAAATGATTTCCGACATCTGCAATCTGCATTGCAGGTTGCAGTTTGCGAAAAGATGAAAAACAAAAACTAAAAGGATTCCAATATCCGTCATCAGCATTGTGGGCTGCGGGTTGTGGAAAAAAAATAAAAACCGCCAAAAATAGGACTTCTACTATCTGCATTGCATATTGTGGAAAAAACATATTAGAAAGAAAAGGAATATATTTTCTGCAATCTACAAACCCAAAAAAAACAACACTTTGAAGCAAATTTTATTAAAACCAAAACATGAAAAGACAGAAGAATAGAAACAACATTGAACGATACCCCATAAATAAGATAATAACCTTAAATATTACCTTAATGATGAGTGAAATGGGGTTCCCATTTTATTAGTTAAAATGGGATATGTTGTGCCGACAACAAATGGTGACTCATTGGGTGAAGCAGTTATCTCTATACAAATAAACTTTGAAAATTTTAAAAAAGGATATGTTAGCTTGAAAAGTGTTTAAGTCTATAATACAAGAGTGACTTCATAAGGTTACAATCAAATCCAGCAGAATTAGTTTTACACGATTGTTGTCTCTCCATCCCAAACCACTGCTAAGTATACTCAACTGACAAAAGGAACTTAGAGGCAAAAGGGTATCCCTGTGACCAATATGCAAGCATGAGTGGGAGGTTTATGATGAACCTTGGAAAAACCTCGATTTGTTTCAAGATCATCAAACCACAATCACCTTGAGTTATTGATTATTGATTAGTAACTTTATTTATTGAACATATGTACAATTTTTTCCTTTTTTGTAGAAAGAAACTAACTACAACTTGGTTGAAACAAGACCATTACCCTGGCATGGTGCAATTCCATTCACAAATCCTACCTGGAAACTGAACAAGCTAGCTCTATAAGGATACTCCTTGTCTTTTAGATTTGACACTAAAATTAATTACCATGGCTTGGTAACCACCCAGTAGTAATTTCAGTCCAAAATAGAATCCATGATCATGGTCAGGATGGCTTGTGTTAAGAACCCGTGTCAACCCTCCTATTTTTTTTATAGTATAATTTATCGAACGCATATGCTTTGTAAGTCATCCCATCAGTATGTTGTATTATCCCACATTCATGGCACTACTAGATTTTGATCCAAAATCCGACGGTTTTTTCCGACGGCGCATGGATTTTTTCTTTTAACCGTGCCAAAAATCAGAAAGATTAAAAAAAAAATTGAAATGGTGGGGATCCGTGTCGCTTAAGCGAAGGCATTTCTCCTAAGTGTCGCTTAAGCGACGGCGCAAAAATATCTATCCTCCTAAGTGTCGCTTAAGCGACGGATATCTTCCTAGGTGTCGCTTAAGCGATGGCTCTAAAATTGCTTGATTTTTTAAAATCCAACTACAAGGATAAAAGGTGGTCAACAGGGTTTTTACTATGCATGGTTTTTTTGGGGTTAAATAGTTCAATATTTCATTTTGGGAAAATATAGGAAGAGTTTTACTATTAGTATCCTATTCTTTATTTATGATCTAAAAAATCACAACTTCTAGGATTGAACATGAATTAATCTTAGTTAATATCTACCAACAATGAAAATAACACTAATGCCATGTTGGATGTTTTGGTTATCCATATTTTAGGTTCTTGTGCACCAAAATATTGAGTATAAAGGACTATTAATTATTACAAAATTTTAAGCAGAAAGGACAATTAGTGCATTATCCACTTTGATAAACACATAGAAACTACTACGAGTTCTAAGACAAACATAATTCAAGATTAATGGAAAATATAATGGTAGTACTAGTTGGTTGAGAAGTTAAAAATAAAAAATGACAATTCAAATTTTACCTCACGTATATTTGTTGTAAATTTAATTTTCTCTAGTCATTATCGAGACTCTATTCCAACATGACCCATGTACAAGGATCCTACATAACCATTTTCCTTGAGAAACATTCCTATTTATGATAGTGGATATCCATATAAATTGTTCTATAAAATATATTCTCAAAGACAATGTTATCTCCATCCAACTTCACAAATTTTTCATGTTGTTATAGCTACAAATTTTAGTATCCAAGTAACTAGGATATGATCTCAACATAGTGTACTCTAGGATTGAACATGAATTAGTCTTGGAAATGATCTACCAAGAATGAAAATGGAACTAATATCATGTTGGAAGTTTTGGTTGGCCATAGTTTAGGTTTTACTACACCAATGTTTTATGGGAAATGACTATTAACTATTACAAAGTTTTAAGGGGAAATGACTATTAGTGCATTATCCACTTTCTTAAACACAACAAAACTTTTACTAGATCTAAGAAAAATATGGTTTGATTCTCATGAAAAAATATAACAATAGTCCTAGTAGGTCGAGAAGTTAAGAATGTGAAAGGACAAGCAAAGCATCACCTCATGTAGATATGTCTTAAAATTAATTTTCCCTATTTATTTTCGAAGAATCTATTATGGATTAACCCATATATGAGAATCTTATATGAGCATTGCCTATGAGACACGTTCCTAGGTAGACTAGTGGATTCCCTTTGAAATTTCCACGACATTTTACCATGAAGAAACTAGATCTAGATATAATTTTTTATCTTGTGAAGAGTAGAGATTCAATATATTATTTGCAAAAAGAGATCATGTTTTTGAATAAATATTCTCTGATTCCAAAGTTTAAATCTCTACCTCATGTTTGAGATGAAAGGCCTTTATTTTTCCAAACATACATTGACTTATAACTTCAAGAGTTATTGGTTGGGTCATGAGGTCATAGAGGTACTACTAGAATACGATCCACCAAGCGTTGTCATACCTTGGATCCAAATATATGGTGGAAATCGATTACAGCATGATTTTATGTTTTAAACCAAAAATAGAAAATCGATTTGGGATTTTTGTTGTGGAAAAGAGGCAAGTCGAGGGTTTCTCCTATCATTCATGCAACCCTGTCGAAAAGAGGCAAGTCGAGGGTTTCTCTACATCAACCACTGCTGCTGCAACTTCTGTGGGCTTCCCATTATTTGGTGGTTCTATCTCCGAGACAAATGGTATGAATTCAGTTCCATTTTCGTTTTCTGGAAAGAGCAATGCTGCATCTGCTATTGCAAAGATGGATTCCAAATTGAGAAACCATGAAACAATTCCACAGGTTGAACAATCATCTGTTATAGGTGAAGACCATTCATTTAAAAGCTCTACTAGTGGTGCAAGTTTCACAGTAAAATCCCAAAATGAACTGAAAACCAGTGTTGTCTCTCCTTCCCCATCACGAGAAGCTCTGGGTGCAGCAGAGAAGTGCTATCTGTGAGATTTAGAATGGGAATGGGAGGGGTTTCTTCCCTTTGTCCGCAGAGGAGTGGTCAATAGGTAATTCTTCATCACGTGAACAATAGGAGAGGGCCGAAGAGGATAAGGCCGCAGGGGACAGAGTTCGCAGAGGAGAGGGCGGCAAAGGAGGGTTTGCAAAGGAGGAGGGTTTGCAGAGGTCACACTGAGGCTGACAGAATGCCCCAAATGGATCCGTTGTCAGGCATTCCACCATATCAGTTGCACTTGTAAGTAGATGCTCTTTAATAGATAAGTTAACCTCCTTGCTTGAGTTCATTTCTTTTACCAGGCTTTCCATGTTCTTCAGCTACTGTAGATGAAAGCTACTGTAGTGGATGGAAATGGTACAGAAAAGGGCCATATTATAGTCATCACCATTGGTGGCAAGAATGGCCAACCTAAGCAAACCATAAGCTACATGGCAGAACGTGTGGTGGGAACTAGATCATTTGGAATTGTATTTCAGGCTAAATGCTTAGAGACAGGGGAGACTGTAGCAATTAAAAAGGTTCTACAGGACAAACGATATAAGAACCGTGAACTACAAACAATGCGCCTTCTGGATCATCCAAATATTGTCTCTATAAAGCATTGTTTTTTTTCAACCACTGATAAGCATGAGCTCTATCTCAATCTGGTGTTGGAGTATGTACCAGAGACAGTTTATCGTGTAGCAAAGCACTACAGTAGGATGAATCAATGGATGCCTCTGCTTTATGTAAAATTATATACTTATCAGATCTGTAGGGCCCTAGCCTATATCCATGGTGGTATTGGAGTATGTCACAGGGACATAAAACCACTGAATCTTCTGGTCAATCCTCACACTCATCAGCTTAAGCTCTGTGACTTTGGAAGTGCAACCCTGGTGAGAATACCCAGATTTCGTTTTGGTTTTCGCAATTGAGAGTGTTTTATAACACACCTAATTTGTGCTTGTTCATAAGAATCTTCATTGTTTAGTAATAATATGGAATAGGAGTTAGATCAGGTATACATGCTGTTAACTTGTGTAACATCAATATGTTGTTAACCCCACATTAAGAATTCAAGGAATGGTATTCAAAGTCAGTAAAATACTAGTTTTCGTTCTTGTTCTTTGTGTATGTAGTGAATTGTGCAGTAATATCATGAAAGTTTTCTCATGTTTTACTTGCTACCTTTGTTGTGTTCAAAACCAGACAGATACTCCCAGGATTGTCATTCTGTCTAAACACGATGGTGCCTTACAACAAACAGAGGAAAGAGTATATGACTTATTACATAATTTTTCACTAAGATGAAGGGGTATGATCAAATTTCTTTGGTGGCTTTTGCGACTTAGAGGTCAAAATGTCAAATTCTAATGAATCCATCTTATACAATGTACATGCTCAATATGGCACTAACCACATTAGAAGTATCACCCTCTACATCTGCTCAGAACTACCGTTGTTCTGTTGTAAAGTATTAAAAAAGATTCAAACTGATTGAGAACATGCACAAGTCCTATGGTCATGGTGTTTCCTATGGTCATGGTGTTTACACCGCTGTTTGAATGGTCATGGTGTGTCCAGCACTGTTTGAATGTTCCTGTAGCAGCCTCCTATTGAAAGTCCAGATATCACAAGGAAGACCCTTACGGTCAAAGATTCCTGTAGCAATTGCCAGCAATTAGACCAGCATTCATCTCCCAGTAATCTTTGCAGAGAAGTATTCATCCCTTTGAATAAATCTGCACATGATTTATCGTCATAGTCTTCATTGT
>LPNX010553329.1:0-13220 GCA_001517045.1 Pseudotsuga menziesii
ATGCAGTGTGGGTACTCGTTGGATGCGGAATCAAATTCCGCATCCAACGAGCTCTCTCGATCGAAATTTGAGTAAAAACACAGGGAGATATGTCGAAAATACAACATCATCACGTTTTTCCAGGTATTTCTTGTTTTTGGGGTAGCGGGGTCCGTCAAAAGTATGCAGTGTGGGTACTCGTTGGATGCGGAATCAAATTCCGCATCCAACGAGCTCTCCCGATCGAAATTTGAGTAAAAACACAGGGAGATATGTCGAAAATACAAACAAAAAAGTAGCTTTTTTAAATGACAAATATGTCAATTCAACCATTATGGTTGACTTATTTTATTTAAATTCTATTGGTTCTTGAATTCTAACTCACAAAAACTTATTTTGGCACGTTCTTTTATAAGGCCCATTTTAGACCCCAAATTTCCTCTAATGATCGAAGCTTTGAGTGGTAAAATCCAATACCAAATCAGAGATAAGGAGCCGACTACTTTACTTCTTGCTCAGGGTTTGACTGTTAAAATTGATAAGAATATGCAGTCATCTGGTGAGTCTAACCTCCACGGTTATTCAAGGTCTTCCACCCCTTTGAAAATTAGTGAGCCCAAAGACAAGGATCCTTTATCAGCTATGAAGGATGTTTATGAAAAACAGATGATCAATATGAAAAGGGAGATGAAGAAGAATATGGAGGAGGCAGAACAGAAACATTTAGTGCAGTTAAAGGAAATTCATAATAGGGTAATAACAATGGAAAGAACTCAAACTCACTCCACTCCTAGAAACTTTCCTGCCAAGCCAACTTGGCAAAGAAAGCCTCCTCATCAGCTAGAGGCCGCTAACATGGTTGAGCAATATAAGCCATTTTGCAGGGCATGTAAAGACCTTCATGAAGAATCTTCTTGTTATTATGCATGCTATGTTCAGGAGCATGGTTTTCCAGAGGGTTGTGGTCCTAAAGCATCATCAAGCGAGCCTGAGTACATAAACTGTGTAGATGACATGCATGACATTTCCGAAGAAAGTTGGAGAGAGACAAAACAATATTCAAGAGAGCCTGAATACATTAAACAGCTCCATCCTGTCACCATAGAAACCCGGGGTCAAGTTGAAGATTATAGTTAGCAATTGGATGATCTCACTAAAAACTTTAGCACTAATCCTACTAATGAGCATAATGATGATAGTTTGGAAGGTTTACTACCTTGTGACCTTTTTTCTGAAGAAGATGACTATGATCATGAGGAGGGATATAGAATCAGATGTGATACAAGTGAGGAAGAATCCCTTACATCTGAGATGGATGACAACTTTGAGACTTTAATTAAAAATCCAATCTTAGATGTTTCATGTGATGAGATTCCTCCATGCACTCCACCGGATGACAAATATTTGGAAAGTTGGGTCCCTTGTGATATCTTTGAAACCCAGCTTTTTGAAGAAGATGGTTTTGAGCAAAATGAGAAGTACAGACATGGACTTGATACCAGTGATGAGGCATCTCTCATATCCGACATAGATGGTGATGATGACTATTGGACTTTTATTGAAAATCCAACCTATGATACCTTTGAGAATATTTTTGAGAATCTTGTCTATGATATGTCCAGCAAGGGGAGTTGTTCTTCTGAGACTTATGAAAGTTATAAGGAAGAGCAGTCAGAGTTTTTATATGATCAGTCAGAATTGTATCTAAGGATCGGTAATAAGGATTTGAAAAAGCAATGCGGTGAAGAATGAGATGGGATACAACTAGTTGAAGTTTTTTCTCAGCCATCGTCTTCACATATAGATGTTCCTTATGTTTTGGAGCACCTTGGGGCTTATACAACGAGTTATTATTTGATAAGCCTTGATGATCAACATGATGGAGTAGTCAACCTGCTGCATTATCCCGATTTCTATATCAGCGCTATCCAGTCATGGATAGAAGCAGCCTGCGCGAGAATCTACCAGTGTGGGAAGAAGTTTGACGACATTATTCATGCCTATGATTCCCCATCTAGCCCGCCCATTCTGAATCATCACGCAGGTTTGCATTTTCTGGAAATTGTATCCTTACTTTGGCTGGTAACCAAAGACAAGGCAAAACCTTTTTATATTAATAAAATGATTAGGTGGCTACACTGGATTTATGATTACACCTAGCCTTTTGTGTATCATGCTTAGAGTAGGCAAATAGGCTCCTTAAAGTGAGCATTTACTTTAGCATTTTCTTTATGCACCTAGAAATAAATAAATTTTTCAGTGAAGTTTTTTCTTTGAATAAAGCAACTTTTGGATCATTGGCTCTTTTTCATAAAACTTGTGCTACTAAGGTTTTCTTGTCAAGTTGAGATGTTTTTACAGGATATGGAAACCAGAGATTCTGGGATTCTCGTATGCTCTCCTTGCATAAGAGATTAGATCGAGCACACGTCCCACAGTTGGAGCCAGATGTTATCCACTAATTTTGCACTTAGTTGGATTACCTGAGGAGCCGCCGGTTGACAGACTTGTTCAAAGTCTGATTCCAGTGTATCAGTTGATCCGTCTGCATGTTTAGCCAATATTGGCTAGCCACTTTTTTATTTTAATAATTTTGACCATGGCCCCGTGGGGTTTGTAATAAAATGTGCTAGTAGGATATTTTTGAGTGGTTCGGTCTCCTGAGACGTAGAATCTCAAATAAGGTATTCCAGGGAGTTTTTTTCCCCTGACAATTATGCTTTGTCTTCAGCCGAGTATAATTGACGAGGTTTTCTCCTGCTTCCTCCAAAGCTAGAATGCCCAATGTTGAATTATGGGCCTTGGGGGGTTATTAGAGCCCAACCGAGTGTTATAAACCTACTAGACATTATATAGGTAGATCATGGTCATGTCCAAAGTCATCTGGACACATAAAAAAATTTCGAAAAAATCTTTTTAGAACGGGGAAAAAATTATTTTTTAATTTTTTAATTTTTAATTACTTTTCCTAAGTTTTTTGGGTTAATTTTTCCATAAATTAAATGGAAAAAACTCGTTCGTGGTAAGGCAATCATCCGAACTTCAAATTTAGTGATTGAAGGCCCTAACCTTAAGCCAAAATCATTCTTGATCAACCAGCCAGTCAAAACCAACTTTCAGATCAACAATCGGACACATAATGTCTTTTTTCTCAAAAAAGTCTGTTTTGAGTAAAGAAATGAATTTTTATTAAAAAATGATTATTTTGGAGAAAAATAAAACTCCCCAAATTAATCCAAATCCAGTAAAATAAAAGGTTAAATGACATCTCATGAAGCACTTATGATGATTGGAGTTATCATAACTCAGCTTCAGTCATCATTAAGAGAACAATTAATTTATTATTAGTTATTAGACATGTCATCTCCAGCTAAAGATGAGATGGAGAGCTCTCATTGGTCCGGTGATTTGATCGAGGTGAAGACTGAAGCTTACACCATCAATAGGCTTCCCAGACCTAACAAAGTAGGTTTCCAGACCTAGCAAGCAGCTTTCCTATGTAGCAGGGTGCCTCCTTCAGCAGCTCACGCCCCTCTCTCTCCTAAGGGCGCCTTCCACACGTGTGGGCTCATCTGTGGATGGATTTCAGTGTTTAGGGTTAGAGTGGGGGCGCTTTGCCTGGGTGGAGGCCTCCCCTCACTCTCGGTTCTTCGATTTAGGTTTGGACCTCTGTTTGGTGGCCAGGCTGGTTAGGGTTTGAGGATTGGTTTTAGGGTTTTAGCACTCTCTCATTCTATAAATAGAGGCTCTTTCAGCTCTATCAGTGTAGATGATTGATGCAAAGAACCTCTGGTGAATTATTGTAATATTTGTTGCTCTTATGCAACCATTTTGAATAAAGAAAGGCTTTAGAGGCTCATGTGGTGTGGATTCCGGATTCATGTACTTTGATTAATGAGGTGATACATTTCATTCTTGCTTTTGTTTGCTGATCTATGGGTAATTATAATTGCTTTAGAGGGCTTCTATAAGCACGTAAGAGTAGATCTTTGTAGTTTCAAGTTATCTACTTACTTATTTACTTTCCAAAATTTATAAAGAGTATTGTCTTATTCAACTATATCTCATGTTTTTTGTGATTCAGAGTAGTAAATAGTTCATGTTCTAATCCCGTGTTTTGGCAAGCATGCAAGTTGTTTGATTGCAGATCACCCCATTACAACGAGTACAAGGATGAGCTAAGTTGCATCTACCTTTCTCGGAATCAAGCACAAGTATCTAGCAGCCGCATACTGATTGAGATCCAGGGCGCTTTCAGAGATTCAAAGATCCAAGTGGTTCCATCTCTTAGATCCACCCTTAAAAACAAATTTTACTTTCCAGTTACATTAATGCTATGTTTAATAACAAGTAGATCCAAGCATTAAGTTTCATCCTTATATCTCTTGTTATTATAGATCTAAAATTTCCTTTGTTAAAGAGCTTACCTTACAAAGTTTTAGATCTAATTTGGTTAATACTTGTAGTAGTATCAATGTCTCATCTTATGCAAGTATTAAAATTGTAATTTCTTAGTGTAGTATATTGCCTAATCCACCATTTTGCAGGAAATAAGCTCGCTGGTTTCTTACTTTTCATGACAGGTTAAGCGGAAAAGTTGGCAAAAACTTAAAGAATTAAGCTGCAAAAAACCTTCCATTGTTCCTCTTCTTAATCTCTTTTCTACCGGCCGCTTTTCCTTGTCTCTTTTACCTCTTCTTCATCGCTGCCCCGTTAGTACTCTTTTTACCATCCCTTTTTCTCTTTTTTGGACAGCCCTAGTGTGCCCTAGCTTTCTTCCATTTTTTGCCTCTTTTTGCGCTAGTTTTTGGGCTTCCTTTAACCTTGTTTTTGGTCTTTTTTTTTAACTTTTTGTTCTCTGTTCTGTTTTGCTCTTTTTTTATGACAGCCACTTATTTCCTCTTTCGCTGTCTCGTTTTGCATTTTTTATGACAGCCACTTATTTCCTCTTTCGCTGCCTCGTTTTCTTCAATTTTGTTCATCCTTTAGCTTCTTAGTTGGCTGCCCTATTCTCCCCTTTCTTTGGTTTTGATTCTTGCTTAGTTTGTTTGCCTTCCTTCTCTCATCTTCTTTTGCTTCAGCTCTCTTTCCTTTGCTCCTTTTTACTCTCTTCAAACTTTTGCCCTTTTCCCTTTTCACAAGTTTTCGGAAAGATCTCAAAAGTAAAAAATAAAAGGCACTCTTCTTTTAACAGGTTATAATATTTGTAGAGTTACTTTGCATTTATTTGAAAAGTCCTTTCAAGGATCAAAATCCTTAAGGCACATTATATAAAGTTTAATAAAAAATCTTGTGTTTGAGTGGGGTTTTTAAGTCCCCACTCTCATCCTCCCCCATTTGGGGAGGCTTGTGTTGTGTGTATGCTTTGCTTAGTGCTAGTTTTCATCATTCATTACATCTCATGCTTAGATCACTAATTGTTAATTCATCATTTCTAAGATTGATTACTCAGTTCAATTGTTTATCTTTCTAAGTTAATCAACTACTTAAATCTCTTGAATCTCACCATAAGGTGGATCAAGAGTGCTCTCTATCGGAGAGCATTTTATATTTGCATAATCCCTGCATTAGCTTCATATAGATTAGCTAAGTCTCTTGAACCACGGTCATAAGACAAGGTCAAGAGCGCTCTTTGTCGGAGAGTTTTAATTAATTAACTTAATAAAATTCGCAACTCACACCCCTTTAATTAATTAACCCCTCCCTCCTTGCCGGAGTATGCTCTGACCAATCTTAGATCGGAATACCCAGAAACAGCATTGGATCTCTAAACCCCACAAGAGGAACTTAACTAAAACTCTTCCCCATAACCAGCGCACTGGCGTTGTTCGATAAATACCGAGGCATGTAGGCAAATTCCAAGTGTGGGTGCCGAGCTACCTAATCTGGGCACTGGTAGTTAAGTTATTGAACACTTACCTTTGACCCCAGACAGGTCCGTCATGTCTTCGAACGGAGCCACTGAAGGTATTACCGGTTAGGATATCCAGCTACCATAAGTGAAGATCACAAATAAAAACTCTTAAAACTTACCAAGAGCACTTGCAAAACCTAATATTCACTGGCATCTTTTGGGATTCACATCATATTTACACTCGAAGCATCTCTGATAAGTTGACTCCATAAGCACTGGTCCTATCTTTTACGCATTGTTGATAATCTGGGCCATTTGTCTATCGAATGTTTGATTATAAATCATATCTATGAATGCTTTATCTATTTCGTGAAGTTCTCAAATATTTGTCTATCTTTCAATTCTGGTGATAGCAATGTGGATTGCTTTGTCTTGTGTTCAATTCATCACATTAATCATCTTAAATCACAAGTAACTCCTAGACAACACCCATCCGCATCCGAAACATCTAAAAATTAACTTAAACATTGAGCCATAGAAAACTCTTTGTTAGGGACTACCCCCCTTAGCTTCGTTAGGAGTTAGCCTAAACAGAGGAGCTAGGGGTAGGTGACAGTACCTAGCTCTATGCTTGGCCCCAAGGTCACACCTCTCCCACTTTCTCAAGTGAGGAGACAGTTTTCATTAGATTTCTGCTGCTGGTGTGCAATCAGCGGACAACAAAGTGTAAAGGTTCCAGCCCAAAAGGATAAGCCACCCAAGGCTTTAGTGAGTTCTCCTCAAGTTAGTAAAGTGTCAAACCATTTTCAGAATGTTTTAGAAGAAAAGACAATCGAGGCATGCCAAAATGAATCAATGTTTTTTCAGAATGTGGACAACGTACATAGTGTAAATGATCATGTTATTTTTGTTAGCTTCCCGGAAAATATAAAGGATGGAATCAGAATTAAGGAAGTTAACAAAATATGGCATGAGCAGTTTTTTGATAGTGTGGATCTTGAGACTTTGGGGGATTTTGGTATGGAAGGTGAATATTCAATTTTTCCATATGATTATTCAGAGCCTTGTCATTCAGAACCGTACACAAGTATCAGTAATAAAGACTTGGAAAAAGAATACAATGAAGACCTAGATTGGGTGCAATTAATGGAAGAACAGTCTCAGCTTTCATATTCATGTACAGAGGTTCCGTATGATTTAGCGCAGCTTGGGGTTTATATAGAGAATTATCATTCGATAAACCTTGTTGAACAGTGCGATGGAGTAATTGATGTGCCTCATCAGACAACTGTGTACATTAGTCCTATCCAATATTGGATAGAGGAAGCGTGTGGGAAAACCTGTCAGTTTGGGAAGCAGTTTTATCACATTGTCTATGCTTACAATTCCTCATCTCGCTTGCCCATTCTGGATCAGTATGCAGGTTTGCATTTCTTAATAAATGTGTTCTTGCTTTGGTTGGTACCCAATGCTAAGACAAATATTTTTAAGGTCGATAAAATGCTTAGGTGGTTGCATTGGATATTTGAGTTTACCTAAGATGTTATTTTGTTTTGCTTAGGATAGGAAAATAAGCTTCTTAAAGTGAGCATTTACTTTCTGCATTTCTTTTTTGTATTTAGGTTTCTTTTAGTTTCTAATAAAGCAACCTATGGTTCATTGGATTTTTTCATAAAACTTGTGCTACTAAGGTTTTCTTGTCAAGTTGAGATGTTTTTACAAATTATAAGAACCAGAG
This sequence comes from Pseudotsuga menziesii, assembly GCA_001517045.1. NCBI lineage: Eukaryota > Viridiplantae > Streptophyta > Pinopsida > Pinales > Pinaceae > Pseudotsuga > Pseudotsuga menziesii. Next base: position 7,572 of record LPNX010553329.1, read on the forward strand.
ATTGCTGGAGTTCTCGTATCCTCTCATTTCCTAAAGACCGGATCGAGCACACGTCCCACAGTTGGAGCCAGAATGTTGGCCACCAAAACCAACTAGGTGGACAACGATGTACCATGCACATGTTGGATGTGCCTTGAAGATAAGAATGAAGTACTTAATGATTGTATCAAGCGAGGCAGCTCTTCTTCTCTTCTTCTCTCTATGAAATTCCCACCCCCTGCAGGGGATTTTGTAAGGATATGTCAACATGAAGGTCTAGTTTTTGTAAATTGATCACCTAAGACTTAGTCATTAGGGAAGTCCTTTTATCGAGTGTTTTTTCACTTGGATAATTAAGATTTCTTTTAAGAGATTTTAATTATTTGAGTTTTTCACTCAAAATTACCTCCAAAGTGGTGAAAGGTGTTCTAGTGATCGAGTCCATGGGGTGATTGGGGCCTAGGAATGTTCTATATTACCATGCTAGACATTATCCAGAGTCTTGCGGAATTTTATTAAGTTTTGCATAGGTTTTTTTAATTTTTGGTCATTAAAAATTGTCACTCAGGACAATTTGTTGTAATGTAAAAGAGGGTTACTTGGTCCCTTTTAATGTTGTATAGGGGTATGGATACTCAATACAAATGGCATGAGCACCCATACACCCTTAGGCCAAGTTTGAAGTCATTCGGACAAGTATTACTATGGTTTTGGTCACCTTTGCTCAGGTCAGTCATGGAAATCAGGAAATTGGGCATTGTTATCACCTGCCTTGTAGTTGCCTGCTTCAGGTGGATCTAGTATGGATGGTAGAGGGGCAGGCAACTAAGGGGTGGAACCACGACTGCCTAGACTCCCAAATGGATGGTTGTCACGCTAATCAAGGCAGCCTTCACTTTAGGTTATCCTAGTCCAAGACAACAATGGGGGAGACCCGGATCTGCTCCCGACAGGAGAGATCGAACCTAGACACCAGAAGAAGATCAAATTGGGCTTTAGGGTTTAGGTACTAGCAACTGTCTTGGGAAATGTAACTATGACAGGGCGAGCACGAATAGAGTTGTGACTATCCAGTACCTAGAAATCAGACTCAGTAAAAGGTGTTTGAGCTATCAGTGAATGTTGGTAGATGGCAAAGGCTAAGAGCCTAAGGGCAGTGCTAGCTTGGAGATCAGTGCTTTGTATGCATTGGGCAATGGATTCACCAGTAAGACAACGTTTCAGGAAACCCACTTGGGAAACACCTTGATCTACGAAACCAGAAAGCAATTGGTCCAGAAAAGTCAAGGTACAGGAAACCCAGCTTAGTAGATAGCTAGCGCTAGGGCTTAGGAAGACAAACCTGAAGCTTTAGGGGGTACCGAAAGGCTGCTGGCTTAGCGTTGAGGATGAGAAGAGATCAGGGAGACCTGATATACAAACCCAAATCAGGAAAACAGCAGGAAAATCAGATCTAGAAAAGTCAAAATCTGTTGATGGGGCTAGGAGGCTGAAAACTGATTTTTTCAGATCTAGGGAAAACCAAGATGAATTAGCACAGCGTTGAGGGTGTTTTGGGATGCTTGGGACCCGATCTATCAGCCTATCATGTCAGATTTCAGAAAAACCTACTTCCGGAAAAGGCCAATTTTTCAGTGAGGAAGGCAATTTCAGTCTATTTTTCAAATCTCGATCAAACTGTTGAGCCTCTTGACAGCGTTGGGGTTGATTTGGATTTCCCAAGACCCGATCTATCCGTCTGTGAAGTCAGAAATCAGAAAAAACTCAAAACCCTAGTAGGTCAATTTTTTTAGTAAGGGGTTATGCAATTTTCCACTGAAAAATTAGATCTAGGTCAATCTATGAGGAATCTGACCAGCGTTCGAGTTGATTGAGTTAGGGGGAGGCCCGATCTATGAAACCTAGAAATGGTTTGGCAAAAGATTGGACGATTCCCTGATTATTTGATTTTTTCGGTTTTTTATGGTTTAGGAGTTTTCAGAAAAAATAGTTAAATTTCAGCAAGGTACAATGGAATAAGATCAGAAAAGAAGAAACTACCTGTGGATCTTACCTAGATAAGCTTGTAGAAGTCTGTAACAGTGACGATCCTAGCTATCCCAATCAATCCTGGAAGATCCCCGTGATTTCTATGGCATATGCAAGCTCCAAGCTATCAAAGCGCCCCCAACCCTGCATGAGCAAACGTTAACCATATCAGATTTGCACATACAAAATAAAGAAACTGAATGCTACAAGACAGTAAAATGAAGTAATCATAGATCACAATGAAACTAATGAAAACCCCCTGATCCAAGATGAAGAGAACCGAGCGAGTTGAGCCCCCCCCTCAAAAACGCTCCAGCAAAAACGCCCTCCTGTAGACAAAACAATGATAGCCACGAAAAAAAATAGATCTCACAAGAACTTCCACAATGCTAGTAAGCTGAAGACAAGCTAATCACCATTTGAGCACATCAGATGCAAAGCAAATCCAGAAAAATTTTCACAGAAAAAGTCTTTCTATTATTCAGATCCAAGAGCCAAAGACCCCTTACAAATGAGAAGCTCTCTCCTTTAAATAGAAATGAGAGAACCTCAATCATAACCAAATCCTAACCACTCTCAAAATGAGTGGCTAAGATTAAAAGATACAATGTTCTAATCAATGGTTGAGATGAGCTCAACATACAATACATGGATCAATATAATTATAATTAACCAAAGTGGACTTAAACCACCCAAATAAAGGTAACCCACTCAACAAGAAATAAATGAAAGCACATGGTGGGTCCAAGGAGTGTTTGACTAACTCCGTTTGGGTGTCCCCATGGCACAATAAATAATATAACAATTTAAAATTTTGACTTTTGTGTCTCCTTGAGAAAATCGCGGGTCTCCCAAAAAGCTCCAGAAAATATATAAAATTTGCCCAAAAATAAGTGTGGGCCCCATAAAATGCTGAAACTGCTGGGGAAGGTGTGGAAGACATCACTCTCATCATTGTGACTCACCCCATGCCATTTCTTTGCCTCAGTAGCCCAAATCGATTTCTTCAATAGCCATTTGATCATTTTTTATTCTGCCTCGGAAAACGTGATACTGCTAAAACAGCCTCCTAGGGTGCCTGCGTTGTCAAATTGAGCCCTCGAAGCTCTCTGTGATGGGGGTACAATGGTACAAACAAGTGGCTGCACCCCCTATGCCCATACAATGCCCTGGGAGATCCAACTGAAACATCTCCCTGCTCAAACAAATCAATCTGTGAAGAAAAACTGCATCAGAAAAGCAGAATAAGCCTGATCACATATGTAAGTGCCCGAAACTGGAAATAAACTGTCTCATTGGACTCAAAGAGTCCCAATCCATGAAAGGTGTATACTCATACCCCTCATAGGTCTCTGTCTGATCATCAATCATAACCAATAAACAATATAACCATCTGTGAATAATCAGACACCAATAATAACTCGGAATAGATCAATCTGTTGCAAGTGTTAAGAGTTTAAACCATGTTCTACAACTCATTCACGTAACAAAATCAATAAGTAGCATTCATTTCACTGGCGATACATCAACAAATACTTATAAATATCAGGCTTTATTTATTATTACTTAGACTCAGACTTTCAAGACTATACTCACTTCATAGCTGTAGTCATTTTGCTAGTGAAGGGTGAAAGGTGGAAATGACAAGGCTAAGGCAAAGGATGACCTCCTACTCAACATCATGACACTTTGGACAAGGAAAGGGAGAACTCACTGTAACCAATATTGAACAAACAACAACACAAGGAATGGCAGTGCCTCACAAATGGATGAGTTGTTTAGAGAGTGCTTATTCAACTTAGGCATCATGTCTACATCAATCTTGATCCAATTTCATTAGGATCACATTTTATTCTGTGGCATTTTTGGCCTATATGAACCCTTTGGGACTTCACCAGTGCTCAAAAGCACAGCTAATCGCAGCTTTCATTCGGGCCATATTTATTTTTAACAAGGTCAGCAATTCTTTGATATAACATTTTTAAACCATTGCTTTTTGGACCTTTTCTTATACTCTTCAAGGAGTATTTTAGCATTTCATTGCTCTTGCTCTTTTTACATATGTTAAGAAACACAGTTTTACAATTTTCATTTTTCATGGGCGCATATTTAATATTTCAATAAAAGTAGTACATGAGCTTTCAATTTTAGCCACAACATCTCAAATGACTAGGGGGAATTCTGCACAGTGCCAAACATCGGGACAACCGACCAGAATGATTTAGGCATACTATCCAACTTACCAAAGGCAAGTTTTGTCACCAACTCAGAGCTGAGACACAATGTAAACAGGGAGGCTTGTCCAACAAAGGTTCTAGCGGGGAAAAAGGTCCTCCATGCCACAAGTCAAGAAGTCAGTTGGATTGAAAATTAAACTGGAAGGTAATGGATGGATGAAGACAATGAAATGATGGAGCCAATCACTAGCAAGCCAAAACAATGGTGGGAATGACTACCTCTATTCTCCCTAAGGAGGGTAAAACCAATGAGTATAGATCAAGAACTTCAAAACCAGAGTAAGGACATCAATACATAGTATAATATCCAACCAAGTCCATATAAATATGACCGCCAGATCATAATACCACAAGTCAATATATGTCACAAGAATCAATATAAGAGCAATAATAACCATAACACCATATAAAATACTGAGTCATATCCATGCAATATAATCCATCTGAAACACCATATATCTAATGAGAAAGTACTGATATAACATTGGGCATCCACTACTGCTCTAAAATAACATAAATGGCTATATCGGTCCTCAAATTTGAGTGTCCTGAGACTCAGTCCTAGCATGGGAGAGTACAATAGTTCACTAATACAAAAATGATCCATCATAAATGCTCATCTCAGCATCTCATATGTAAGAGATCTGGCTGAAAAATGTACTGTGTCTAAAAAATAGAATATGCTAGCCCGGCTACTATATATGTGATAACAGGCATTTAATTAGAGAGCCAAATTTTGGAAAAGTGACTATAGTCACTTGGGGTGGCCAAGTAAAGGTTCTAATGTTTATATTATGTTCCTAAGACAAATTTAAGACCCAAAGGGGGGGGGCCCAAGCAAGCATATAACAAGTTTTGAGTTGCCGAATCTAGGGGGTGCCCCTTTCTCTCTTTGATTGGTTGGGTGAGCCAAAGTCAATGGAAAGGGCCCCACTATGGTGGTTTCTTCCCCATTTGACATAACAATAAGGTTGAAAGCATTAAATTGGGGGTTTCTCTCCCCATATTTGAGATCTCAAACCTTGGTTTTGCCCTCCTTGATCAAATTTGCCCCCCTCTCTTGGGCCCCCTCTCTCCTTTGTGACACTTGTCTAGCATGCAAAGAGCCTTTCTCTTTCATTTTTCCTATTTAAAGAGGCTTCCCCTCCTCATTTAGGTTACAAAAAAACACACTCTCACCCACTCTTTGCTCATGCTCTCATTATTTCCCTTGCTCTTGCTTGGGCCATTGTAATTTTCAGCCATTTGGCTTTAGTAATCAAAATATTTGGAGGAATCTTGTGTCCATTGTTCTCATTGATGATCTGCTTCCATGCTTAAGGAGCTACACAAGTTTGGTTGGCCAAGGAAGCATACTAATTTGCTTTGGTAAGATTTATGGTATTTGTATTCCATAAATTTTGTG
>LPNX010553329.1:13259-158367 GCA_001517045.1 Pseudotsuga menziesii
ATTCATATATTTTCTAGCTTGAAGTTTATGATTTTTTTGCTCATTATTTGATTCTCACATTCTAGTAGTTGTGTAGTGAAAATCTTACAAGTTGCAAGGTTGTTTGGATTGAAGGGTGGGATTCCTCGGTTGGATGCCCCAGTGCTTCACTTCTTGAAGAACAAAGGACCATTTTTCTCTTTCTTCACATACAAATTTCTACATTTTAGTTTTAGTTTGTAGAGTGTTTCAAATCTGCTTTTAACCATTTTATGCTCAAGTTCTTTCAAAATTATTCTTTTGGCAACTTTGTATAAATTTTGTATATATATTGCACTAACATACTAACTTCCCCAAAGTGATTTTGGGCACATTTTATCATTTTCTGTTTACTGGTTTTTAGCAGGTTAGTGACAAAACAAAGAAAAACTCTGTCAAATTTCAGCCATAGAAGAGTTTTAAGGCCACCCGAAAGGAAGAGCTTCAAGGACATCTCAAGAAAAGGAAAAAACACGATTTTCTCACTCCTTTTACCTCTTTCTTTACACTGAAATTTCAGCCTTTGTAACAAGTCCAAGAGAGTCTCTTGGACATTTCTTGCTTTGCATTTTCAGATTAATCAAGTCTCATTTATTTGCCATCCATTGCTAGCAATAAAAGTTGGGCTTGCCCACCTTTGCATAAGCAATTGTTGATTGGTGCGGGTTTTAGATTAGTTAAAGTTTCATTTTGTTTTCATTTTATTCTTTATCTTTTGCCCGCACCTTGTAAGTGATTTGGCTTTGCCATCCTTGCAACATCGCGTTGGCTAGCATTTTTATTTAAAGTATTTTTTTTTTCCCGCACCTCACAATCGAGTAAGCTTTGCCTCCGTTGTGATATCGTGCTTGGCTTGTTTTGTTTATTTTTTCTCTAAGGATAAATTTACCACAAGCCCTGTTTTTGCCCCGTATCCTCTCCCCCCGTCGGTTCGACCGATTTAGGGTGACGAGAAAGGGCAAAGATTTGTGTTGGCTAGTTTAATAGGCACCCATATAAGTATCTTCATTAGAAAGGAGAAAAAGAGGCTCGACATGTGGAGCTAGTGGGGTAGAGGCCGTAGGGGGCTTCGTGGCACTTTGTGTCCTCCAGTTGAGCATCCAGCAAGTTTCAAGTTTGACCCGTGGAGCTAGGTAGGAACCTTGTGTTCCCATGTTGAGCACCCAACATTCTCTCTCTAATCGAAAGAGATAGTCTCTTGGTGTAGACATCTAGAGTAGTTCATTTCTTTGCAACAAACACCTCAATTCCCTAAGTCAAAGAGAGACATAAAAGTTACTAAAACTTACAGGACCACTTGCATAACATTATTACAATCATTTACATTTCTCTACTTTGTAATCACTTTATTTTAACTTACTCATTTATTGGAAGTCATCATGTTCTTGTATATTTGTTAAGGTAAATGAGTTGATGCTTTAGGAGAATCATTTGAAGTTGATTATTGTGACTCCATAGCCCAAGTAGAGACGACACTGGTCATTTTGATTATTTGATTGTTTCTCTCTTTCATACATTACTAGTTGATTGTTAAAGGGTTTGCTTTACATTGTAATATTTGCATCACTGCACGCTGATTGTCATTTTTTGTAATTTACAACTCCTAGAAAACATTCTTCAAAAAAAGAACTTAGTAAATAGGGACTACCCCTCTTGGCCTTTAGGAGTTGTGGTCTAAATGGAGGAGTTTAGAACCGAGGTGACAGTGGGTTCTCAACTCATAAGTTGCCCTTGGGAAGACACACAGCGGTTGGGAGACTTACCCGTGTCCAAGTGTGGTTTAGGTGGGAACATGCTTTAACCTGTGTTATGATTAATGGAGGAATTTGATGAAAAGACTGTTGCTCATGCCATGCTTGTACAAATTGTAAACCTTGGTGCTAGGATGGCTCCATGTCATTTGTCCCCGTCCATCTTGTTCATCCACCTTCGATCTAATCCCATGACTTAGACTGATTGAGACTTGTGTGATTGAAGATCCTTGACCCCATTGTGACCCCTATGGCTGGGTTCACAGGGTAGCTCTCCTTTAATTCTCAAAGCAAGTGCTCCATCATAACAGTGTTGCTAAACACTAAAGCATCAGAACGCATAAAAGTTATATCTAAAGGATGCAAAAAGTATAAATGTTTAAAAGGTATTCAGTGGCCAAGAGGTTGAGCACTCATTCCTTGTGTTGCCGCCTAATTCGCATCTCGGGCAACATGGCAGAAATCTTCAAGCCACTAGGTGCAACCTTGGGGGCAAGCTCGAGCCAAGTGTTGTCACCTGATACTCAGCTTCTCCATCTAGGCCAACTCCTAGCGAAGCCAAGGGGGGTGGACCCTAATGAAAAGTAAAATCTAAGGCTTTTACTCTACGAGAGAAATAATTAGTTCTAGGAGTTTTAATATGGAATGGATGAAATTTAAAAAATACCAATTACTGCAAACAAGATTAACCTTAACAACACCTCTCAAATTAGATACACAATATTCAATGACACATTGCGAGATTGACTTATGCAAAAAGAATAGAAAAGACCAGTGCCAAGATGAAAGGAGTGCTTGCAAATGTGGGTTTCTAGTGTAGTCTTAGTGAAAGTATTGCAGTGTCTTGGTTGGTAAATTTAAAATTTTAAATAAATTGATTAAGGAATGGGTAAATTGTGGGTTTGGCCCAACAAGTCAAGTCCCTTCGAACTGAGTGCTAAAGCGGTAATACCAAGTGTCCAACGGGATGAGGATGAACCTGCTTGGAGTAGCCCCCTGACTCTGTAGTGATTACCCTTTGCAACCTCCCGAGTTCTCGAGAAAATCACTTGTATGGATTTTCCTATTAGATCTAGTAACTTGTATCCCTTTCTGATACAACCAACTGATCAGACAACCTGCAGCAATGTGGAGCATACAGGGAATGAGTCTTTATTAATTTTTTAAAAGTTTTAGAACAAGTTTTCTGATTTAGAAAAAGGTAAAAAACCCAGGAGTCTCTTTTCAGATTCAGTACTCGGGAAAGCCCTTATCCACGAACCTATACTCGAGAAAGCGAGGGGGTTTGTTTTAACTTAGCAAGGCATAACAAAATTGTTTTTGATTACTACGCTGCTCAAATCTTTTCCCTTATGGTACTTCGGTATAGCGCAGTGGGTAAGTATTCATATTTACTTTTGCAAAACTTAAGCAAAGCATGAAATGATAAAGAAAATCAACCTACGCTAACAACACATAAAGAAGACAGAAAAATGACACTGACACAAATCCCCCCAGGGGGGATGGGGACCGGGCTCTAACGAGCCTACTCAAACCTGCTTTTATTAATCAGTTAAAATGCTACAAAAGAAAGTGCACTTTGGTCCTCAAATTGGGATCCAAAGGCTTACAACTTATTAAAAAAAATTCCTTTTATGCAAGGGGGAGCTCCGTTTGTCTTCTTTTTTGTTGATTTTGTGAAAATTTGCTAGAGTTTCCCTCTCTTTTATCGCAAACTTGCAAAAAAAAGCCAACAAATATTATTGGAATGTGTCCAAAAGCACTTTAAGAGTGCTTTGGAAAAACTTTCAAATTTTGCCAAAAAAATTATAAGTAACAACAGAATGAAAAAACTAGGTAAAAATGACTAAGAAAGTGAGCTAGAAAGCTACTTTCTCATGGTCTATATTTGCTTCTTAATGAGAGAAAATAAATCAAGGCACTAACTCGCCGGATAATAAATTAAACCAACTACTATCCTTTAAAAAACAAGCTTTTAGTTTTTCTGCTAATAATGGCTTGAAATAAGATAGCTTAAACCCTAGATCTGAACTAATAAATTATGACTCCTTTAAACTTTAGCAAGATCTAAAAATGAAATGTAATTACGATCTATGTATGAAGATGAACCTTTAACTTCAAATCTGTAACTACTTTTTCAAATAAAGGACAAGGTAAAAAATTGAGAAGGAGAGGAAGAGAGGTTTAGAGAAAGAGAAAATCTTTGAGGCGCTTGATTGTGGGGCACCGAGGGACTTTATCTGCAAACAAAAGTGTTAGAAATGAGGAAGATCAAACAATATCTTCTCGATCTCTAGCTAAGATAACCTGTACTTCACACAACTCAACAACCGATGGTCAAATCCAGCAGCATATATACTTAGAAATCAATGTGAAAATGTTCATAAACAAATGAAATATTCGATTTGCATCTCTAAGCATTCATACTAAATAAATTGAAGCGGTAAAAACAAGCTTAATTTACCTCGCAAAACTTATACCAGTCCTTCAAGCAAGCTAGATTTGGAATTTGGAAAGCAAGATGGATCCAGCACATATTATCCCCCAAAAAGCACAATGATAGTACATCCACTCAACAAACCACCATACAAATAGACCTCCAAAGTCTTTTTTATTTCTCAGATAAACAATCTTTACAATAGCTAGCTCTTCCCAATATAATTCCAACTAGTTTGAATGAGAGAGCAAATCTTTATTTATAGCAAATACAAGCCCAGGGGGGCACCACCAACACTGGCAGAAGAAGTAAGAGTTTCGCTGAGTGAAGCTGAGTTGAACTGAATCAATCAGAAGAATCGGTGGGCCGATTCTTTAGTTAACTAGACTGTTGGTATGGAAGAGGTGCCACCTCTACCTCACTCCACCAATAAAACAACCAACTCATCGCAAGCCACTGCATGCACACCAACCCCTCACGCGATTGTACGGCCGTGATCACCCAAAAAAATACTCGTTACTTACCAAACGTTTGATGTATGGCAAAAATTTAAATGAAAACAAAGTTTCGATGGATGAAAGGAGTCCCCACCATTTGCTAGCGCAACCATCCAAAACTCACGTGAACCCTTTGATGGTGAGTTGACATCACCACACTTCCTTCAATCGCTACCTCATACAAAACCAATGTATGGTTAATTAAATAAACAAAGGTTTTATTTCTATGTGGATAGAGGGGGTCCACACCTTAGTGGTGTAACCATGCTCGCGCTTTCAACAAGGTCGACGTCACCTCCACATAACACTAAACGCTTTCCTTCATAAAATAATAAACAAGGTATGGTATATTATTTTATAAGCCAAGATTCTATTTTTTAAATGATGTCACTTCAAAAGAGAGATACATCACCACCCATTCGCAAGTGTAGTTTCCCCCTCACGCTACCCACAACCATATGGAATTGTGACGTGAGCAAAAAACCAAAGCTAGGATAAAAGGTAATAAAGATATGATATATTACATCCTTCTCCAAAGATGAGCCATACTCACATCACCCATTCGCTAGTTTTTAAAGCATGGGCCATACCCCCATCCATGAAGAGATCACATGAGAGGTGAGGTAAAGAAATACTTTGGATAACTTATATGGTAAGACATCACTCCCTTAAGTGACACTTTCCTCTTAATATGATGTCACCATTATGGGGACTACCATGCCCCATCACCACTTTCCATTCAAAAATTACTTTTTGATTTTTTAAATATTTTGACCAAGTGCCAATATGTCCAAATTTAGCATTAGAACGCCATCTTGATGCATTTTTAGCCAAATACTGCCTCACGGGGTGTTTCAGCTGCCCGAGACTCCTGAAAAGTGGCCTTGGGGTAAAAAGTATGCTCTGAGTGTCAAAACTAGCATCCCCGCGTCAGAAAGGACTCCGTATCTGACTCTTATTACATTTTGAAATTTTTTAATTAAACCATTAAAAAATGGCTTAAAAACGGAAAAATATATATATATATATATATATTTTTTTTGCGGAAACCGACAAAACTCCAAGGGGACCTAGTACATGTCCATATGACTCAATTCAAATGCCTAGCATGGTGAAAAACACCGACACGAAGGCTCTAATAACCTCCCTAGGCCGAAACACCAAGATGACTACCCTAGCTTTGGAGGTGTGAGTGAAAAACTCATAAAGTATTAGTCGTTTGTTCAACAACCAATAATAACCAAGGGAAAAAACACTCTGGGCTAGTCGGCTTGATGCTTAAGTCCGGGAAGTTGAGCCTTTTATAAAAAATTAAATGCTAAGACATTTTTTACAATTTTCCCCAAGGGGGTATGAACATGTGTTACAAAAAATATCCGAACAGACTCCCAGAAAAAGCATGGCGGACTTTTGAACTCTGAAGAATGTACAAGTATACTTGTTCCACTTCGCTGGCTCGCTTGAAAAATCCACCAAGTACAACTTAGGTGGTAACATCTGGCTCCAACTGCGGGACATGTGCTCAATCTGGTCATAGGGCAAGGAGAGGATCTAAGAAGCCCAGAGTCTCTGGTTTATATACTCTGTAAAAACATCTCAACCTGACAAGAAAACCTTAGTGGCACAAGTTTTATATAAAACCCAAATGAAACATAAGTTGCATTTATTCAAGAATGTGGAAAGCAAAAACTTAATCAAATAAAAGGGTATTTATTTCTAAGTACAGAAAGGAAATGCAGAAAGTAAATGCTCACTTTTAGGAGCTTATTTTCCTACTCTAAACATATCATAATCACAATGTCAAGTAAAATGAAAAATCCAATGTAACCATCTTAGCATTTGATCAAAATTTAAAATTCTTCTCTTGTGTTTGGTTTCCATCCAAAACAAGGATATTTTTAATAGAAAATACAAACCTGCGCGGATATTCAGGAGGGGCGGGCTGGCCGAGAAATCATAGGCATGTAGAACTTCATCAAACTGCCTGCCAAACTGGTATGTGCTTCTGCAGGCTTCCTCTATCCAAACCTGGATAGGGCTGATGTAGATATCTATATGATGAGGAAGATCAACAACTACATCATACATATCAAAAGGGCTTATCGGCTGATAACTCTCTGTGTAAGCCCTAAGCTGCTCCAAATCATGAGGAAACTCTAAATGTGAAGATGTAGGTTGAGACTGACATTCCATTGGCTGAACCAAATCTGACTCTTCAATCCACTGGTTGCCCAGGTCTTCACTGTTAATACTCGTGTGTGATTCTGAATGATCATATGAGAAATCTACATGATTCTCTTCCATACCAAGATCTCCAAAGGTCTCCAAATCGACACTCCCTTCTCTCCATACATCAAAAATGGGCTTCTTAATGTATTTCCAATAATCATCATCCATACCTTTGTCAAATATGGGGGGATCCTCATGCATGGCATCACATTCCTAGATACACTCATCCTCATGTTCACCATATTCTTCTTCAGAATGTCTGGTTTCAAAAATGTTACAAGGGAATGAACTTTCCAAACTCTCATCACCATGAGGGGAACATGGAGGAGTGTCATCATACACCATATAGATCTCATCATAATTATCTTTATAAGTTTCTGTGATGGTTCCTTCTTTAGGTAAATCTAGAATACACATGTGATCATCCTCGCTGAAACAATCCTGAGGATACTTCAAGTCTTCAGTAGTTTCTATCATGGCACAATGAAGAGGACCTTCAATAACATCTTCAATCAAGGGACCTTCATCAATATCTTCAATGGGGTTGCTTAGGATATGTTCCTCAATGGGTTCCTCTAGCTTATCCACATCCTCCATATTTTCTGTTGATGTGACATGAGGATGGTTTTCAACATCTTCATTATTTTCTGTTGATATGACATGAGGATGGTTTTCAACATCTTCATATGAGGTTTCTTCATAAACTTCTTCAATTAGATTTAGCCCATCTTCAGAATCCTTCTTTGTATTGAGAGAGGCATCATATTCTTTAACAAGCCGCTTAATCTCCTCCTTTCTAAAATAACTTAGAGGGATTTCCACACATTCGACGTTGTCTATGACAACATGAGGAAGTTCTTCAATGGGAGTATCATGGACCTCTTCTTTAATTAAATGTTCTAGAATTAATTCCAAGTCTTCAACGCTTTCTATCATGGAAAAATGTCCGTCATATGTTTCTCTATGATACTCCGTCCCAGATATGTAGAAGGAAAAGATATTTTCAAGAAATATTTCCAAACCATTCATACTACCCCTACCATCATGCCATTGCTCTAAAAACATCCAAAGGAAGCTTGGAAATGAGTTTATACATTTATTAGGAAGGCCCTGATAGAGCCAACAACAAGCCTCATCCTGAAAAGTACTAGCAAACATTTCCATCATATTGTCCTCATAAAACACATTGGAGTCAGTCATCAACTGAAGGAAAAACTTGACATGCCAGATGGCTGAATCACCATAATTTCCATGAAATACTGCAAGCCATTTATATATATCCCCCACACCATGACCAAAGTTAGGAAAACCTGGGATGTTTGAGAAATCGATGGGATGAAAATTTTTGACTATCTGAGCACCACATTGCTCCCTCAATTCATCCATACCAGAAATCAACAATGTGCATTTGATATAACCATGGAACTTTGTACTGAACAGGTGTAGCTGTCAATTGATGAGCTTCGAAAAAAATATCAATGTGTCGCATGTGCTCATCTACACACAACAAATCTTTACAAGTTTTTGAGATAACAGGGCTTTATCCCTTCAATGGAGTCACCAAGTGTGAAGAAAAATATGCATTTAAACACTCACAAAAAATAATTTTTTGCTTTTCTTTGTAAATTTATAAGAAAAAAAGGTTAGTGGAGTCGCCAGATGAAAAGTAAAGATCTATTCTAACATTTATCAAACAAACCAAAAACAAAAAGTGGAAAACAAAGTCGTATTCCGGGAATAAAAAGATTTATCCTCGGCAACGGCGCCAAAATGTTGCTGCCTAATTCGCACCTCGGGCAACGTGGCAGAAATCTTCAAGCCACTGGGTGCGACCTTGGGCGCAAGCTCGAGCCAAGTGCTGTCACTTGATACTCAGCTCCTCTATCTAGGCCAACTCCTAGCGAAGCCAAGGGGGATGGACCCTAATGAAAAGTAAAATCTAGGGTTTTTACTCTACGAGAGAAATAATTAGTTCTAGGAGTTTTAATATGGAATGGATGAAATTTAAAAAATACCAATTACTGCAAACAAGATTAACCTTAACAACACCTCTCAAATTAGATACACAATATTCAATGACACATTGCGAGATTGACTTATGCAAAAAGAACAGAAAAGACCAGTGAGGAGTGCTTGCAAATGTGGGTTGCTAGTGTGGTCTCAGTGAAAGTATTGCAGTGTCTCGGTTGGTAAATTTTAGATTACTAAATGAATTGATTAAGGAATGGGTAAATTGTGGGTTTGGCCCAACAAGTCAAGTCCCTTCGAACTGAGTGCTAAAGCGGTAATACCAAGTGTCCAATGGGGCGAAGATGAACCTGCTTGGAGTAGCCCCCTGACTCTGTAGTGATTACCCTTTGCAATCTCCCGAGTTCTCAAGAAAATCACTTGTATAGATTTTCATATTAGATCTAGTAACTCGTATCCCTTTCTGATACAACCAACTGATCAGACAAGTTGTAGCGGTGTAGAGCATACAGGGAAGGAGTCTTTGTTAATTTTTTAAAAGTTTTAGAACAAGTTTTCTAAATTAGAAAAAGGTAAAAAAGCCAGGAGTCTCTTTCCAGATTCAGTACTCGGGCAAGCCCTTATCCACGAACCTGTACTCGGGAAAGCGAGGGGGTTTATTTTAACTGAGCAATGCATAACAAAATTGTTTTTTAATTACCACGCTGCTCAAATATTTTCCCTTATGGTACTTTGGTATAGCGCAGTGGGTAAGTATTCAGATTACTTTTGCAAAACTTAAACAAAGCATGAAATGATAAAGAAAAACAACCTACGCTAACAACACTTAAAGACAGAAAAAGGACACCGACACAAATCCCCCAGGGGGGATGGGGATCGGGCTCTAACAAGCCTACTCAAACCTGTTTTTATTAATCAGTTACAATGCTGCGGAAGAAAGTGCACTTTGGTCCTCAAATTGGGATTCAAAGGCTTACAACTTATTAAAAAAAATCCTTTTATGCAAGGGGGAGCTCCATTTGTCTTCTTTTTTGTTGATTTTATGAAAATTTGCCAAAGTTTCCCTCTCTTTTATCGCAAAACTGCAAAAAACAGCCAACAAATATCAGTGGAATGTGTCCAAAAGCATTTTAAGAGTGCTTTGGAAAAACTTCCAAATTTTGCCAAAAAAATTATAAGTAACAACAGAATGAAAAAACTAGGTAAAAAAGACTGAGAAAGTGAGCTAGAAAGCTCCTTTCTCATGGTCTTTATTTACTTCTTAAGGAGAGAAAATAAGTCAAGGCACTAACTTGCCAGATAATGAATTAAACCAACTACTATCCTTTAAAAAACAAACTTTTAGTTTTTCTGTTAATAATGGTTGAAATAAGATAGCTTAAACCCTAGATCTGAACTAAGAAATGATGACTCTTTAAAACTTTAGCAAGATATAAAAATGAAAAGTAATTACGATCTATGTATGAAGATGAACCTTTAACTTTAGATCTGTAACTACTTTTTCAAATAAAGGACAAGGTAAAATTTTAAATAATACTTGAGAAGGAGAGGGAGAGAAGTTTAGAAACCAAGAAGATCTTTGAGGCGCTTGATTGTGGGGCACCGAGGGACTTTATATGCAAACAAAAGTGTTAGAAATGAGGAAGATCAAACAATATCTTCTCAATCTCCAGCTAAGATAACCTATACTACACACAACTCAACAACCGATGGTCAAATCCAGCAGCATATATACTTAAAAATCAATGTGAAAATGTTCATAAACAAATGAAATATTCGATTTGCATCTCGAAGCATTCATACTAAATAAATTGAAGCGGTAAACAAATAGCTTAATTTACCTCGCAAAACTGATACTAGTCCTTCAAGCAAAGCTAGATTTGGAATTTGGAAAGCAAGATGGATCCAGCACATATTATCCCCCAAAAAGCACAATGATAGTACATCCACTCAACAAAGCACCACACAAATAGACCTCCAAAGTCTCTTTTATTTCTCAGATAAACAATCTTTACAATAGCTAGCTCTTCCCAATATAATTCCAACTAGTTTGAATGAGAGAGAAAAACTCTATCTATAGCAAATACAAGCCCAGGGGGGCACCACCAATACTGGCAGAAGAAGTAAGAGTTTAGTTGAGTGAAGCTGAGTTGAACTGAATCAATCAGAAAAATCGGTGGGTTGATTCTTTAGTTAACTGGACTGTTGGTATGGAAGAGGTGCCACCTCTACCTCACTCCACCAACAAAACAACCAACTCATCGCAAGCCACTGCATGCACTCACCAATCCCTCACGCGATTGTACGGCCGTGAGCACCCAAAAAAATACTTGTTACTTGCCAAACGTTTGATGTATGGCAAAAATTTAAATGAAACAAAGTTTCGATGTATGAAAGGAGTCCCCACCATTTGCTAGCGCAACCATCCAAAACTCACATGAACCCTTTGATGGTGAGTTGACATCACCACATTTCCTTCAATCACTACCTCATACAAAACCAATGTATGGTGAATTAAATAAACCAAGGTTTGATTTCTATGTGGATAGAGGGGGTCCACACCTTAGAGGTGTAACCATGCTCACGCTTTCAATAAGCTCGACGTCACCTCCACATAACACTAAACGCTTTCCTTCATAAAATAATAAACAAGGTATGGTATATTATATTATAAGCCAAGGTTCTGTTTTTTAAATGATGTCATTTCAAAAGAGAGATACATCACCACCCATTCGCAAGTGTAGTTTCCCCTTCACGCTACCCACAACCATATGGAATTGTGACGTGAGCAAAAAACCAAAGCTAGGATAAAAGGTAATAAAGATATGATATATTACATCCTTCTCCAAAGATGAGCCATACTCACATCACCCATTCGCTAGTTTTTAAAACGTGGGCCATACCCCCATCCATGAAGAGATCACGTGAGAGGTGAGGTAAAGAAATACTTTGGATAACTTATATGGTAAGATATCACTCCCTTGAGTGACGCTTTCCTTTTAATATGATGTCACCATTATGGGGACCACCATGCCCCATCACCACTTTCCATTAAAAAGTTATTTTTTGATTTTTTAAATATTTTGACCAAGTGCCTATATGTCCAAATTTAGCATTAGAATGCCATCTTGATGCATTTTTAGCCAAACACTGCCTCATGGGGTGTTTCAGCTGCCTAGAACTCCTGAAAAGTGGCCCTGGGGTAAAGAGAATGCTCTAAGTGTCAAAACGAGCATCCCCGTGTCAGAAACAGACTCCATATCTGACTTTTATTACATTTTGAAATTTTTTAATTAAACCATTAAAAAAAGGCTTACAAATGAAAAAAAAAAAAAAAAAAAAAATTTGCAGAAACCGACGAAACTCCAGGGGTACCTAGTACATGTCCATACGACTCAATTTGAATGCCTAGCATGGTGAAAAACACCGACACGAAGGCTCTAATAACCTCCCTAGGCCGAAACACCAAGATGACTACCCCAACTTTGGAGGTGTGAGCGAAAAACTCAAAAATTATTAATCATTTGTTCAACAACCAATAATAACCAAGGGAAAAAACACTCTGGGCTAGTCGGATTGATGCTTAAGTCCGGGAAGCCGAGCCTTTTATAAAAAATTAAATGCTAGGACATTTTTTACAATTTTCCCCAAGGGGGTATGAACATGTGTTACAAAAAAAATCCGAACAGACTCCCAGAAAAAGATGGCGGACTTTTGAATTCTGAAGAATGAACAAGTATACTTGTTCTACTTCGCCAGCACGCTTGAAAAATCCACCAAGTACAACTTAGGTGGTAACACCTTGTATATATGTAAGGCTCATCTACCCCCCACAGGGGCACCGAGGAGAGGCAAACCCGTCGGGGCTATGGACTGATCGCTGGCAGTGGGTCTAGGCCTTAGTCATTTACTGGAGCCCAGAAGGATTTCAAGGGCACCTGCTCTTCTAGGCTGGCTACTATCTTGTGAAATGTAAATTGATTTGAAAAGGTTAATGGTCAAAGGATGAGCACTCACTCCTTGTATAGTGTTCGGCTCATGTGCCCCCACAGGGCATTAGGGTGAGGCTAGCTTGGAAAAGCTGGGTCTTTGTCAGTACTGGAGCCCAGAAGGCTTCCAGGGCACCTACCTTTGAAGGTTGACCTACATTGCAAATGAAGTGCAAAGGAAAACTTGTTAGAGTCTAAGAGAAGCATTTCCAAGTACTTTATCCATCTATGAGACACCTCCATCCCCTATTGCTATCTGTCATATATATGTCACCTTGGTAGAGTATATTGTTTATCATTCGGAGAGATCACTGAGTCAAAGTCAATCAAAAGTCATTCCCCTTTGCCTTAACCTTCTTCTTCCATCCTCACCCATCTATAGCACATTGTTTACCCTTTGTAAGTATGGCATGAACAAGTAGACTTCCAGAAAGGTCCAAGATTCTTTAGAAGCACAGGTACATCTTACTATTATTATTATTCGTCACCATGATTATGAATAACTGATTTAAGTTGGGTTTTGATATACACAATTGGAGCATTTCTTACCTTGGATGGTTGCAAGATCATATTGATATAGTATCTCACTTTGATTTTGGGTACTTTGACTTGGTCAACTCAGTTGACTAGTTAATCACAGTTCCCAAGGCAGTGACTCAAAAAAGAAACATGGTCTATATTTGTTCTACACATGCCTAGGACCAACACTGTATTTTCAATTTTGAGAGTTTGGCCCTGGTTCTCCAGATAAGTGATTATTATCACTTAATTATTGGCCAAATGATCAAATTTTATTGCAGATGGCAGTATGATTGGTTCTCCTAGAGAAAAGCATTGTTCTGGGGGGTATGAGTAGTCACTAATACCATTCTTCTATGTCTCCATATCATCCAGAGCAGTTAATTTCCCACAGTTTGCACCCTGGACACAGTTATGGTGGTTTTATCATTTTCCAGAGATTGTACCAGCAAAAATGAACTAGAAAAATCACTGAAAAAATCGATTTGGGCCTCCTGGGTCAAGGAAATGGCTTGGAATTTTGACAGATGATGTGTTTCAGCAACTTGGACACTCCTCCAACAGTTTTCAGTCAGTAGATGTCCGAATTATTTTATATTGGCTCAACCAGTGAGGAGATCCTCCCAAGGGGCACCCCCTCTCATGGCTAATGATGTATTTCATGATTATATCATATGATTTGAAGTTGTAAAGGGGCCTAGGGTGAATTAAGCCTCTGAGTGACCCCCTCTCATGTATTACTATGTCATACTTTATATTATATTGTGAGTTTGACTTGGGATAGGCGTCCTTGAGAAAAGTGTGCCCCCATGTTGACTCGGTCACTTGATCCATGTATTGATCTTGGTATTTTTTATCTCGACCATCAGATGATAGTTGGTTAGAATGGGGGCACACTTTCTAGCTATTTAAGAGAGGTGACCCCCTCATTGTATTCATGAGCTCTGGCACTGGAATTGAAATAAAGAGAATTTGTCTAGGACTGCACACTTGTCTACTTGCTTGATGAATGAATGAGTTGATGACTGGAGTTGCTTTTCTTTTGCACTAAGATAAATAATCCAGCATATTTTTTGTATCTTTCCTTTATCCGTTTAACTTGCAGCTTGAAGGAGGCGATTCTGAGAGAGGCGCATTGGTGGGGGGATTCACCCTGTTGTCAGCACTTGACATTGGTTATCAGGGAGTTACAACTTCTTTATGATTTCTTCTTCCTGTACTTCTTTTAGCTTGCATTTCCTATTTATTTGCCATAATGATTGATTCCCCTTGGTGTGGAAGGCAAACAGGGGCGCTAGGGACACTGGCTAAAGCAACACTTGATCAAAAGCCTGCTAAAAAATCTTATTTGATGTCAAGAAAGGAATTCTTCATCATCTAGGAGGTCATCAACAATGATTTAGGTACGTTTCTCAAGTAAGTTCTCCATCTTTTGATTTTAATGCATTGCCCATCATTGATCAATAATTTTCACTGAAAAACCCTCATTTAGCATTAGGAAAAATCACCGGACCAATTTGCACTGGGAATCTGCAAATTTGGCGATCTGGGTTTTGTGTGACATGCTAAAAAATCCCTCTCCCTCTAAAACGTCAAGCTTGGACTCCTCTGCGCCTCTCCAGGAACTGGTCTTAGTCTGGGAGAAAACACCCTTCCTTTAGCAAGACAACCATTTTCCATCTATTTTTGTCCAGTTTCATTTGGGTATTTTTCACTGTTGAATCTATCATCTCAATCAGTGTGCAGGAAACCACAATTATCAATATCAACTACGTCCTAAGGTTTTCTCAATTATCTGCTTAAATCCCCCGGAGTCTGAGTTTGATCATTTGAACCAGCACACTAAAATCCTAGATCTGACTCAAATCTTTGCAAGCCATTTGATTTAATCACCTGAGTAACATTTCCAATCTAGAATAACCATCCCACTCAGGTATCCTTAATTTGTGGCTCATCCTTAAATCTAGGGTTTCAGACACTCACCTTACGAATTCTATGACATGATTCTGATCTGGTGATTTGTCTTGGATCTTTCCTTTCAGGATTGATCTGGGACTCCCCCTTTGTCACTTGGGATTCTCTAGTGGCATAAAGTGAAGGAATCCCTAACCGGCGTGACAACCATCCATCTTTTGGGGGTTAGGGTTTTTGTAGGTCACGACTTTGGTTTTTTGTCCCCTCTGCCATCCTGTATTGGATATTTATACCGAGGCAACTACAAGATCCGTGATAACAGGTTTGTTAATAGAGACAACACATTAGGACTTTTAATAAAATTAACAAAGGCTCCTTCATTGTATGCTCTGCACCGCTGCAGCTTGTCTGATTAGCTGGATATACCAGAAAGGGATATGAGTGACTAGAATAATAGGACAATCCATATAAGCTCGTTTCTTGAGAAATCAGGAGGTCGCAAAAGGTGGACACCATAGATTCGGGGAGCTACTCCAAGCAAGTTATGCCTCGCCCTGTTGAACACTTGGTAATACTGCTTTAGCGCTCATTTCAAAAGAGCTTGCCTTATTGGGCCAAGCCCACAATTAACCCACTCCCTTAATCACTCATTTAATAAATCTAAAATTTACCAACCGAGACACTGCAATACTTTCACTGAAACTACATTGGAAACCCTCATATACAAAGCACTTTCTTCATCTGGCACTGGTCTATTTACTCTTTTATTTTGCATAAGTTAATTTCGCAAATGTGTCTTGAATGATGTGTTTATTTCCCTAAAGGTTTCCAAGAGTAACTTATTTGCAGTAATTGGTGGGTAACATTTTATTTCATTTCACTCTAAAAACTCCTAGATAAGTTGTTGTTTCATACTTCCATAGTTAGAAACTGCCTTAGATTATCTTTCATAGGGTCCACCACCTTGGCTTCGCTAGGATTTGGCCTAGACGAAGGAGAAAAGTATCAGGTGACAACACTTGGCTCGAGCTTTCCCCCAAGGTCGCACCCAGTGGCTTGAAGATTACTGCCACGTGACCCGAGGTGCGAAATAGGCAGCAACATTTTGGCGTCGTTGTCGGGTATAAATATTTCTATTCCTCATTAGAGGAAATTTGGGGTCTAAAATGGGCCTTATAAGAAAACGTGCCAACAATAAATTTTGTGAATTGGAATTCAAGAACCAATAGAATTTCAATAAAATGAGTAAACCATAATGGTTGAATTGACATATTTGTCATAAAAGAAAACTACTTTTTTTGGTCGTATTTTCGACATATCTCCTTGTGTTTTTACTCAAATTTCAGACGGGAGAGCTTGTTGGATGTGGAATTTAATTCCACATCCAACAAGTACCCACACTGCATACTTTTTACGAACCCCGGTACCCCAAAAATAAGAAATACCTGAAAAAACTTGATGATGATGTCATCATCATGTTTTTTCAGGTATTTCTTATTTTTGGGGTACCGCGGGCTTTTAAAAGTATGCAGTGTGGGTACTCATTGGATGCAGAATTAAATTCCACATCCAACAAGCTCTCCCGCCTGAAATTTGAGTAAAAACACAGGGAGATATGTCGAAAATACGAACAAAAAAAGTAGTTTTTTTCATTCTTCATCCAAAATTAATAACTATTATTTTATTATTCTAGCTATTATTTTAACTATTATTTTATCATTTTCCTTAGGAGGCCCATTTTAGACCTCAAATTTCCTCTAATGGGAATACGACCTTTGAGTTTTCATTCTTGTTTTTTTTATTTGTTTGATGAATGTTGTAATTCAATAAACTTACTCAAATCATTTGGCGACTCCACTTCCCTTAACTTTACCAAGGTGCTCTACAAGAAGAAACTATGAATGCTTGCTTCAGTTCATTTCTGAACTTGAACAGGTTTACCATAGGAGGAAAAGCAAGCTAGCTTCTCATAAGATCCTTGGCGATCTTTCATTTGCGTCAATCTTAGACATTCACCTTTTATTTGTTGATAATTCTCAATCAAATAATTCATATAGTACCATGGGTACTCTTCTTAAACCTCTGGATTATTCTGGCGTAATTGGGCAGCCTCATAACATCCCAGATAAAGCCATTGAGAAGGTTCCATCTTTTTATGGAAACGATGCGATAACTGCTAAGTCTCATTTGTTGGCTTTTAGACAGTGCTACAATAAATGGTGACACAACGTGAACCACGAAGATGTCAAAATGAGGTCGTTCGCCCTATCTCTTGAAGTCGATGCCTTTGAATGGTTCACCTCCCTAGACAACAACGGTATCAAGACCTTCAAAGAGTTTGAAACCACTTTCAATGAGAGATGGGGGAATAAGAAGGAGAAAAGGCACTTGTTGGGTGCCTTAACAAACACAAAAAAGGAGAATGAAACCATAGAAGAATTCAATAAAATATTCACTGATATGGTGGGAAGACTCCATGCTGATATTAAACCATCTAATACCTCAATTCTCATATATTACACAAAAGCATTCGAAGGAGAAATGAAGTATAAACTTAGAGTCAAAGAGCCAGGCAACCTAAAGAAAGCCATGGAAATAGTTGAAAAGATAGAAAGAAACATGCAATCTGCGGGAAAGTCTAACATCCCAGGTTTTGTCAGAGGCACCACATCATCTTCCAAACCTCATGATGTCAAAAGAAAAACAGCAAAACCCAAGGGAAAAGATGAGGGTAAAGAATCAATGAAAGAAGTAGCTGACATGATGAAGCAAATGATGATAAACTGTACCTCCCAGATGAATGCAATGTAGAATAAGATAAACAACATGGAAAAGGCACAAGTTTCTCAAAATCATAGAAATTTCCAACCTAGACAAAATCAAGAATGGAAAAAGAAATATCCTCCCTATGAGCAGAGACCTCCAAATCAACTAGAAACAAACAATATGGTGATTGATGAGGTTCCTCCCTATTGTTAGCCTTGTGATGAATTTCATGAAGAATCCACTTGTCCAAAATTTTGCAACATTGTAGAACAAGAACAAATGGAAATGAATAACTTTGTGGGTCATCCTAGAAGTCATGACTACATAAACAATGTAGGGCACGTTCATCATATTTCAAGAGAAAAATGGAAGCAAGCAAGGGAATACAGTTAGGAAAAGGATAATGCGACAAATATTTTTGGTGAGAGACCTACACCTGAACAGATTATGGAGAGGTATAAAAGGGTTGTTTATCATAGAAAGAAAAATATGATCCCAACCAAGTCAAATCAACATATGCCAAAGGTAAGAACTCCTCCCCTTCTGGATATAAACATTGATTTGGGTAATTGGTTGTCAAGTGCTAAAATTTCAGTCCCTGTAATTGAGATCCTTAAAATTCTTAGTCAGAGAAACATTTTCATGAAAATCTTAGAAGAACCTAAGGAAAATATATTTGAATAGTCTAAAGAACTATCTACTGAGAAACCTAAAGAGAAACTGGTTAGTTCGAAGGAGAATGTGAGGGACAAACCAATAGAAAATTTGTCCAAGAAACATAGTAACTTCAATGAAGATGTCCCTATTATTTTTCATAGTCGGGATCCCAATAAAGAAGACCATCCTACCTTCTACATATCATTAATTGCAAATAATAAATTGTTGCACAATTGCATGCTTGATTCCGGTGCATCATTGAACATCATGACTAGAAAAGTCATGGAACAAATGGGTTTAACAATCTCAAGACCATATCAGAATGTATGTGTTATGGACTCAAGAGAAATCATGTCATGGGTATAATTCTGAATTTCCCAGTCAAACTAGCTGCATACCTTGACATAGGTGTAACCATGGACATAGTGGTCATAGATGTGCTTGACAGATGGGGAATGTTGTTATCAAGAAAATGGGCTGCCTCTCTTGGAGAATCTATTCAAATGGACTGGACCTATGCCATGATTCTTGCTTTGAAGATGCACATGTTAAGTTATATAGAGAAAATGAAAGAAAGTATCATGTGGAAGATCCGGATGAGCCAAATAATGAATATATTTGTGAAACAGACAATCTTAGAAACCATGACATCTATGCTAACTATCTTATACCCATCAGAGAAAAAGCTAATGATGAGGAGTTTGATCAGCTATAGAAAATGAGTTTTGATGGAGCTTATTCTAAGACTAGGAAAAGGGCAGGCATTGTCATAACTTCACCGTCAGATAAAAAATTAAATTTTGCATACAAACTCGAGTTTGATGCATCCAATAATGTAGCAGAGTATGAAGCACTACTGCTAGGACTTGAAATTGCTAAAGATATGGAAATTCATGTGCTGAGTTTTAAAGGTGATTTGGATCTGATTATTTCCCAAGTCAAAGGTACATTTGCATGTAAAAGTGAAAGACTTAAGAAATATAGGAATGTTGTGTGGGACACTTTGAATTATTTTGGGGGGTTGAACATTGTGGCCATCCCACGTTTTGAAAACTGTGAAGCAAATAAACTCGTTGTAGCAGCTTCAACTTTGGAATTCTCTGAAGAATTGGTTAAAGGGGATGGGAAACTTGAAATAAACTTCATACCTTTAGTACCAGACAACATTAATATTGGCAGGTCTTTAAAGATGATAGTCAAATTGTAAAATTCATCAACAACATGCAGTTGTTTTCCAACTATTAGATAAATTTTCAGGATGAGAAAAACACTAATATCGAAGAAGAGGAGCAACCTATCAACCTTGGATAGGCAGGACAGGTATAAGAAAAAGGAAACTATAAAACCTGAAGATTTCATAGAAATAAACATTTGTATTGATAAGTAACCAAGAAACATAAAAATTGGAAAAGGTACTTTAAAAAAAAGAAAGAAAGGACCTGATTGAGCTAGTAAAATAATACATATATGTATTTGCTTTTACATATGATGATCTAAAAGGCTAAAGCTTATCGAGATGATGTATTCCAACATACGATCCCATTAAAACCTAAAGCTAAACCCTTTCAACAAAAACTCAAAGGAATAAATCCCAAGGTGGCACCCATGGTCCAAAAGGAATTGCAAAAGATGTTGGCAGTAGGCATTATTGCGCCTGTTGTCCACCGAATGCACACCAGCAACAGAAATCAATTGAAAGCTGTCTCCTCACTTAGGAAAGTGGGAGAGGTGTGGCCTTGGGGACAAGCACAGAGCTAGGTACTGTCACCTACTCCTAGCTTGTAATATCCCAAATCCCGATATTTTCTATTTCTAAGCAAATATGTTGATACAACTGGGCATGCAAACTGCCATGCAAAAATCCCTATTTTATAGCAAAAATTAGGGTTAGGGTTTGTGAGATAGAATGAACACTTACCACTCATAAGCCAGCTAGACTGGTCTTGAGAAAGTATGCAAGCACTGAGAACTGAATCGGAGATGGACAGATATCTTCTGCTTCCGGTGAAACCCCAGCAGCAAGAACCCAAGTCAGAAAAGGGTGACGCTTTCAGTGAAGGAGGTGTCCGATGATGCTACCGATTTGCAAGACTGATAGCCTTCCCGTGCCGGAGAGAATACCTGGTACATGCAGAGTTTCTGAGGTCTCTAGGAAGGATAGCGACTTGCTCCAAAGAGGCAGCTGCTCACGCCCCCTTGATCCCGAAATAGCTGGTAACTGCTCCGGATGAGCACGAACGGATTTGATAATGACCGGGTACCGGAGTATGATGCTGATGATGAGAATGGTGCCTGAGTTTCGGAGTAAAGCTGAGATCTGAAGGCCCAGCAACTGATTAGGGATTTCTGGCTGAAACCCCCCCCCCCTTACGGCTGCACACGTGTCCCTGCAACGATGTATACCATATACTGAATAACTTATGAATGAATGTAAGAGCAAATGGTGAACCTGTATGGCTTACCCTGAATGAGACTAGGACAGATGTTTCACTGCTGAAATCCCGTTAGCTGAAGACTCCGTCTCCAACCCCAACTGTTGTGCGGCACGCTGTGCTGCTATCCAAGAGCTCCCAAAATAATAATCATCAAAAGTGAAGTCTCCTTTCGCTTTATCCTCCTTTTATAGCTTTCAACTGTGAAAACCCTAATCTTTGACCTAATTAGGTCACTTTATCTTCTAATTTGCAGTTGACTTGCATGCATGCGGATGGAGACTTCAAGAGTGCATGCATCATTAAATAATGCTTGGATGGCATGCATGAAGGTGGCCTTTGGCCCCGGTGGCCCTTCTTGACCTAATGATGATGCCCTAGATCTTCTATGGATGGCATCAATCCTTAGCTGATTCCCTAGCTGTCAGTAACCGCTTGAACCCACAGGAATCACATAGGTTAGCAGTTTTGGGCCTCAAGGCCTAATCGGAAGAGGACATTACAGTCCTCCCCGCTTGAGATTGCTTGTCCTCAAGCAACTTCAAACTGGGATGCTGCAATACCTGTTCACCTTCCCAGGTGGCATCCTCTGGCGGTAGTTCTTTCCATTGAACCAAATATTCTCTGATTACCCTGTTCCTAAGTTTTCTTTCTTTCTCTAGCTCTGATACCACTGTAATATCTCAAATCACGATTTTCTATTTCTAAGCAAATATGCTGATACAACTGGGCATGCAAACTGCCATGCAAAAATCCCTATTTTATAGCAAAAATTAGGGTTAGGGTTTGTGAGATAGAATGAACACTTACCACTGATAAGCCGACTAGACTGCTCCTGAGAAAGTATGCAAGCACCGAGAACTGAATTGGAGATGGACAGATATCTTCTGCTTCCAGTGAAACCCCAGCAGCAAGAACCCAAGTCAGAAAAGGGTGACGCTTTCAGTGAAGGAGGTGTCCGATGATGCTGCCGATTTGCAGGACTGATAGCCTTCCCGTGCCAGAGAGAATTCCTGGTACATGCAGAGTTTCTGAGGTCTCTAGGCAGGATAGCGACTTGCTCCAGTGAGGCAGCTGCTCACGCCCCCTTGATCCCGAAATAGCTGGTAACTGCTCCGGATGAGCACGGACGGATCTGATAATCACCGGGTACCAGAGTATGATGCTGATGATGATAATGGTGCCTGAGTTTCGGAGTAAAGCTGAGATCTGAAGGCCCAGCAACTGATTAGGGCTTTCTGGCTGAACCCCCCCCCTTACGGCTGCACACGTGTCCCTGCAACGATCTATACCATATACTGGATAACTTATGAATGAATGTAAGAGAAAATGGTGAACCTGTATGGCTTACCCTGAATGAGACTAGGACAGATGTTTCACTGCCGAAATCTCGTTAGCTGAAGACTCCATCTCCAACCCCAACTGCTGTGCGGCACGCTGTGCTGCTATCCAAGAGCTCCCAAAATAATAATCATCAAAAGTGAAGTCTCTTTTCGCTTTATCCTCCTTTTATAACTTTCAACTGCGAAAACCCTAATCTTTGACCTAATTAGGTCACTTTATCTTCTAATTTGCAATTGACTTGCATGCATGCAGATGGAGACTAAAAGAGTGCATGCATCATTAAATAATGCTTGGATGGCATGCACAAAAGTGGCCTTTGGCCCCGGTGGCCCTTCTTGACCTAATGATGATGCCCTAGATCTTCTATGGATGGCATCAGTCCTTAGCTGATTCCCTAGCCGTCAGTAACCGCTCGAACCCACAGGAATCACATAGGTTAGCGGTTTTGGGCCTCAAGGCCTAATCGGAAGAGGACATTACATAGCTCCTCCGTTTAGGCTAACTCCTAACGAAGCCAAGGGGGGTAGTCCCTACAAAAGAGTTTTCTATGGCTTAAAGTGTTTTTTGAAGGTTGTGGATGCGGATGGGTGTTTTTTAGGAGTTATTTATGATTAGAAGGTGTTTTAGGTATTATGAATGTGACACAAGATCAAAAAAGCAATCCACATTGCAACAAGAGATTAAAAGATAAATTTAAATTCTAGACATCAATTAAACATTCAGCGATAACAATTATATTAAGCCATAGACAATTGATCGAAAAATATAATTATGCAAAACAAAACAAGGACCAGTGCCTTATGGAGTCAATGAAGCTGAAATGCGCCAAATAATTAAACACACGTCTAGAAATTAAACCGGTGAATGTTAAATTGTGCGAATGCTCTTGGTAAGTTTTAAGGATTTTAATGGTGATCTTGCTTAAAGTGTCTAGGAAACCTAACCGGAAATACTTTCAGTGGCTCCGTTCGAAGACATGACAGACCTGTCTGGAATCACAAGCTAGGTGTTCAATAACTTAACCAGCGAATGTCCAAATTGGGTTGCCCGGCACCCACACTTGGTATTTTCCCACTACCTGAGTATTTATCAAGACAACACCGGTGCGTTGGGTGCGGGGTAAAAGTTTTAATTATGTTGTTATTGCGGTCTTAGCAAGTCCGTTCACCGTTCTGAGTACGAGCCCAACTCGAAAGTCGGCAGAGCATACTAGGTGAAGGATATCAACGAAGTAAATTAATTAGAGGGAATGTGAGTTGAAAGATTTTATTAAGTAAATTAATTAAACTCTCCGACAGAGAGCGCTCTTGACCTTGTCCTATGACAAAGGTTCAAGAGTCTTATCTAATCTAAATGCCTAATGCAAGGATGTACAAACTAATGATGCTCTCCGATAGAGAGTGCTCTTGACTTGTGTTACTGCAAGTTCAAGAGTCTTACTTATTTATTAACTTATTAAACAATGAAAAGACAACTCTCCGATAGAGAGCACTCTTGATCTACACAGTGAGATTCAAGAGATTTCTACTTTAAACAATTGAATTACTTATGCAAGATACAAACACTTAAAAGATGAAGTAATCCACCTAGTTAATAAAGCAAAATGCGCTAATCTAACAATTAGTATATACTTTGCGAAAAATGAAACTACTCTAAGTACTTGAAATAAATCTAAGCTAAGAACAAAGACACTCTTCCCCAAATGGGGAAGAAAAACCAAGTATGGGAGGCCTTATCCCACTTAGCCTTGTTTTATTAATGAAGTACAAATGCCTTGGGAATTTAATCCTTGTCAGGAATTTAGAGAACTAGCTTAAGTAAAAATGAAAAAACTCTTATGAGTTTGTACAAAGGAGAATGACTTCTTTTTTGGTTTTGGATCCCTGTCTTCGGATCTAGTTCTGCTTGCTCTTTCTTGTTTGGTTTTGCTTTTGGTTCACCTGTGCATAAGAGCTCTAAGCAAGGACTAGTAAGAGTGTTAGGAAACCAAATTTAACCTCTGATTCGAAAAGATTAAGTGGATGAGAAGACAAGTGCCTTATGAGATGAAACAAAATATCAAAACAAAGGAATGAGACCCAAAATCAAAACTTGGAAAGGACCAAGCAAGCTCACCGATTTTTATGTAAAATGCACGATTTTTTACGAAACGACTTGAGACTTTTTGCGAATTTAAAATTAAAGAATTTTTAACATTTTAGACTAATTTCCAGAATCTGGAAAATAACAGAAAATTGCAGAAAATCAGTAAAAAACAGCAAGTACAAAATTGCACGTTTTTCGAGAAAATGTCGAAAAATTAAAAAAAAAATTGAAATTTTTTTCGAAAAAGTTTCTGATTTTTATGCTAATTTCTAGAATTGAAAAATAGCAGAAAAATGTCAAAAATCAGCCAAAAAACAGCAAGCATGAAATGGCACGTTTTTCGAGAAAAATAAAAATAAAATAAAATTTTTGGAAAATTTTCTAATTTTATGAATTTCCAGAATTAAGAAAAAAAACACAAAAAAAAACCAACAAGCCCTAAAGTGAAAAATTTGCACATTTTTTGAGAAAAAGTGCACGTTTTCCAAGGCAAAAAGAAAGATAGATTTACAAAATTGGAAATGAAACTAGATCTTTAAAAGTGGGCCTTTAGAAAGATTGATCTAGCTTTAAAAAAGTAGATCTAAGGCTAGAAAACCTAGATCTAACTTAGTAGAAGCCAAGCAAGCTTGAAATAAAGATTTAAATTACTTGATAATTTCTATAAAAGTGGAAAAGAGGTAGGATAGAACCTTGAAAATTGAGATCCACTTGTAGTAATCAATGTAACCAAGAGAATTTTTTGAAGTCTATTGGAGAAGGCAAAAAAGATCCGGAACCGCTTGCAACCCTGCAAACAAAATATATTAATAATGGAACACTTGTATGGTGAAGGTATTAGGTGCCGAAAGCTCCTACTAGATGCAATCCTTGAAGACACAAACACTCAATGTAGATTTGATTAGAAGCCTAAGTACTAGATTGTTAGTCTTCAATAAACATGACAATCAAATTGCAATACAAGAGTAGGGTGAAAGGGATATTACTTCACATAGGATGAAGACACAATGCCAAAAGCCCATCAAATGACCTCCAAAGTCTCAATATTTTATTAACAAAAGAAGCTTACAAAATCCAACAGAGTTTCTATGCCAAACTCTCCATCCGAATAGCGCTGAAGGAGCCTCTATTTATACAATGAGATCAAGCTAAAACCCTAAAACCAAACTAAGAGTAACACCGGAGTAATTGAATGAGCTCGGCATGATGATTTGGAGTTGAACTGAGCTGCAACTGAGTGCTGGAGTAATGAGGGGGGGTGAGGTGGCTCATCCTCCCTCGTAATGATCACCCAACCAACAGATAACCCACACTTCAACAAAAAACGGATTTGACCAAAAGAGGGCAAATTTTTTACTGATAGTTCAACTGCTACACTCTGATACT
Organism: Pseudotsuga menziesii; assembly: GCA_001517045.1. NCBI lineage: Eukaryota > Viridiplantae > Streptophyta > Pinopsida > Pinales > Pinaceae > Pseudotsuga > Pseudotsuga menziesii. The sequence continues at coordinate 39,252 of LPNX010553329.1, forward strand.
TGATCTGAAACTGACCCATATTGATTGGAATCATCATAAATGCTCTGTGCCATGTCATTTAGCCTTTTATTTCGCTGAATTTGGATTAATTTGGAGAGTTTTAATTTTCTCCAAAATAATAATTTTTTCCCCCAAAATGAATTTTTTTGAGAAAATGAGCGTTATGTGTCTGATTGATGATCTGAAAGTTGAATCTGACTGGCTGGCCGATCAAGAATGATTTTTGGCTTAAGGTTAGAGCCTTCAATCACTGAAAACAGGGTCCGGATGACTAACTTATTACAAACGGGATTTTTCCATTTAAATTATGGAAAAATTAATAAAAAAACTTAGGGAAATAATTAAAAAATAATTTTTTAACCCGTCCCGTAAAAAAATTTCAGAAAATTTTTAAAAGTCCTATTGACTTAGGACATGACCATGCTCTATTCCAACGATGCCTAGTAGATTTATAAACACTTAGTTGGGCTCTAATAACCCCCCAAAGCCCAGAATTCAAAATCGGGCATTCCAGCTTTGGAGGAAGCGGGAGAAAGCCTTATCAATTATACTCGGCTATAGGCAAAGTATAATTGTCAAGGGAAAAAAACTCCCTGGAATACCTTAGTTGAGATTCTATGTCTTAGGAGACCGAACCACTCAAAATACCCTACTAGCACATTTTATTACAAACCCCGTGGGGCCATGGTCAAAATTATTCAAATGAAAAATTGGCTAGCCAATATTTGCTAGACATGAAGACGGATCAACTGATACACTAGAATCAAACATTGAACATGTTTGTCAATCGGCAGCTCCTCAGCTAATCCAACTAAGTGCAAAATTAGTGAATAATAGTGCCAACAAGGCATTCATCATGGTGCTCAAACTTGGTTGTAGTAAGAAAAAAGAATGGACAATTGAGGTTATGCATAGTGTTGTCCGTCGATTGCACACCAGCAGCATAAATCAATTGAAAGTTGTCTCCTCAATTGAGAAAGTGGGAAAGGTGTGACCTTGGGGGCAAGCACAGAGCTAGGTACTGTCACCTACTCCTAGCTCCTCCGTTTAGGCTAACTCCTAATGAAGCCAAGGGGGGTAGTCCCTAACAAAGAGTTTTCTATGGCTCAATGTTTAAGTTAAGGTGTTTTTAGGTTGCGGATGCAAATGGGTGTTGTTTAGGAGTTTAATGTAATTAGAAGTGTTTGTTTATTAAGAGAATGATGATTAACCAGAAGCAATCCACGTTGCTAACAAGAGATTACACAGATAAGCAAATATTCCAGACTAAGCATTCAGATATAAGAATTGAAATGAACCATAGACAGTTGATCAAGATAGAAAATTATTTAGATATAACAAAGGACCAGTGCCTTATGGAGTCAAATAAATGCGTGAATAAAAGTCTAGGATTTAAGCTAGTGAGTATTAGATTTTGCGAGTGCTCTTGGTAGGTTTTAAAAGTTTTTAATAGTGGTCTTGCTTAAGGTAGCTGGATATCCTAACTGGAAATACCTTCAGTGGCTCCATTCGAAGACATGACTGACCTGTTTGGGATCACAGCTAAGTGTTCAATAACTTAATTACCTATGCCCAGATTGGGTTGCCCAGCGCCCACACTTGGAATTTGCCCACATGCCTCAGTATTTAAATAAAACAACACCGGTGCGTTGGTTATGGGGTAAAATTTTTAATTAAGTTACTCTTGTGCGAAATTTAGCAAGTCCGTTCACCGTTCTAAGTACGAGCCCAACCTGAAAGTCGGCAGAGCATACTAGGTGAAGGATGATCAACGAAGTTAATTAATTAAAAGGGGTTTGTGTGTTGAAGGTTTTATTAAGTTAATTAATTAGACTCTCTGACAGAGAACACTCTTGACCTTGTCTTATGACAGAGGTTCAAGAGTCTTATCTAATCTAGATGAGACTAATGCAAGGATTGTGCAAACTAAGGATGCTCTCCGATAGAGAGTGCTCTTGACTTGTGTTTCTGCAAGTTCAAGAGTCTTACTTAAGAGTTAATTGATTAAACAATGTGAACAAAAAACAAAGATGATTTATTAAACTCTCCGACGGAGAGCACTCTTGATCCACCTTATGGTGTGATTCAAGAGATTTAAGCAGTTGATTTACTTAGAAAGATAAACAATTTAAAAATAGAGTAATCAACTTAATTAATGAATTAGATGTAATGGATTAACAATTAGTATTCTAAAAATAAGATGCAAATAATGATGAAGACAAACAAATCTAACCTAAGCATACACAAATAAACACAACACAAGCCTCCTCAAATGGGGGAGGATGAGAGTAGGGACTTAAAAACCCCACTCAAACAAAAGTACTTTATTGAAATTATTACAATTTGCCTTTAGAAATTTAATCCTTGAAAGGGTTTTTCAAATAAAAGCATACAACTCTACTATCATTAAAATTTGCGTAAAAAATGAGAGTGATTTACTTTTACTTGAAACTTTTCTCGAACTTTGCAAAAAGAGAAAAGAAGAAGTTTGAATGAGAGCAAAAGAGTAAGGCAAAGAAGGCTGAAAATAAGAAGAAAATGATAGGAAGAAAGAAGGAAAACAAAGAGAAGGTCAAACACAAGAAAATGAAAGAATAGGGCAGCCAACTATGAGGCCAAAGGAGTATAAAAAATGATGAAAACAGGGCAGCGATGAAGAAGGAAGATGGCTTTCATAAAAATAAAAAAACAGGACAGTGAACAAAAAAGGGAAGAAAAGGCCAAAAACAAGATGGAAGAAGGCCCAAAAACTAGGGCAAAAAGAGACAAAAAAGGGGCATAAACTAGGGCTAGTGTCCAAAAAGAAGAAAATGAGTGGTAAAAAGAGTAAAACGGGGCAGCGATGAAGAAAAGATAAGAAAGGGAAAAACCAAGCAAGGAGGAAAAGGCTAGCAAGCAAGAAAAACAAGGGGATCAAGGAGCAAAGAGAGAACTAGAAGAGGGAAGTTCGGTAACCAAGAAAGTATTTGAAATTATGGATGGAACCCAAGAGAGAGAGCTAGACTCCTAGCTTTCTTTTATATTTTGAAGAAGAAGATCTTTGTAGGTCCTGCAATGAAAGTGTTAGATTAAAAAGGTTGCTTGAAGCCTGGGATAGAAGCAGCTGAGCTCACACCCTTCTTCAACCTATGAAGCATGAAAACACACTGCAACTCAACACAAAACGTGAGATCAAAATACATGCTAGTATGCTAAGAAAATTGAATCATGATCAACATTACGTATATACTGATTACTCATGTCCATCAAAATACTAATCTACTTCGCATAAACAATCAAGTTGAACTACAAATGATTGTTCTACTGTGCCAACAATGGCCCTCTTGAGCTAACAAATAAACAATTTAATCTCACATAAGCATTAAAGAAATAGGGGTTAGAGACAATATCACCTCAACCAATTGCAAAAAACTACCACATCCAAGAGCTCATGGACCTCCAAAGTCTGATCTTTATTAACAAATTAAGGCAAATGCTTGATACAATTTTCTCAGAGTAACTCTGCTACAAAATTCCATCCTAATAGAGCTCAAAGAGCCTCTATTTATACAAAGAGAGAAGGCTAAAACCCTAAAACCAAACTAAGAGTATCACCGGAGTAATTGAATGAGCTCGGCATGATCATTTGGAGTTGAACTGAGCTGCAACTGAGTTGTAACTGAGTGTTGGAGTAATGAGGGGGGGGTGAAGTGGCTCATCCTCCCTCGTAATGATCACCCAACCAATAAATAACCCACACTTCAACCAAAAACGGATTTGACCAAAGAGGGCAAATTTCTGACTGATAGTTCAACTGCTACACTCCGATACTTGATCTGAAACTGACCGATATTGATTGGAATCATCATAAATGCTCCGTGCCATGTCATTTAGCCTTTTATTTCGCTGAATTTGGATTAATTTGGAGAGTTTTAATTTTCTCCAAAATAATTATTTTTTAATAAAAATTCATTTTTTCCCTCAAAACTGACTTTTTTGAGAAAAAATGCATTATGTGTCCGATTGATGATCCGAAAGTTGGTTCTGACTGGCTGGCTGATCAAGAATGATTTTTGGCTTAAGGTTAGAGCCTTCAATCACTGAATTCGGAGTCCGGATGACTAATTTATTACGAACATGTTTTTTCCATTTAATTTATGAAAAAATTAACCCAAAAAACTTAGGAAAAGTAATTAAAAATTAAAAAATTTAAAAAAAAAAATTTCCCCATTCGAAAAATATTTTTTCGAAATTTTTTTATATGTCCAGATGACTTAGGACATGACCATGATCTATCTAAAAAATGCCTAGTAGGTTTATAACACTCAGTTGGGCTCTAATAACCCTCCAAGGCCCATAATTCAACATCGGGCATTCCAACTTTGGAGGAAGCGGGAGAAAACCTCGTCAATTATACTCGGCTGAAGGCAAAGCATAATTGTCAAAGCCAAAAAACTCCCTGGAATACCTTATTTGAGATTCTACGTCTCAGGAGACCGAACCACTCAAAAATACCCTACTAGCACATTTTGTTACAAACCCCGCAGGGCCATGGTCAAAATTATTCAAATAAAAAAATGGCTAGCCAATATTGGCTAGACAAGCATACGGATCAATTGATACACTGGAATCAAACTTTGAACAAGTCTGTCAACCGGTGGCTCCTCAGGTAACCCAACTATGGTACAAAAAAGGTTGGTAACAGTACAAAAAGTTGGATAACATCTGGCTCCAACTGCGGGACGTGTACTCGATATAGTTTCTTATGCAAGGAGAGCATACGAGAACCCCAGAATCTCTGGTTTCCATATCCTGTAAAAACATCTCAACTTGACAAGAAAACCTTAGTAGCACAAGTTTCATGAAAAAGAGCCAATGATCCAAAAGTTGCTTTATTCAAAGAAAAAAAAACTTCACTGAAAAATTTATTTATTTTTAAGTATGTAAAGAAAAATGCTAAAGTAAACGCTCACTTTAAGGAGCCTATTTTCCTACTCTAAGCATGATACACAAAAGGTTAGGTGTAATCATAAATCCAGTGTAGCCACCTAAGCATTTTATTAATATAAAAAAGTTTTACCTTGTCTTTGGTTACCAGCCAAAGTAAGGACACAATTTCCAGAAAATGCAAACCTGCGTGATGATCCAGAATGGGCGGGTTGGATGGGGAATCATAGGCATGAATAATGTCGTCAAACTTCTTCCCAAACTGGTAGGTGCTCGCGCAGGCTGCTTCTATCCATGACTGGATAGCGCTGATATACAAAATTGTATGATGAGGCAAATCATCATACTCATCAAAAAGGCTTATCTGCTGATAACTCTATGTGTAATCCAAGAACTGCTCCAAATGTGAAGACGATGGCTGAGAAAAAACTTCAACTAGTTGTATCCCATCTGATTCTTCACCGCACTGCTTTTTCAAGTCCTTATCATAGATACTCAGATACAATTCTGACTAATTATATGAAAACTCTAGATGTTCTTCTTTACAACTTTCATAAGTCACAGAATAAACACTCCCCTCGCTGGATACATCATAGATGAGATTCTCAAAAATATTTTCAAAAGTATCATAGGTTGGATTTTCAATAAAAGTCCAATAATCATCATCACCATCTATGTCGGATATGAGAGATGCTTCATCACTGGTATCAAGTCCCTAGCTACACTCCTCATTCCGCTCAAAACAATCTTCTTCAAAAAGTTGGGTTTCAAAGATATCACATGGGACCCAACTTTCCAAATATTTGTCATTCGGTGGAGAGCATGGAGAACTCTCATCACATGAAACTTCTAAGATTTGATTTTCAATTAAAGTCTCGTAGTTGTCATCCATCTCAGAAGAAAGGGATTCTTCCTCACTTGTATCACATTCCTGGCTATATCCCTCCTCATGATCATAGTCATCTTCTTTAGAAAAAAGGTCACAAGGTAATAAACCTTCCAAACTATCATCATTATGCTCATTTGTAGGATTAGTACCAAAGTTTTCAGTGAGGTTATCCAATTGTTGACTATAATCTTCGACTTGACACCGGGTTTCTGTGGTGACAGGATGGAGCTGTCCAACTGCGTTAATGTATTGAGGCTCTCTTGAATATTGTTTTGCCTCTCTCCAACTTTCTCAAGAAATATCATGCATGTCATCTACATAGTTTATGTACTCAGGCTCGCTTGATGATGCTTTAGGACCACCACCCTCTGGAAAACCATGCTCCTGAACATAGCATGCATAATAGCAAGAAGATTCTTCATGAAGGTCTTCACATGCCCTACAAAATGGCGTGTAACTTCAACCATATTAGCAGCCTCTAATTGATGAGGAGGCCTTTGTTCATGGCTGGGATTTCTTCTTTGCCATGTTGGTTTTGCAGGGAAGGTTCTAGGAGGTGGTGGAGGTTGAGTTCTTTCAACAGTTATGACCCAATTCTGAACCTCTTTAATTTGTGCTAAGTACTTCCTTATCATGTCTTGCATTTCTCCTGTTAAGTCCATGAGCTTCTTTTCATATGCCTCGTTTGATGGCTCTTTTCTTTTAGGTTCCACAGTTTTCAGAGGAGTTGATGATCTAGAGTAACCCTAGATGTTTGACTCTCCTAAAGACTGCATATTCTTATCAATTTTAATGGCCAAATTCTGAGCTTGAAGCAATGTGGTCGGCTCCTTGTCTCTAATCCGGTACTGGATCTTGCCACTTAATGCTTCTATGTAATAATCCAAAGTGGAAGCTCCAGGAGGAGCATAAGTAGCAGGGATGGAATTTAACCTAACGTTGAATTTATCCATGGTTTCCGTATCAGATTTCTTCATACTAGTCAAGGCTGCCACTAGATGTCTAGGCTCCTTGTCTCTAATCCGGTACTGGATCTTGCCACTTAATGCTTCTATGTAATAATCCAAAGTGGAAGCTCCATGAGCTTGAAGCAATGTGGTCGGCTCCTTGTCTCTAATCCGGTACTGGATCTTGCCACTTAATGCTTCTATGTAATAATCCAAAGTGGAAGCTCCATGAGCTTGAAGCAATGTGGTCGGCTCCTTGTCTCTAATCCGGTACTGGATCTTGCCACTTAATGCTTCTATGTAATAATCCAAAGTGGAAGCTCCAGGAGGAGCATAAGTAGCAGGGATGGAATTTGATAACTCTGTGAACCTAACGTTGAATTTATCCATGGTTTCCGTATCAGATTTCTTCATACTAGTCAAGGCTGCCACTAGATGTCTAGGCTCCTTTTTGCTGCCAAATTTTCCAAGGAACGCAGCCTTGAAGGCTTCTATGGTAGCGAAAGAGTTGTTCGGCAAGTTGTCATACTAGTTTCTAGCCTTGCCATCCAAAGACAAGTCAAACAAGGTCATGTAAACATCTTCATGCCTATCAGTACCCCTGACATGGGCACTACAGTGTCTGGTGAAATTCCTGATATGTTGCTCAGCAGAGACGGAAGCATCAGTGCCATTATACGTTGTAAGTTTGTCAATAGCTTTGTCAGGGATATCATGAGGATGACCTACTATTTGAGCAAAATTGAGTTGAGTAAAGAACTCACCCATTGGATCAAGGAAACAATTATTATTTTGCAAATTTTCTAAGTTTTCTGGAAATAAAAGATGGATGTCTGAAACAAACTCAGATCCAAGTTCTGCAAGGATCCTACGAGAAGCTAGTTTGTTCAGCCTCCTCCTATAGACTTTTTCAGGGTCAGGGATGAAATCAAACAAACCTTCAGAGTTTCTTCTAGTGGAATACCTTGAGGTGTTAACTGACAGTGGAGTCGCCAGGTGGACTTAAGTCTAATTTCGGAGAGTGAATGGACTAAAAATTTACCAAAAAAGGAGAAAACAAGGTAAAAACTAAAAGAAACAAAGGTCGTCCAAGAACAAAAATATTTGTCCCCGGCAACGGCGCCAAAAGATGTTGTCCGCCGATTGCACACCAGCAGCAGAAATCAATTGAAAGCTGTCTCCTCACTTGAGAAAGTGGGAGAGGTGTGACCTTGGGGGCAAGCATAGAGCTAGGTACTGTCACCTACTCCTAGCTCCTCCGTTTAGGCTAACTCCTAATGAAGCCAAGGGGGGTAGTCCCTAACAAAGAGTTTTCTATGGCTCAATGTTTAAGTTAAGGTGTTTTTAGGTTGCGGATGCAGATGGGTGTTGTTTAGGAGTTTAATGTAATTAGAAGTGTTTGTTTATTAAGAGAATGATGATTAACCAGAAGCAATCCACGTTGCTAACAAGATATTACACAGATAAGCAAATATTCCAGACTAAGCATTCAGATATAAGAATTGAAATGAACCATAGACAGTTGATCAAGATAGAAAATTATTCAGATATAACAAAGGACTAGTGGCTTATGGAGTCAAATAAATGCGTGAATAAAAGTCTAGGAATTAAGCTAGTGAGTATTAGATTTTGCGAGTGCTTTTGGTAGGTTTTAAAAGTTTTTAATAGTGGTCTTGCTTAAGGTAGCTGGATATCCTAACCGGAAATACCTTCAGTGGCTCCATTCGAAGACATGACGGACCTGTCTAGGATCACAACTAAGTGTTCAATAACTTAATTGCCTGTGTCCAGATTGGGTTGCCCGACGCCCACACTTGGAATTTGCCCGCATGCCTCGGTATTTAAACGAAACAACGCCAGTGCGTTGGTTATGGGGTAAATTTTTTAATTAAGTTACTCTTGTGCGAACTTTAGCAAGTCCGTTCACCGTTCTGAGTACGAGCCCAACCCGAAAGTCAGCAGAGCATACTAGGTGAAGGATGATCAACGAAGTTAATTAATTAAAAGGGGTGCGTGTGTTGAAGGTTTTATTAAATTAATTAATTAGACTCTCCGACAGAGAGCGCTCTTGACCTTGTCTTATGACAGAGGTTCAAGAGTCTTATCTAATCTAGATGAGACTAATGCAAGGATTGTGCAAACTAAGGATACCCTACTAGCACATTTTATTACAAACCCCACAGGGCCATGGTCAAAATTATTCAAATAAAAAAGTGGCTAGTCAATATTGGCGACACAAGCATACGAATCAACTAATACACTGGAATCAAACTTTGAACAAGTTTGTCAACCGGCGGCTCCTCAAGTAACCCAACTATGGTACAAAAAAGGTTGGTAACAGTACAAAAAGTTGGATAACACTTAGATTTTTGAAACTTAAATATCTCATGCATGAAAGACAATTACCCCTTACCCGATATGGAAACTTTACTTCAAAGAGTAACGAGGTCAAGGATGATGTCTATGTTGGAAGGTTTCTCAGGATATAATAAGGTGCTTGTCAGGAAGGAAGATCAACACAAGACCACTTTTACTTCACCTTGGGGAACATTTGAGTACTTAAGAATGTCATTTGGTCTTGTTATCACGGATCTTGTAGTTTCCCCGCAGAGTAATCCTATAAAAAATGGCAGAGGGGAAAGGCAACCAAAGCTGTGAACTATGAGTAGCCCAACCCCCAAAGAATGGATGGTTGTCACACCGGTTGAGATGCCCTTCGCTTTATGTCACTAAATCCCAAGTGACAAAGGGGGAGACCCAGACCTATCCTATACGGAAAGACCTAAAGCTAATCACCAGATCAAACTAAATGCACAAAATACGAAAGGTGATTGTTGGGAACCCTAGATTTAAGGATAAAGCCACTAATTAAGGAATGCCTGAGTTTTTTAAGGATGTTGGAAATATTCTCGGGTCAAATGGTTGAGTGGCTAGCAAATGTGGTTACCAGATCTAGAATTCGTGTGCTAACTCAAATGATAAAATCCAGGACCCTGGGGGGATTTAGATGAAAAATAGGGAAAATACCCAAAGTTGGATTTGATAGTGAATTAGGGATTTCAACACACTTGATTTACTGCTTGGATGATAGAAATGACAATAGTCAGAATCCAAATAGGGCCAGAATACATTAAACTCAAAAAAAGCTAGTAAAAAAGGAGAGGGCAATTTGCATGGTAAATCAGTGCCACAAAAAAATGGGTAAATGGAGTCAAAGGGTGACACCTCCTTGGGAGTTTGGATTTTGGATAATTGCCGTCAAAACCCAAATCACCAAATTTTGAGATTTCGAGTATAATACGCCTTGGTGATTTTTCCTACTTCTAACAAGGGTTTTTTTAGTAAAAATAGTTGATGGGCAATGCATGAAAAATAAAATACAAAGAAAAGAAGCTGAGAAAATTACTTGGAATCTATAGATAATTTCAGGGATAACAAGGATTGCTTCCTCATAGATCAAATGAGAATTTCGGAGAAGATCTTGATACAAACGCTTTTCCCGGTGACCCTAGCGTCCTTCTACCTGCCACATGAAGGGAAAATCAATCAGTAATGACAAATACATCAGGATCTACAAATAAGAAGCAAGAAATAAGGAAATGGAAAGTCATAAAGAAATAACCACTCCCTGATAAAACCAAACCAAAGAACGACATCAGGGTGAGACCCCCCACCAGAGCGCCTCTCTCCAATTCGCCTCCTTCAGCTGCAAATCGAAATAGGTACAAAAAAATACAAAATGGTTTCCCGAAAGAACTCAGTGCAAGAGAGAAACAATTTCAATCATCATCACATTCATTCATCTATAGGTACACAAGTATTGAATCCCAGAAAAATCTCTTTATTCAGTATTTCCGATGCCAAAGCTCATGGTTTACAATGGGGGGATCATCTCTCTTAAATAGTTTGAGAGTGTGTCTGCATTTTACCTAACTATCATCCGACGGTTGAGATTAAGACATCATCAATTGTGGAGATCATCAATACAAAGATCAATACATGGATCAAGGTGACCACATCAAAGGGGGGCACACTTTTGCTCAAGGATGCCTCTCTAAGGTGAAAATCACAATATAACATAAGATATGGCATGATAGTATATCAAAGGGGTTCACTAGGGGCTTAATTGACCCTATGCCCCATTACAACCTCCAATCATAGGATATAACAATATAACACATCAATTAGCCAAGTTGAGGGGTGCCCCTTGGGGGACATCCTCACTAGCTGAGCCAAAATAAAATAATCCCAGACCAAATGCTGAAGAACTATTTGGGGAGCCAAAACACATCATTCGACAAGTTTCCAAGCCATTTCCTTGATCCAACATGCCAAATCGATTTTTTTAGTGAATTTACTAATTCAATTTTTGGCGGTACATTCTCTTAAACTGAATAAAATCATCACAACTATGTCCAGGCTGAGAACTGGGGCAAACTGACTGTAGTGGGTGATCTGGAGACAAAAGAATGGTATAAGTGACTACTCATACCTCCTGGAACATTGCAATGCTCTAGGAGAACCAAAAAGTCGGCAATCTGTAATAAAAGCTGATCATTTGGCCAATAATAAAGTGATAATAATCACCAATCATAAGATCTGAGGCCAAACTCTAAAAACTGAAACCGCGGTATTGGTCTTGGGCATGTTTGGAACAAATATAAACATTGTTGTTTTTTAGTCACTGCCTTGGGAACCATGTTTGACTTAGTCAAGGTACCCAAAATGAAGGTGAGACACTGTATCAATATGATCCTGCATGTATCCAAGGTAAGAAATGCTCCAATGGTGAATATCAAAACCCAACTTAAGTTATGTTATTCAGAATCATGGTGACAATAATAATAATAAATAAGATATACCTGTGCCTTTGAAGGATCATTAAACCTCCTGGAAGTCTCTTGTGCATGCCATGCTTACAAAATTTAAACAGTGTGCTAGTGTTGGGTGAGGGTGGAAAACAAGGCTAAGGAAAAGGGAGATGACTTGTAGCTGACTTTGACCATATGATCTCTCATAATGATGACAATTACACACGACCAGTGACATATACATGACGAATGAACAATAGAGGATGGTGGTGTCTCACAAGTGGATGAGTTGATCCGAAAAGAGCCCATTCAACTCTAACAACATGTCTACGACCAACATCCAAGCTAAGAAACAAGCTCTGTGAGGATCTTTATCAAGACCCTTGCGTTGAGTACACAAGAAACTGTAGTGAAGAGATCCTAAGGGACACTTTGAATTAGCAGTCCCTTGCCCCATTTCACATCAAAACCCGCAGGCTCCGTGAGGAATTAATCATTACGTTTCAATAGTGGCCAGCAGTCTTTAGATTTAGCATTTATTTATCCACTGCTTTTAGGCCTTTCACAATTTCACTTTATGGCCCTTTGAGTTTTCTAAAGACAATTTGCATTTATTTGAGGGTTTTGCATTTCAGCAGATAGAACTTATAGCACATAATGCATGTAATGATGGTAGAAATATTGCTTTGAGTTTTAGATGACACTCTTCGAGCAACCAAGGTGGAAATTCCACAGTTAGGACCAAACATCGGGGGCAACCGACCAGACAGGTCAAGGCTTCAAAACCCAACTCGCCTAAGTTCAGGAACCAACGCCAGTGGGTTTTCCTGGCCCAAAAGGATCAAGGCGTTGACAAGTTTTGTTGCACAACTCAGAGCCGAGACACAGAACAATATGGGATCCATCATGCATAGGGGTCAAAGTGGGGAAAGTGATCTTCAATCTCATAGGTCTTAATCAAACCAAAGTCATGGGATGAGAATCAATCATGAATGAACTGGATGGACGGGGACAAATGACACATGGAACCAACATAGCATTAAGGTTTAATCATTTGTGTAAAGCATGGCATGAGCAACAACCTTCAACATTTAGCTCTTTGATCGATCTTAGCACAAGTTTTAAGCATCAGTATATGTATAAGCATAGGTCGCCATAATCATCCTTAACAAAACAAACCAAGGTGTTTAATACACATCATAGAGAAAAAGTAAACCAAGGAAACATATACCTGATCTCACCATATATACCTGTCTCCATCTGATAAGACCCCTCTGTAACTGTGTACCATATCTGCTCTGCTGATCTGCATAAATGAACTAGGTCACCATAGAAAGCATCTCAATGGATAAGTGAATCTCAGTCTTGGCAAGGAAACATTGCTAAGCAAGGCTCTGAAATGGATGAGGCTGTAATGATCCATGCTAACACCCCATGTAAATTAATAGCTCAAAAAAGATAAAGAGATCAATCTGTATGTTGCATGATGGTAGCCCAACTGCAAATGCATATGTGATAACATCTGGCTCCAACTGGGACAAGTGCTCTAATGAAGAGAGTGCTTGAGAACCTTAGAATTCTTTGGTTCGCAGTGTTAGTTTTGTACCTAGGGAAGTGTTCCCCTGGTGACTTTTGCCTTAGTCACCTAGAGAGGGGACATAAAGTGACCCTTGCAGTAAATGACTTAAGTAAAAGCATTTAATTTGACTTTAGAGCATTAAAGTCACTTTTTGATAAATTTAAGTGGGTGAGTGAAATTAATATTTTAGAAATAAAATATGAGCATTTAATTTCAGCCCTTGATCTAATCTAATCTTCGCCGTTAGATTAAACTCACCCTAGGTTTTTCTCAAAAAGGCATGGGAAAGGTATTTTGCCTCATTTTTGTAGATTGAAGTGAGAAGAGAGAGCTGAGAGAGAGAAGAGAGAAAGTTTCCATTTTTCCTGAGCAAGAGGAAAAATTTTGCAACACGCAAATCGAGGGAAAGGACAATAGCAAAGAGGGCACAAAAATCGAAGAGAAGACAACAACATTTATTGTTGGTCTGTACAGTCCATACGGTACGGTTTTCGAGGCAGCAAGCACGATTTTCGAGGTAGATTTCTGGGCACGATTTTCGAGAAAAAAATTGGGCACAAATTTCGAGGTCCATACAGCTTGTCTGTATAGTTCGTCCATACAGTGGCACGGAAATTGAGGCAGAAAACAAAAAAAATCAGAGTTTGATTTTTGTTGCTGGGCACGCAAATCGAGACAGAAATTTATCTTTCGAGTTGAGATAAGTTGGTTTGATATTTTCCGTGTATTGCTGTAAATGATAAACTTCTCCTGAAATATAAAAATACTCTCTCTCTGACTGGTTTTCCCTTAGTGGGTTTTTCCAAGGACATTGGCAAAAAATCCTAGTGTTCTGTGTGATTAAATGGCATGCTGATTTTTATTTCCTGTCACTGAAAAGATTGTTTACAACAGTGTTTTAAGTCTGAAATTTTTTGTTTATTTCCAGCACTTTATTTTCTGAGAATGTCATAAACAGTGATATAAATTTTACTTGAAACCAGTGGCTGAAAACTAGTGAAAAATCTACATTGTATCCGAGCGGGTTGTGGTAGAAAATTAATTTTTAGCAGTGAAACAGTCATTTCCATAATTCAGAAAAACCTTTGTGATAGCAGTACATTTTGCTGAAACTTGTTCTTTGAGAAAATAACTTCCATAGGGTTGAGAACTAAGGATAGGTTGGATGGGGCAACAAACTTTGTCTAATGGAAAGCCCAGATTTTACTTGTGCTGAGGGAGAATGAGTTGTGGGAGGAAGTAGTTAGAAACACTACAGCAAATCTCGTTACTATTCTCCCTTCTACTCATGCAACGTTACTTGCAGCCTTTAATAAGAAAGATATTAAAGCTATGAGGATAATCTTAGATGTTGTTAAAGATAATGTTATTCCTCATATTTCCGAGAAGGATCATGCACAGGAGATGTGGAGTGCTTTGATCGGGTTGTTTCAGAGTACTAATGAAAACAGGAAGATGGTACTTAGAGAGAAGCTGAAGAACGTCAAGATGGTCAAAGGTGAGATGTGTATGACTTATCCTACTAAGATCTCTCAGGTGAGAGATGAGCTTGCAGTTGTTGGTGAGGCTATTACTGGTCCTAAGTTAGTGCGGGTAACCCTGAATGGGGTGACTGGACCTTGGGCTGTGTTTGTTCAAGGGTTGGTGGCCAGAGAGAACTTACCTGATTGGGACAGAGTATGTGATGACTTTGTTCAGGAGGAGACTCGGAGGGGTTTCTTATAGTGCAGTGGTTCTACTAGTAGGGGAGATGAGGAGGATGTGGCTTTGGTAGCAAAAGGGAAGAAGAAGAGCAAGAAGGATCCCAAGAAGGGTGGGGCCAAGCAGCAGCAGGATGGGCAGAAGAAGGATATGAGCACTATGAAGTGCTTTGCATGTCACAAGATGGGACATTATGCTACTACGTGTCCGAACAAGAAGAAGAAGAAGCAGCAGACAGTCACTTCAGCTGAGATCGATGATTTTGCAGCTAGATTTCAGAGTGAGTTTCGCTTTGCACTGGGCATGTTGAGAGAGAGAGAGCATCCATTCTCACCAGTGCGGATGTTGATAGACAGAGGGAGTTTTCCTGTGTGACAGACCATTCTTACAGTGCATCTACTTCCAACACTTGGTACATAGATAGCGAAACCTTGAGCCACATGACAGGTGCTCGTGAGATGTTCTCTGAACTTTCACAGGCAGAGATAGATGTGGAGGTTGTGTTGGGAGATGACTCAGTAGTCAGTGCAGTTGGACGTGGGACCATTACATTTCAGAGGGAGTCCATGAGTCCCATGGTATTGCGGGATGTATTGTATGTGCCTGGGCTGAAGAAGAACCTAGTGTCAGTTTCCATGATCGAGGATCAGGGTCTTGGGGTGTCCTTCATTGATGGACACGTGCATATGTTTCCCAAGACTGCAGGACCATCTGCTTCAGTTGCCATTGGAGCGAGATATGGGAAACTGTATAGGCTCTTGTTTCAGCCACAGCATGCTTTAGCACATAGCAGCAGCAGTGAGTTGTGTGAACTTTGGCATAGGAGGATGGCTCATTTGCATCATCCAGCCTTGGGGTTGAGGAGGCACATGGTGACAGGTTTACCGGAGTTCAGCACAGGACAGAGCGATGTGTGCATGGGGTGTGCTTTGGGAAAGTACACCAAGACTACTTTTCTGAGCAATGATAGCAGGTTAGCTGGTAGTCTTGACTTGATACATTCAGACTTATGCAGACCTATGTCTTCTGTGTCCTTCAGAGGATACGAGTATTATGTGACATTCATTGATGACCATCCCAGGAAGACCTGGATCTACTTTCCGAAGAGCAAGAAGTCCGAGGAAGTCTTGCAGAGGTTCCAAGAGTTCAAAGCTCTTGTGGAGAACCAAACAGAGAGGAAGATCCAAGGCTTGAGATCGGAAAAAGGGGGTGAGTATACCTCCAAGGACTTTAATGGATTTTGCAGACAGGAGGGGATCAGGAGACAGTTGACAGTTCTGTATACTCCAGAGCAGAATGGAGTAGCAGAGAGGAAGAACAAGTCCATTGTTGGAGCAGCTCGAGCTATGTTACATGACTAGTTACTTCCTTTCTTTCTCTAGGCTGAGGCATGCAACACCGCTGTATATCTTCAGAACAGGAGTCCCCATCGAGCAGTGGGGAATATGACACCTGAGGAGTGATTTTCAGGCAAGAAGACTGAACTTGGCCATTTTTCGTATATTTGGTAGTCTAACTTACTCTCATGTCCCTTAAGAGAAGAGGACAAAGTTAGAGCCCACTACAGAGAAGGACATCTTTGTGGGTTATGATGAGACTGCGAAGGCCTTCCATATTTATCTTCCCTCTCAAAGGAAAGTGGTGGTGAGGAGGGATGTGAAGTTTGAGGAGGAGCGAGCCTTCAGGAGGTCGAGAGAGTCAGAGAAGGGAGAGCAGCAGGTCCCTGCACCTCAGGTTGTGGCACAGGTTCCATCTACGCAACAGTCAGGATCACAGGTTTCCGGGGTTACAAGACCACAAAGTGTTGGCACAGGTTCACCAAGTTCAGTGGTTAGACCAGCAGGGTCTTCGGGGACAGGTGATGGGTCTACTATTACAGGTACACCTTACAGGGGATCGGGATCAGGATCGAGATCAGGATTATAAGGTACACTTGGTGTTGGCAGACCAGCTTCAGGTGCACAGGTGACTAGGGCTTCTAGCTCTGGTAGTTCTTTAGATGAGGACAGGCCAGTGTCGGAAGAACGTTCAGGGAAGAAGAAGACTAAGTGGCTTCGAGAGACCTTGAAGGATGCCTTAAAGGCTGGGACACCCAATGACAGGGTGAGAGCCATCAAGATGCCTGACAGATTGGGCATGGTGTTGGTGGCTTGTACACGAGATTATGAGCCTTCTACTTTTGAGGAGGCCTCCCAGCATTCAGTATGGAGAGATGCCATGATGGATGAGTACCATTCCATCATGAAGAATGATGTATGGGAGATTGTTCTGAGACCAAAGGGGAAGTCAGTGGTGACTTCTCCTTGGCTTTAGAAGCTGAAGCATGCGGCAAATGGGAGTGTGGAGAAGTACAAAGCCAGGTTTGTAGCGCGGGGGTTTTCACAAGTTGAGGGCATTGATTATGATGAGACTTTTGCGTCGGTTGCTCGATATACTTCTATCAAGGCATCGATTTCCATTGCGGAGGAAATGCATTGGAAGATCCATCAAATGGATGTGAAGACCGCATTTCTCAATGGGATCATACAGGAGGAGATTTACATTGAGCAACCTCAGCGCTTTGAGATACATGACAGAGACACATGTATGCAGGCTGAAGAAGGCCCTTTATGGGCTGAAGCAAGCTCCAAGAGCTTGGTACTCCATGATTGATTCTTACTTGCTGAGTATGGGGTTTCAGAAGAGTTAAGTAGATCTAAATCTCTACTTCATCATAGTTGGAGATGATCTGCTTGTTCTTTTGCTGTATGTTGATGACTTGTTTATCACAGGGAGAGAGAGACCCATTACAACTTGCAAGAAGGATCTTGCAGCAAAGTACGAGATGACTGATATTGGGCTGATGCATTATTTTTTGGGATTGGAGGTTTGGCAGGAGCCTGGACATATTTTCCTGGGGCAGGGAAAGTATGCGGTTGATATTTTGAGGAGATTCAAAATGGAGGATTGCAGGCCTATGTCGACACCTATGATCACCAACTGGAAGAAGCTTCATGCTTCTGAGGGAGAGTTGGTGGATCCTACTTTATACCGTCAGCTTATTGGGTCATTGATGTATCTGGTCAAGACTCTGCCAGATTTGTGTTTTGCAGTGAACACTCTTAGCCAGTTCATGGTTAAGCCTAGGAGTGTGCATTGGGTCGCTGCAAAACATGTGTTGCGCTATCTTTCAGGGACAGTGGATTTTGGTTTGGACTACAGGAGGTGAGAGGGGATAAGATTGGTTGGCTATACAGATTCAGATTGGGCAATCAGTGTGGCATACCGGAAGAGCACTTCCGGATGTTGTTTCAGTTTGGGCTCGGCAGCAGTGTCGTGGTTCAGTCGGAAGCAGAAGTCCGTTGCATTGAGTACTGCAAAGGCTGAGTACATGGCAGCCAGTTTGGCCAGCTGCGAGGCCTTGTGGCTTCGCAAGTTGCTAGTGAATCTATTTGGTCAGGAGCTTAGGCCTACGGTTATTTACTGTGACAATCAGAGTTGCATCCAGCTCTTTGAGAATCCGGTTTTCCATGACAGGTCAAAGCACATTGAGATTAGGTATCATTTCATTCGAGACTATGTTCAGAGAGGGGCAATGATGCTTCAGTACATTTCCACAGATGAGCAGGTAGCAGACATACTGACGAAGTCTTTGGGGAGGGGCAAGTTTGTCTTCTTCAAAGACAAGTTGGGAGTGGTGCCGAACACTTTCCTCGATAAAAGGGAGTGTTAGTTTTGTACCTAGGGAAGTGTTCCCCTAGTGACTTTTTCCTTAGTCACTTAGAGAGGGGACATAAAGTGACCCTTGCAGTAAATGACTTAAGTAAAAGCATTTAATTTGACTTTAGAGCATTAAAGTCACTTTTTGATAAATTTAAGTGGGTGAGTGAAATTAATATTTTAGAAATAAAATATGAGCATTTAATTTCAGCCCTTGATCTAATCTAATCTCCACCGTTAGATTAGACTTACCCTAGGGTTTTCTCAAAAAGGCATGGGAAAGGCATTTTCCCTCACTTTTGCAGATTGAAGTGAGAAGAGAGAGCTGAGAGAGAGAAGAGAGAAAGTTTCCATTTTTCCTGAGCAAGAGAAAAAAATTTGCAGCACACAAATCAAGGGAAAGGACAACAGCAAAGAGGGAACGGAAATCGAGGAGAAGACAACCGCATTTATTTTTGGTCCGTATGGTACGGTTTTCGAGGCAACGGGCACGATTTTCGAGGCAAATTTTTGGGCACAATTTTCGAGAAAAAAAGGGCACAGATTTCGAGGTCCGTGCCATCCATATAGTTCGTCCATACAATGGCACGGAAATTGAGGCAAAAAAATAATTAAAAAAAATCAAAGTTTGATTTTTGCTGCTTGGCACGCAAATCGAGACAGAAATTTATCTTCCGGGTTGAGATAATTTGGTTTGATATTTTCTGTGTATTGCTGTAAATGATAAACTTCTCCTGAAAAATAAAAATACTCTCTCTGATTGGTTTTCCCCTAGTGGGTTTTTCCAGGGCCATTGGCCAAAAATCCTAGTGTTCTGTGTGATTAAATGTCATGCTGATTTTTATTTCCTATCACTGAAAAGATTGTTTACAGCAGTGTTTTAAGTCTGAAAATTTTTGTTTATTTCCAGCACTTTATTTTTCTGAGAATGTCATAAACAGTGATATAAATTTTACTTGAAACCGGTGGCTGAAAACTAGTGAAAAATCTACACGCAGCACCATCAACAACAAATAATCCAGCACTCCAACTTCCGGCTTCCTTTCCAGGTGTTCCATGTTTCTTTAGACATGGAAGCAAGAAATACCAAAGCAGCATGTGTGGAAAAAACATGTGTAAAAATGAACTGATAACACCAATGCTGAAAATAAGATGCTGGAAAAGTAAATTCTACTCTAAACAATTCAAATACAAAAAACATACCAAACTCAATAACTAGAAGACTCATAAAACTCATTCATCAATCAGACAGAGAAAGACTCAACTACTGCTCAAAAGAGCTTATTCAATCCTACCTACTCTAACAGATGGTGAAAAGATGATATGATAAGTCATGCCTGGGATATAGTCCCTTAAATAAAATTGATTTACAGAAATTTTGAATATGCGACCATCTTTAGTAGACAAATAATACATGTTACCTTCAAACCGTTCTACTGTTAATGGTCCCATCCAAAGATTTCCTGTTTGCCTAGAGATATGATTAAAGGCATGATTCTAAACAATGACCTTATCACCATAGGTATACCTGCGTCGGTTAATAGATGATGGAATGACTTGAACATCACAGGTAGGTATTATAGAGGTATCATTGTTACCTCGAGTATGGGGAAATGGCATCGTCCTACTTCTTTCTGGTATTGCATTGAAATGTGGAGGACCCCTGCTTATTGGAATGGCAATTCTTCCAATTAAAACCTCTCTTACTTCTCTTATTGATTCGTTGGACTCACTCTTAACCTCCTCTAGGTGTCAGATTTTCTCATTTGCATCAGATGACACAATTGCCAGATTTTTGTTGCAAAAGAACAAGGTGGGTCAGGAACAACCTATTGCATTTATGAGTAGATCCTTATAGAACTCTGAGCTAAAATACACTACTATGGAAAAGCAATCCTATTCCCTTGTCAAATATTTGAAACACTTCATAACTTATATTGGTTACTCCAAAGTAGTTGGCTATGTCCCTCACTCAGCAGTGAAGGATATCTTGTCTCAACAAGATTGCCTTGGCATAAGGGGAAAATGGGTATCAAAGATCCTAGAATATGACTTAGAAATTAAGTCCACTAAATTAATCAAAGGACAAGGACTTGCCAAGATGATGACAGAAGGAAATGAACAAGCCTTAGGTATGGTTTGTCAAAATAGTTCATCATCATTAGTCATTTCAACAGAAATTCATCATCTTCAACAAGAGCTGTGGTATTCAAACATTATATTCTTACCTCCTCAACCTAACATGTCCGGATCATCTAGTTGGCCACAAGAGGAGGTCATTAAGATTGCAAGCCACCGAGTATTGCCTCACACAAGAAGGATTGAGTTGGAAAAACTCAAATGGTCTCATACTTAGGTGTTTTGATGAAGAAGAGTCTCAAAGACTCTTAGAAGAGTTTCATTCAGGATTTTGTGGTGGCCACTTTGCAGCCAAAACTACAACCCACAAGATTCTTAGAGTAAGATACTATTGGCCCACATTATTTACTAATGTGCACAAGTCTGTTAGGAATTGCCAGAAATGTCAACTTTTCACAGGAAAACATAAACTTGTTGCATTACCACTAAAGTCGGTAGTAGTCCAAGCCCCTTTTCAATAATGGGTACTAGGATTTTAATAGCAACAAATTATTTTACCAAGTGGGTAGAGGCCATACCTACTAAGGAAGCAACCGAGAAAGTGGTTATGGACTTCCTTGAAGACAAAATCATCACTAGATTTGGGGTTCCTGCTAAAATAACCACAAATAATGCCAAAGCCTTTAGTTCAGGACAAATGTCTTCATTCTGCTTTAAGTATGGTATTATCCTATCTCACTCATCAAACTACTACTCCCAAGGAAATGGTCTTGTTGAGTCAAGCAATAAAAACTTGATGACAATTATAAAAAAGATTGTTGATGGTAACAAGAAGGCGTGGCGATAGTAAAATCAAGTTCGCACTTTGGGCAGATAGAATTACTAAGAAAAGTTCAACAAGGAAATATCCTTTTTAATTGGTTTACGACATGAATGTGACTTTACCGATTCATCTTCAGTTACCAGTGTATCAGACACTGCAAGATTCAGGTTCAGACCAGGAGGACTTTCAGAGCAGAATAAATGAATTGATAGAATTAGATGAAATCAGAAGAAGGGCTATTAATCAGAGTATCAAAAATCAGGATAAGGTCAAAAGAAATTTTGACAAATCATCCAAACCAAGGATTTTTCAGAAAGGAGATACAGTATTACTTTGGGACAAACAGAGAGAAAAGTTGGGCAAGCACGAAAAGTTTGATAGTTTATGGACAGTTCCTTACATCATTCATGATGTGGCCGGTGACAACTCATTTCATCTCAATAACATGGATGGGGAAAAGCATATTCTGCCGGTCAACAGATATTCTGAAACTATTTTTCAATGAAAATATCTGATGCCCATGTGGGCATCTTCGTATCATGACTTTTAAAACTTCTCCTTGCAGTTTACTTCTTAGCTTAACTTACATTTTGTATAATAGTTTTATTTGTTGCATATAATCAATGTATCATATTTTGCAACTTATTGTTTCATTTGGTTATTTATATACATGTGATTGACTTATTCAGTTTTTGTGCAGGAACCAGAGATTCTAGGTTTCTTGTATGATTGATTTCCACAAGGTTCAAATCAATCACACGTCCCATAGTTGGAGCCAGATGTTACCGACCAGGTTGCATCTAGTCGGACTTTCAAGTGAGCCGAAAAAGATGAACAAAGCACTTGTTCAAACTTAGAGCTTAGAGGTCCATTAGGCCTTCCTGGCCTTTTTATTTTTTTTGTACCACATGTTCATACTCCTTTGGGGAAATTGTAATAAATGTACTAGCATGGCAAATTTTTGTAAGGGACTTGGATCCCTAAGACTTAAACATCAATCCGATCATTCCAAGGTGTTTTTTTCCTTGTCAATTATGCAATGTTGAATAAGCGTTGTATAATTTTCGAGTGTTTCACCGCTCCTCCAAAGCTGGGATGGTCGTCTTGGTGGGTAGGCCTTACGAGGTTATTAAAGTTCACATGTTGATGTATATGAGCGTGCTAGGCATCGGTGTTGATTCGTATGGACATGTGCTACGCCCCCCTAGAATTTCGTCCAATTCCTTTGGCATGGGGATATTCCTTTTAATGCTCAGAGCATACTCTTTACCTCAAGACCCACTTTTCATACACTTTGGGTGATCAAAAGTCACTTATGGTCATTTTTCACTATCAGAGCATCAAAATGACACTTAAATGCTAAAAGTGTAACATTTTGGGATAAAGCAAAAAATTAAAAAAAACTAAAAAATGATTTTTTATAGGTTGATGGGTGACTTGGCTTGGTGGTCCCCATGAGTACAACTTCTCCTAAGAAGAGGGCGTCATCTCTCAACTTGTTTCATTTACCACATGCTCTATCCAAAGTTTTGAACTCACCATATTGCCCATACGAGTATCTCAAGGCTCGAGTGTGGCCCACGCTTTTTATTAGTGAGTGGATGACATGAAGACTCATCATTTAAAGAGGGTGTCACCTATTAGTTTTTTTACTTACCATTTCTCAAAGTTTTCAACTCACATCACTTGGGTCGTACGACTTTGCTTTAGCATGAGGTTGGTAAACCTCGTGAGTTAGATTGGGTGATGCGGCTGGGTAGGTGGAGGAGATTTCCTACCTCATGGGAGGTGGCGCCTCCTCCCTGGGATCACTTCAGTTAAGCTCCCAGTCAATCCCATGAATCACTCTCTTCTCTAGAGTTCTACTGACAGTGTTGGTGGTGCCCCCTGGGCTTGCTTTTGCTATAAATAACGCACCTCTCTCCCATTTCAAACTAGTTGGAATATGCTGGGAAGAGATTGTACATTGCAATCAGTATTGATTTGAGAAATAAAGAGACTTCAGAGGTCTAAATTGTGATCTGCTCTGCTTGAGTGAATGTATTATCTTTTAGTTGTATGGAGGTAACTTGTATTTGAACCATATGCATGCTTTGAATCTTGTGTAGCTTAATTGAAGGGTTGGTATCAACTTTGTGAGATAGGTTAATCATTTTTTTTAATGAGTTAATCTATTGAGTATAAATATTTAGAGATCTTACTGAACGCTTCATTTGCTTATGAATGCTTTTATATTGATTTTTGAATATGTATTCTTCTACATTTGATCTGTGTTTTGTGATTGTGTGATATGTAGGTTGTCGTGATTGGAGACATGAAAGATCTTATTTGATCTCTTTGTCTTTCTTTTCTAATAGTATTTGTTGTAGATAAAAGTTCCTCGGTACACCACAAGTGAAGGCCCAATGATCCTCTTTACTCCAGGATTCCCTTTCTTTCCTTCTCCCCTTCTTTACACTTCATTGTTTCTAGGTTTTCCTTTGAAACACACTCGTAGATATACATTCAAATTCATATTTTAAGAATAGATCTTAAAGTTGTTTTTCCTTTACAAGATTTGTACTTGTTTTGCAAATCACTATTATTTGTTGGTCCAGAGGACCAGATATAGAGTGTTATCTTACTTTTTTAAGTTATTTATCTATCATAACAAAAAGCTTGATTAGTAGGTTAGATTTCGATTTTAAATTTCATATCTAGCATCTTAGTGCTTTGATTTGTTTTTCTATCCTTAAGAAGCAAACAAAGACCTTGAGAAAGCAGCTTTCTAGCTTACTTTCTCAATCATTTTTCACCTAGTTTTTATCATTTTTACTTGGAATTTTTTTGACAAATTTTTCCAAGTTTTTCGGAAGCACTATTAAAGTGCTTTGGGGCATATTTAACAAATGATTGCTTGCTTTTTTTGCAGTTTTAACAAAAAAACAAGGAGGAATCTCTGGCGAATTTTCGAAGAATTGAGAAAAAAGAAGACTAACGGAACTCCTCTTTGCATAAAATTTCAATTTTTAAAGTAGTTGTAAGCCTTTGGATCTGGATTATAAGGACCTAAGCGCACTTCTTCCATCATTGTAAAAAATTAATAAAATTTTGAGTAGGCTCCTAAGAGCCCACTCCTCATACCCCTTGGGGGGATTCACGTTGGTGTCTTTTTTTTATGATTTTTGAGTTTTAGCTGGTTCAACTTTTATTTCCTGTTTATTCCTTTTATGTTACCAAAGTAAAGGAAATACTTACCCCACGCTCTCTCAAGTATCCCGAAAGGGGGAAAGAGATTCGTGGTAGGAACTAATTAGAAAATCTTTCCTTTATTTCTTTATTGTTTAAAATTTACCAGGCTGTTCTCTCTCAAGTATCCCGAGAGGTGGAAAGAGACTCGCAACCCTGAATTGGTTTGTTAATAAAGACAACACATTAGGACTTTTAATAAAATTGACAAGGCTCCTTCCCCGTATGCTCTACACCGTTGTAGCTTGTCTGATCCATTGGTTGTACAGAAAGGGATATGAGTGACTAGAATAATAGGACAATCCATATAAGCTCAATTCTTGAAAAATTGGGAGGTCGTTGTTATCACATATACATTTGTAGTTGGGCTACCATGATGCAGCATATAGATTGATTGATTTATTCTTCTAAGCTTTTCATTCACATGGGGTTTTCGCATGGATCATTATAGCCTCAGGCATTCTAGAGCCTTGATCAACAGAGTTTCCTTGCCAAGACTAAGATCCATTAGTGCATTGAGATGCTTTCAGTGATGACTTGGTTCATTTGAGTAGAGCAGTAGATCAGATATGGTACACACAGTTACAGAGGGGCCTTTCAGATAAGAATAGGTATTAATGGTGAGATCAGGTATATGCTTCTATAGTTTGATTTTGCTCTATGATGTATATCAAACACCTATGCTTGTCTTGTTAGGATGATCATGGTGACCTATGCTTATACATGTACTAATGCTTGAACTTGTGTTGAGATTAATCAAAGGACTTGATGTGAAGACTGTTGCTCATGCCATGCTTGTACAAATATTAAACCTTAGTGCTATGTTGGTTCCATGTGTCATTTGTCCCCATCAGCCAGTTCATCCGTTGTTGAATTTTATCCCATGACTTAGATTGATTGAGACTTGTGACATTGAAGATCTTTGCCCCATCTTGACCCCTATGCATGATAGACTCCATGTTGATATGTGTCTTTGGCTATGAAGTATGTGGCTTGGCCAGTATGGCTGGGTTCACCAGGTAGTTCTCTTTTAGTCCTCAAAACAAGTGTTTCTCAAAACAGTGTTGTTAAACACTAAAGCATTGGAACACATAAAAGCTATATCTAAATGATGCAAAGTAAATGTTTAAAAAGTAGTCAGTGGCCAAGGGGTTGAGCACTCGTTCTTTGTATAATGTAAGGTTCATCTGCCCTCCACAGGGGCAGTAGGGAGACGAAAGCCCATCAGGGCTATGGATTGCTCGTTGGTAGCAGGGCTAGGCCTTAGTCATTTACTGGAGCCCAGAAGACTTTCCAGGGAACCAGCTCTTGTAGGCTGGCTACTATCTTATGTGAAATGTGAAAGTATTGAAAAGGGTCAATGGTCAAAGGATGAGCACTCACTCTTTGTATAGTGTTTGTCTCATTTGCCCCCATCGGGAAACAAGGTGAGACTATCCTGCAAAGGTTATGTCTCTGTCAGTATTGGAGCTCACAAGGTTTCTAGGGCACCTGCCTTTGGAGGTTGACCTGTATTGTGAAAGCAATGAAAAAGAAAACTTGCTAGAGCATGAAGGAAACGAACCCAAGTACTTTATCCACTTGTGAGACACCACCATCCCCTATTGTTATCTTTCATGCATATGTCACTTTGGTTGAGTGTATTGGTTATCATTCAGAGAGATCACATAGTCAAAGCCAGTCATAAGTCATTTCCCTTTGCTTAAGCCTTGTTTTCCATCTTCACCCAGCAATAGCAGAATGTTTAAGCTTTGTAAGTATGGCATGAACAAGCATACAAACATACTTCCAAGATGTTCCGAGACTTTTCAAAGGCACAGGTATATCTTACTTACTATTACTATTGTTGTCACCGTGATTATGAATAAGATGATTTAAGTTTGGTTTTTATATACACCATTGGAGCATTTCTTACCTTGGAAGCATGCAAGATCATATGAGTGCAATATCTCATCTCCATTTTGGGTACTTTGACCTGGTCAACCTAGTTGACCAAGTCAAACACGGTTTCCAAGGCAGTGACTCAAAAAACAACATTGATTATATTTGTTCCAGACATGCCCAAGACAAATACTGCGGTTTCAGTTTTGAGAGTTTGGCCCCATATAACAATGGATCTTGTTTGATTTGATTGGATTGAGGAGGAGCCACATTTCCATAAGGTAATGCCCCCTCGGCTAACTCATCACCAAACCATTCCTTGATTTCCACATCAACCAAGCGTGAGTCTTCACATGAAGGGTGGCGCACAAGCTTGAGCTTCATGAGAAGATTGTCGAGTTGATTGGATTTGAAGTGGAATGTAACCTTTAGGGGGATGCACCACCTCTTCCTAAAACCTTACTTTTGTAGATCTAATAGATCGGGTGAGTTTTTTATGACGGCCATCAAAACCCACTTAGATATAATTAAATAAACCCTAGATCTCAAGTTTCATAAAAATCCGACTCCATTTACCCTGGGATCTAGCACTAGTCTCTCTAGGTGGGGGTCGCCCTCCTTGGGTGGGTGGTCTATTTTTCAAATCTATCAGTTGGGTATGCTTGAACCCACTTCAATTTCACAGATCTATCCTTCAAGCCTTCAGATCTAGCCATTTACTACCTCGATCTACTATTTTGGGTCCAATTTGTCCACTTTTGCATAAACCCTAAGTGGATTTCATTAGGGTTTTCTTCCTTTTGGCTAGATCTCTCTAGATCTATGTTACTAAACTCTTCATGGTACATTCTCAATTAAATTGGGTAATTTCCCTTATCACTAAGCCTCCCAAACTTTGCCCTAACCTTCTATACGAAATCCATTCTCTAGATCTAGATTCACTTGCTCTATATTCACCCCTTTCATTCACTGCATACCCCTAGGAGTGTCTTGAGTAGGTGCGCTAGCCCTCATAGGCTAGTAGGGTCTCCCCCTTGATCATCCTCCAGATTGATCTAAAGTGACAAGAGCCCGCCCGATGTGACAACTACCCTTCACCCGTAGTGGACAAGGCCCTTCCAGTGTCACCGGTTAGCTACTTTACCTCTACCATCCTAGATAGGATATCTTCAATGGATAGCTACAGTTTGTGTGATAACAGTGATTATTTGACCTTTTCACTTTCTAAGCCCTAAAATGTCACATATGTTTATTTATTTATTATTGCACTGAAGAGGCGCATTCTATAGCCCAATAGGGGGGAGATGTGTAACTCTTTTCGTGCTCATCCTAGAGCTGACACATGTACTTTATAAAAAATAATAAAATATTATAAAAAATAAACATATCGGCTCAAATTAAATTTAAAATATTTAGAAGGGCATATATATATAACTACACAAATTAGATTAATTAAAACCATAAACATTACATTACACACTTACTCAACATTTCCACTTTAAAAAAAGGTTTGTAACTCGAGAAATTTGATCCCTCTCGGCGCTTAGTAGATCCTTTTTAAAATGGATCTATGCTGGTTTATATACAAAACTATTGGTCACTATTTGTGTCCTCCAAATCACCCTATACGTGAGAACATGGACAGTCAAATACAAAAATTGAGAGGTATGCTAGAGCTCCATTGATTTTGATATTATATCTTTGTTTTTCACATTATTATGTTGCATTCTTGAAGGTCTAATGGTATTGGTTGACAAAGGGAATACTTTCCCAGAGGTTCAAGCAATGTGTGGATGAGTCTTTTAGAATCTGTCACTGAGGTGTATTTATTCTAATTGTTGCAAGCATTGTCCCTGTTACCTATCTTTCAATGGCTAATTGCTTAATATGCTAGCAAAAACTATGTATTTTCATTGAGTCGGAAATATGCCTACATCAAGTTTTTCTGTAGATCCTTGTGAGGCCTTGAAAACTCTGGGATTTGCTAAAGCATTCTAAATTAAATTTTGAAGCCACAAGTTTCATTGTACCTTTTTTAATGCAAACTTGAAGATCATATTCTATGAATAAAATCTGGAGATTTGGTCGTATTTACTTTGATTTCTTAATCTTTGATTGCTTCTATCGATGCATAGTCCCTATCTGATAACTCAACAACAACAGACTCCTATTTTCAGCCTACTTGGACTTTAAACTAAGTTATGGTCTTTATTTCATTATGTTATTATTATTTGCTTCTGTTTTCTGCTTTATGTCAGTTACAGCCAGCTTTATTAAAATACAAAAAAAACATGGTGAACACTAACAACACAATGTTTAGTTCTATTTTCATCAGAAGTAATCTTTAAGGCCCATTTGACCAATGTTTGTTTTGTTCATTTACATTTTTTTCCTGTTCATTTGCATTTCAGTTCCTCCAAATAATAGAAAGTATATATAAAAGTAAAAATAAGTAGCTTGTCCGGAAGGAAACCCTTGAATGCTTATTATTTTTATCTATGATTCTATCCTTCGTTCTACTCTATCTCATGTTAGCACTCTTCATGAGCAACACAATGGATTTTGAGGATCTTTAGGGCTTTAAACCTGGATACCAATCTCACAGAGTGTCTTACTTAGCCCATGAGAGTGATTGATAATTGATGCTTAGGTTTTACAGCTTTGAGCATTAACAAGGCCCTCGTGCCAATTTTGCTCCAATACCACTGTGAGATTTCAGACACAACACAAAAGATATGGGGCAAAGAAAGATTATACTGAAGATCTTGATCCAGAAGTCGGTCTACCAAATACTTCTAACCACTAACAGTTTACTGACTTTAATCTAATGATGGTCACTTACTGCTAATATAATATGACCTTTATTAAACATTTTTACTCTTTTACGTTTGATTCCCGATATTGTTGGAGTGTTAAATACTCCAACTTTCTGGAAATGGGCACATGAATGCATCCCCATAGACTTCTAATCTTTGAAATCAAGAACATGTCAACAGGAGATTGTTTTGTAGAAATGTGATCTTAGGTTTCGTATTTTCTGTGATGTTGGCAAGCTACATGTTAACTAGGAAAAATGATTAGAACCAGTTATATAGGATCTCTCTTTTCCTTTGCAGTCTTACCTCTCTGTTCTTTGCTTTCAAAATCTGTAAACACTGAAGCTAACCTAGTATATCGCTGCTATTAAAGACTGTATAAGATGCATACGTAAATTTCAGCACATTACTGATCCTGTGTCTGCTATAACTGTGATGAAAAATTATCCTCTACATGATAGAAATTATTTGTTGACAGGTTAAGCTAACCTTTGCTAACAGTCGGGCAATTTTTGGACTGTGCTATAGGGTGCTTATGGAATGACAACACTCTATGGAATCTTCCCACCTGCAATGGCATGGACATTGACCAAATCAGAGAATAAGTTAGCGTCGGCAGAATCGATGGCTCTTGTAGGCCTTGGACGAAAGTTTGCATTAGTTGGAATTGGACTATGTGCCTGTGGGGTAGTATTGAATCAACTATTGCTAGACTCAGCTAAAATTCCATTTGGTAGCATGGCAGATAATAGTGTTATAACTGAAATAAACAATCCAATCTCTGCACTGTAATAGAGTTGTATAATGTGTTGGTAATGAGTTATTAATAAATTATAACTTTTTCGTAGACCACCAACTCCTTGTTTAAGGTGGTTTCTTCAAGACTATTTTTAGTCATTCCCTTGGGGGTAAGAAGAAACGTTAATGTGCATTTGTTTTATAAGTTGCTGATGTCATATGTATTGAGAAAAATCCTTCATGTTTTTAGTAAATGTTTGATCTAATATATAAATGTAGTTTATATACTACATGTATTGTGTTTAATAATATCATTGATTTAATGTTTAATATTTGTGTAACTGGAATTTGAAGGACAAGTGACATGCCAACTATCGTCATTGATTCTTGCTAGCTCACTCGGTTAAGGTGTGGGTTTCATTCGCAAGGCAACCTGAGTTCAATACCCTTAGGGTGACTTAGTTGGGAGGAGACACCAAAACAACCAACCATGTTAAGGGTTGGTGTGGCCTAGACCGGGTGCGATCCTCGGGTAATTTTGAATTTTTGATGGCTTAGATGCCCTTGGGTTGCAATTTCTTAGCCAATGGTTGAAATGCATTCACCCCAAGTGATGAGCATTTTTAACAAACAAACAAAAAAACATATCAACTATTGTCCACTGTTGCACATCACTATGATATCAACTCGAGAGGTTACTAAATGAGCACAGTTCAGGTAGGAAGCATATCAAGCATTGTTGGATCAATTACCTATCCAATTCCCACAATGTTCCAAGTTACCAATTCCTAACGTTTACAATAACATTGATTCTTTGCATGTTCAGGACAGAAACAATAATAGAGGGGTTGGTATGGATTATTTGTTACAGGATACATATGCCTTAAAGGGAATGGTGTTTACATTCTAGCAAGATGAGCTTGAATATTATGTTCATATTGTCAATACCTTCTTCAAAAGCTTGAAATTTACTTCCATTGCCCCTCTCTTTGGTCATAGGACAAGGTTTACCCAGCTAAAGACAACGATGTTGAAAGTAATGTATGGTATGTTTTTTGGTACTAGTAAAATAACAAACCATTAAGCGGTTGGTATTGTGTATTGAGAAAAAACTACCACTAATAAATGTTTGATCTAATATTTAAATATACTAAATGTATTGTTTTTACTAATATCATTGATTTAATGTTTAATATGTGTGTAATCGAGATTCAAATGATGAGCAACATGTCAACTATCATCCATTGTTGCACACCACTATGATGTCAACTCGAGAGAATACAATTTGGATAGGAAGCATACCAAGCATGGTTGGATAAAAAACCTATTCAATTCCCACAACATTCCAAGTCACCAATTCCTAACGTCTATAGTAACATTGGTTCTTCACATGCAGATGAAAACAATGATAGTGGGATTGGTATGGATGATTTGATATGGGGATACCTATGCCATGGAGGGAATGTTGTTAACTTCATTTCAGCAAGATGGGCTCAAGGATGATGCTCATATTGACAATACCTTCTTCAAAAGCTTCAAATATACTTCCATTGTCCCTCTCTTTGGACATGGTTCAAGGTTTACCCTACTAAGGACAAGAATGTTGAAAGTAATGTATGATATGTTAGATGTGTGTTCCTTAGAACTATTAAAGTAACTAACCATTAAGTCCCCTATATTTTAACAAATCTTTTCATGCAATCAATAATGAGAAGGTACTTTTTGCGCCCTTAATGGCATTGTATATTTATATTGCTTGGTAAATGTAGGTTATTAAAAGTAAGGTAATTCTAAGTGATAATGTCCTTGGTGTCAATTGAGTCTAGCCTCGAGTGGTTGTAGGATGGAGTGTTATCCTCCCCACCCAAGTTCTATTATTGTAAGTGACATGTCGAGCTCATAATGAGTATATTGTTTAATGGCTTTTTTCCTTGCTATTGACTTAACTTTGTGCCTTGAAGAATTTAGGGTTTACCGTAGGTGCCATTCTCGAAATGAGGGGAAGTGCTCAAGGGTTTGCCTTGAAATATTTGCTTGAAAAAAAATATAGTGTAAAATGGTTGTATTCTTGATAGAGGTAAATACAAAAATAAAGAGATGTCTAGAATGTGGGCATGACAATTATCATAAAAAAAATAAGGGTCAATATCATCCTCATTAGATATTGAGACGTGTGCCTATAATCACAAGGATTCAAAGGATCTTTTTCTTGCAAAGAATTAGTCATGCTATAGGGGTGGCATGCCTCACATAGAAGTGAGTTAGGATTTATCTGGTTTCGGCATATTCAATAGCCATGAAGCATATAGATGATGCATTCTCAATGAACTCTGTTACCCCTCAAAAATACATCAACACCAACTGTTGTTCAAGCTGTGATTTTGCCATACAGTCATCACAAGTATTAGCCTGTCACGTTGTTGTGCAACAGAAACATAAGTACACTGAAGTTTGCGCAGCGGGCAAAGTTCATACAGAATACTGTGGTTATCAATAAAGACACAATTGAAGAAGTTTCAGTTCTGCAGGCGCAGATTGAGCAGTTGAAGAGAGAACTGCACCACACACAGTACATTCAAAGGGAAATATAAGCTGGTTGCTTCCCATCCAATGTTAACAATTGTGCAAAGAGGCCCTCCAGAGATAGAGTTGGTCTTTGGAAATCTGGTAGTAGATGACATATTTTCTGTCCCTGGTTATGATATGTATGGCTTGGTTGTTTCTCAGGGTAATGCTGTTTTGGGTGTTCATGTATACCTTTATTCAGATGATGTCCATGAGGTGAATTGTCCTCAGGGTTCTGGAGCAGCTCCTTGGGCAAAACAAGCACTTTGTCATGCAATATCTGATGCAAATGGGAAGTTTACTTTTACATTCATTCATGTGGAAAATACAGGTTGTTGCCGTTCTACAAGGGTGTGCCTTTAAAGAATTTAAAGGATAAAAAGCTCAAAGTCAAGTTGGCTGCCAAGGAAGCATTGTATAGACAAGCAGCGTTAAAAAATAAGTGTATGGAAAAGTTGAAGACATGAATTACCATTCGGTCTGCCTGCGTGTGCTTTCTGATTCCATTCGAAGTGCAGGATTAACCCTAGCATCATGGCTTTTAACTCTAGGGATAAAGAATGCAGAAATGTTATGTCTAGGCTTGGTTTCCATTGCCATTTTCATTGTGGTGATGCCACTCTTTAAGCAGCATCGACATTTCTACCCACAGGTTACTGTTCTTTTTCAGAAGAAATACCGGCCGGTGATAAAAAACAGCAGGGGTCATGTGGATGACCCACGTTTTATTTAAACCACCGGGTGCATGATGATCGGTCTCATCGCTAGCAAATCGATGGGAGTGGCTTTGATTACACAGAGGAGAGGTCCATGAATGAGTTACAAGGAACATCGTTTCAACATTCCTCTGTTTCATAAACACTCAGTCAGCGGTTGTGGAGCAGCTAAACACGCCAATGTATGGCAGACTCAACGGCACCGTACTTCTATAGATAGTGATGGCGATCATACTTGGTGGTCCAGATCGGCTCAAGAATCAAGTTTTTAGTTGGCATGATAGCAAAATACAGCAGCTCATTCCTTCACGTGGAGTTTTGAAACAGTTAAAGTATCAACGCGATCCACCAATCCACCAGTTCATACCCCGAAACTACACCACGCCAGCACTGTGTGATCTCTCTCAGATGCGTTTTACCATTTTTCAGATGACTCACGGGTTTTCATCTTTGCCATGTGGAGCCCGGGTTCCATTCTCGAGCTGAGCTAAACTGACAAGTAATCCGGTCATGGAGTCGAGTTTCTGTTCTAAGTGATTGATGAAAATCGCGTTTTGTTTGGAGCCGTCGATTGCATGGATGCACTTGTCCATCGAATGGCCCACTTCCTTGAATGGTAACTACCTGATCGGGTTTCCACCGCGAGAGACATTGAATTAAATTGGGGGACATTTTCCACGATTTTTGAAACGGAGCTACCACTAAGCATCATTGGCATATGAGACAGTGTAAAACTCTACCATCAGCGTTTTTAACAGAGCGTTGAGTATGCAGTATTTCCTCAACAACAAGCAGTGCCTGTACCCATTTTCATTCGCTGCCGATTAAGTTAAGTAAACCTCAGATTTTTTGGGTATAACTGTTGAACCCGAAGAGAGTTTACCTTTAATAGCCGATGGCTTAAAGCT
Organism: Pseudotsuga menziesii; assembly: GCA_001517045.1. NCBI lineage: Eukaryota > Viridiplantae > Streptophyta > Pinopsida > Pinales > Pinaceae > Pseudotsuga > Pseudotsuga menziesii. Next base: position 73,558 of record LPNX010553329.1, read on the forward strand.
TGATTTTGATAAAGTGGACCTCCTCTATTGATCATTTTTGGGAACATGGCAGCAGTCTGGCAGTTATCAGTTATCACAGCGTAAAACCCAATTAAAAAAATACAATGGGCAGCCGATGGTTTCCTTGGCAGCCGAGTGGATGGGTGGATGAGCTTGTATCCAACATCTGGCAGTCGTATGGAGTATCAAGTCTACGTGGCATATCCACTTTGGGTTGGAGTTCATCTACGGTAGAGTAGATGTAATGGCTGGGCAGGGCCCATGATTTATTCCTTGATTTTGGAAGATGAAACATACAGTTAAATTAGATTGCTTTAGTCAAAGTGCTAATGCATTTAATAAAGTGTTAGTTACACTTCAGTTTTGGAAGGGTCCTCTTAGATTTTAGGGGACCACTTTCTTTATTACTTTATTACCTTTATTTTTATTTTTGATGAGGATGGCTTGTTGAGCCTATAAAGGGCCAGCTTTCTCTTTTGTAAGAGGATGCAATTTTTGGGCTGGGAGGATTTTTCACCAAGTTAATAAAGAAAATCATGTTGGGTTTCTCTCTTGTAGTTTTGTGTTTTCATGAGTCGTAGACCAAGCCAGCATAGAGGGCTAACAATCTAGCACGTTGAGCGAGCATTTGTAGCTGCCAAGTTGCTTGTCGTCGTTATGTTCTTGAAGGTTTTGGAGTAATGGAAAGTAGTCAGTTATACTTCCATTCTCCTGGCCTCTGATTATGAAACAGACCAGCCTAGTCGCCCTTCTGCAAAACGCAAAGCCTTTCTGAGTCCCCTTCTGACTCCATTCACCCTTCTGGTAGTGGCACTGGCCTTCCCTCGAGGACTAATCCTCCCTTCCCTTCCTGCCCATCAATCCGACTCATTTTCCTTTTTTGCTACCCGTGTTTCTCTAAGGCAGCCTCTTCAAATCACCTTGCCCTCAGCCGCACCTGCCTTAGCGATCCTAGCTTAGGGAAACCCCCCTAAAGCTGGAGAAGAGCCAGCCTGAAGCAAGGAGAGAGGGGTGTGGTTACATTGGCCTCTCTCTCAAGAGCTGTCGACGAGCCGGCGCGCCTGCAGTTTGGGCTTTCAACACTCGCGTGCCAGTTTCGAGCGACAACATTTTGGCGCCGTTGCCGGGGACAAAGTCCAGTTTCCGGATTTTGAAGACTATGCTTCATTAACATTTGTGGGAGATTACATTGCAGATTCTTCCTCTCACATGGCAACTCCACGAAGGGACATAGCCCTTATCCTTTCGCAGATTTGAAGATCCGATTGGGTGTAGAGGTGAGCACACTCGTCAGAAGGCTTTCAAGCTCACCTTGGCGACTCCACAAGTTTGGTATGAGGTATGATTAAACACGTTTTTTCAAATTAAGTACCTCATTGTTTGATTTATGGAAGAACCGTGGGATATTTGGCACGATGCTTACAGCCCACTAGATTTCTCAAAAGTCCATGGATTTCCTAATCAGTGCTACGACCCTGAGGAGGTGCATGACATTCTTGCCGAATTTTATGGAAATGATGGTGTTTTAGCCACCCATCATATTGCCTCTTTCTGCAAACTGTGGTTGATTTTAATGTTCGTCATGAGGATGATATTATGATCGTCTTTGCCATAACTTTGGAAAATGATGCAATGACCTGGTTCTGTGGTCTGTTGGATGAATCCATAGATTCAGTGGCAAATTTTTTCGAGAGGTTTCTCCTCCACTGGCACAATGGGACAATAGATGAGATTGAACAACATGCTAAAGAATATGATGCTCTCATCCCTAAAGTCCATATTGAGCTTGAAGAAGAACTCCATGAAGAAAATATCAATGAAGATCTGATTGATGAAACAGTACAAGGACTCTTGGTTGAAGACATTACTGAAGAGTTTCCTAAGGTTGTTGAAGTAAAAAAATATGAAGATCTAGAGCTGCCGCAGATCTATGTTACTGAAATTATTCCTGAACCTCTCCATTTGAACTTGCCTCAAGTTCATAATGTGATTATTGCGGATCAGCTCGAGTAGCCTTATGATGGAGGTTTGTATGTGAGCCATATCAATCAATGGATAGAGGCTTCTTGTGCACGGTTTGATTCTTCTTGGTATAACTTCTTTTTTCCTAACAATCTGATGTTACAGTTCAGCTTCATTCATGAGCAAACTGCAAGGCATCGTTATCTTATGATGAATGTATTTTTGTCTCTTTCACTTACCAAGATCAGACAAAAGAAATTTGGCATAGATAGGAGGCAGGAATGGCTCCAATTGTTGTATGCATATACTTAGCATTCTCTTGGCATCTGATAGGGTAGGTAGGTTAGAAAATATAAAGCTCTTGCATGAGCATTTAAAATGTTTAGTGTGCTTGTTTTTGCTTTGTAATAAGTGTGTGGGATGTGAATCAAGCCATCCCACCACATTTTTCTTTTGAGGCTGATCTGTTGATACTCAGAGAGTCTGAGGTTCTCGTGTGCTCTCTCCAAGAGCACATGTCCATATCCATGTAGAATGTTGTATCTTAACTTTTGTATCTTAGCATTTGTATCATATTTCATTTATAAGCTGAAAAAGAAAAAGTTTTGTTTTATGTACTTTGATTTGAAAAAAGCAAAAGATATTTTTGGTACTTCATCATGGCTTATTTTTATATATCATATACATGAGACTAAGACACTTCTATTTACATACACGTACCAGAGATTCCTGGATTCTCAGGCACTCTCTTTATCAATAAATCAAACAAGTACACGTCCCGCAGTTGGAGCTAGATGTTGCCAACTTATTTGTACCATAGTTGGATTACCTGAGGAGCCGCCGTTTGACAAACATGATAAATGTTTGTGTTCCAGTGCATCAGATGATCTACCCTTTGTGCCTAGCTAGTTTTGGCTAGTCAGTTTTTTTTTTAAGTGATTACGACCATGGCCCCGCGGGGTTTGTAATAAAATGTGCTAGTAGGGTGCTTTGAGTGGTTCGGTCTCCTAAGACGTAGAATTTCAACTAAGGTATTCCAAAGAGTTTTTTGCCCTTGTCAATTATGTTTTGCCTATAGTCGAGTATAATCGACGAGGTTTTCTCTGCTTCTTCCAAAGCTGGAATGTCCGATTTTGAATTCTGGGCCTTGGGGGGTTATTAGATCCCAACTGAGTATGTATAAACCTACTATACATTATTAGAATAGACTATGGTCATGTCTTAAGTCCACTAGGACCCTCAGAAAAAATTTCAAAAAACTTTTACCGGACGCGTCAAATTTTTGATTTTTTAATTTTTTAATTTTTTAATTTTTCCTAAGTTTTTAATTAAATTTTTCCATAATTTAAATGGAAAATTTAATTTTGTAATAAGTCAGGCATCCGGAACCCGAATTCAGTGATTGAAGGCTCTAACCTTAAGCCAAAATCATTCATGATCAGCCAGCCAGCTATCTCCAAGTTTCAAAAGTTCATTCAACCTCATAATTAATAATTTCTCAAAAAAGTCATTTACGGAGAAATTATTAATTAAAATACTAAAAATGAATATTTTGGAGAAAATAAAAAACTCTCCAAAATTAACCAAATTCAATCAAATAAAAGGCTAAATAACATGGCATTGGGCATTTATGATGATTCAACTCAGCACAAATCCTCTTCAATCAACAATCGGAGAGCATTAAAGATACATTCAGTTAGCAGATTTGTCATCTCCAGCTAAACTCATGGATTTGGTGATTTGGAAGGCTGTGATTGGCCCGGTGATCATTAGGAAGCTGGGAAATAAATGAAATGAAGGTTTGGTGCAAACCCTAAGGGTTTTGGCACCTAACACTACCACTCCACACCTCTTCAAGCTCTCGCGCCTCTCTCTCCTTCAAGGTTGCGCCCTCACACGTGTGGGCTAGTTAATGGATGGATTTCAGGGTTTAGGGTTGGAGTGGGGGCGCCTTGCCTAGGTGGAGGCCACCCCACACTCACAACAACTATTTGTTAGGTCTAGGCTCTCATTATTGTGTCGAGTCAGCTAGATTATGGGGTTTGGTTTTAGGGTTTTAGCCTTCTCTCTTTGTATAAATAGAGGCTCCTTTAGCTCTATTGGGATGGAGAATTTGTGCAAATACACTATGAAGAAATTTGTAATATTGTTTGAATTTGAATAAAGCAGAAGACTTTGGAGGTCCATGTGGGAGTTATTCGTGTGCCATGCTTCATCTTGTTCAAAGTGATACCCTTCTTAGCTCATTTCTTTTGATTCTTAAGTATATGATCTTGTGATTAGAAGGCTAACAATCTAGCACAATATTATTTGATCTATGTTTTTCTCTTAAGTTTTGTGGCTTTCAGGTATTCTCCCAAATACAAGAGCTTTTGTTTGGTTTATGCATTCATTCTACAAGTGCCTAAAGGAGGCTTCTACTTTAAGAAATCGAGAAACGAAGGGTTTGTTTGCCTCATCCATCAAACTACAAACTTCAAAAAATCTCTTGGTTACATTGGTTACTACAAAGCAGATCTACATTTTCACGGGTTTTATCCTATTGATTTGCTTTCCAAGTAGTGCAAGTATTCTGAATTTATTCACATTTCTAGATATTGCATTATGATTGGCTAAAGTATATCAAAGATTCATACTTTGATCTACTTGTTGGGTTTCGATCTACTATTTTTCAAATCTTTAACTTTTACTAGATCTAAGATCCTTGTCTGATTTCAAACTTGTAAATCCATCTTTCTTTTTGCCAAACTTGTCTTGAGAGATACTTTGGGGTTTCTCCCCAATTGCTGCATTGTTTTGCATGCCACTTCTTTTTCCCCGCTATCTCTTGCATATTTTCAGCTAGTTGAAAATTTCAAGACTAGTGCTTAAAAGTCAATTTTTTACTTCTTTTTTGCCTTGGAAAACGTGTATGTATTTTCTTGAAAAACTTGCAAATTTTCCACTTTTAGGCTTGCAGGTTTTTCTGTGTTTTTCATTACTTTTTCAATTCTAGAAATTCTTTTAAAAATCAGGAAATTTTCCAAAATTTTCCAAAAAATTATTTTTCAAATTTTTGTATTTTTTCTCGAAAAACATGCAAATTTAAGCTTGATGTTTTTTGCTGATTTTTTGATATTTTTCTGTTATTTTGTAATCCTGGTAATTAGCCTAAAAATCAGAAAAATTTCAAAAAAAAAAATCATCATTTTCTCGAAAAGCGTGCCATTTAAGTTTGCTGGTTTTTTGGACATTTTTCTGCTATTTTCCAATTCTGGAAATTAGCCTAAAAATTAGAAAAAAACTTTAAGTTTTATTTCTCAAAAAATTTCAAGTCATTTCATTGAAAAACGTGCATTTTGAGTCATAAAATGCAAGTTTTTCCTCTCATTTCCAAGGTCCGATTTTTTGTCTTGTTTTATTGTTTTGGGCTTTTATTTATCTCATTAGGCACTTATCATCTTGTTCACTTTCATCTTCCTGAGTCATAAGTTAAGGTTTGGTTTCCTAACACTCTTACTAGTTGTTGTTTAGAGCTCTTACTTACAGGTGAACGAAAAGAAAAATCAAGCAAAGAAAGAGCAAGCAAAGCTAGGTTCAAAAGATTTAGAACTAAAACAAAGAACCATACCAAGAAGAAGATCCAATCTCAAAAAATCATTCTCCTTTGTACAAGTCATAATAAGGCTTCAAGTTCTCTTGATTAGTCACTTTCTTCATTTTCAAAGGGCTAAATGCCCTCATCTTGTAAAGTATTAATGAAATAAGGCTAAGTGGGAAAATGCCTCCCATTTTCGTGTTTCTTCCCAATTTGGGAAAGAGTGTTGTCTTGGTTAGCTTAGATTTTTGTCATATTTTTTGAGTAGATTAGATTGATTTTTCCATCTTTTGCATTTAGAAATATTCTGCTAGTTTAGTTTCATTTTGCTTTAGAATAGTGATTGCTAGCTTAGATTTACATTCCACTATTTGTTAGCTTAGCTTTTTTTATTTCATTGTTAAGTTGTTTACTTTATCTCTTAATTTTTTTCATCTTTCAAAAGTATTTCAACTGCTTAACAATTAGAAATCTCTTGAATCTCATTTTGTGGATCAAGAGTGCTCTCTATTGGAGAGTTGTTTTTATTTCGGTTTTCTACTTATCCCCATGCTCTCCCGATTAAGGCCTTAAAACCTGAAAGAGATTCTTGGGTAGATTAGTTGTTTTCTTTATTTGCAAGTGGTTTATCATTTTACTATGTCATCGCTTCATTCTTTTACAATTTGTTGAGCTATCATGTGGTTTCAATTTACAAGTTGATTGTTTTATAAAAAGAACCAAAGTATTTTGAACTTGCAGTAACCCAAGTCAAAAGCACCCTCTATCGGAGAGCACTCCCACTGCATTATCCTTGCATCAAGCATATAGATTAATTAAAGTCTCTTGAACTTCTGTCATAAGACAAAGTCAAGAGCACTCTTTGTCGAAGAGTTGAACTGTGTGCTCATAATAATAAAATCTTTTCAACTCTCATTATTTACTTTGTTGACATCCTTCACCTAGTATGCTCTGCCGACTTCATAGTTGGGCTCGTACTCAAAACGGTGAACGGACTTGCTAAGATCGCAATAACAACACAACTAAAATTTTACCCCTTAACCAACGCACCGGCGTTGTAGAAAGTTTCAAGTCTATTCTCAGTAAAAGCGCTGGAACTCCTCGTTGTCTAAGCTTCCCGGCTAGCTGATCAATCCTCCTGGATACCAGCCCGAGATATTGGACGAGCCGACATGTCTTTAACGGAATGACTCTGAACACTTTCCTGGTTGGTCTTTGATACCTTCTTCGTTTCAAAGCCATAATAAGCAAGACCACTAAAACATTTAAAACGGACCAAGAGCACTCACATAACATTCACTGGCTTTATTTCAGGACTTGTTGTTATTTCTTTAAGCATTGCAGAGCTTCGACTCCATAAGGAACTGGTCTATTATTTTATGCATGATTATTAAATCCAGATCATTTGTCCTTGGCTTATAAAAATCTTTATCTGTGAATGCATCTTTATTTTACAAGTTCTTGATATACTGTTCATCTGTTAATCCAGTACAGCAATGTGGATTGCTTTTGTCTTGTGTTCAAAATTCATAATTATAATCATATTTCATCATAATAACTCCTAAACAACACCCACCCGCATCATAACATCAAAAAACACTTAAACACATTGAGCCATAGAAAACTCTTTGTTAGGGACGACCCCCCTTGACTTTATTAGGAGTTAGCCTAAACGGAAGAGCTAGAAGTAGGTGACAATACCTGGCTTTGTGCTTTCCCCCAAGGCCACACCTCTCCCACTTTCTCAAGTGAGGAGACAGCGTTCGAAAGATTTTTGTTGCTGGTGTGCAATTGGTGGACAACAAACTCAATGGTGAAATACAATTAAGCCTTCAAATGAGCATAGCCATGGACAAAGCTAACCCATATTCCCTCCAAAATACCAAACAATATGTTTGGTCAATGATAGTGACCAATAACAATATCTCCCCATGGTTGTTTGTGGAGAATGAATATCTTATGTTGACTCGTATAGCTCTTGGTAGAAGACAAGTGAAGAGAATGGATGCTTACCTTCAACCATTAATAAATAAATTGAAGTAATTATCAACAGGGATACATGTATACAATATAGTAAGAACCATCTCAAAGGAGAGCTCATTTATGTTGTATGGCATATGTGCCTACACCATGATGATTATCGAGGACTAGTAGTTTTTTGTACTAAGCTTCTTGATTGTTTTATTGATATAGATGTTATGGTATTTGGCATACTTAATTTGGTGGAGCTATCTTCTTTTGAACTAACATGTTTTGTAGACAATAACATCATAGATCTTGTAACAAAAAATATAATGGATGTAAATCTTGTTGACCTTCTACAAAGGCTAGGTGTTTTGATGACATATGAAAGTTGAGTTATGACTACTCATGGTTATTCCTCCAGAAAACCACTCTTACAGAAGAGCAACATCTACTTTCAATAGTAAACTAGAGAGTACTGGGAGGATACCTAAAACAATGACATCAATAGATTGGCTTTATGAACCAAGGAAGAAAGAAACTATAGAACTGTTTCATTCCAATGGGGAACTTAAGTTTGATGGTCTTGAATTTTTTGACATCTAAATTGAGAAAATTCCCATTGGGATGGAATTTTTTTTTTACAAACTTCCATATTGGAAGGATCTTAAGATTGTCCACTTACTAGATTTCGTACATTATTAGAAAGTGTTTAATCTTCTTTATGGTGGCACATATCATCGAAAAAATTGACAAGGTGGTTATTAGAATAGATCTCATTGATTTGATTACTAAAATACAACATTGGCCAAGAAATGTAGGTATAGAAGAGATTAACCTTCTTGATATTAAAAAAAAGTGATGTCCCATGGATTTTGAAGAAGGATGCTTTGTCTCTAGTGAAGGATGTTATATTGGGTGTCAATATGCCTTATTTTTATGGGTTGACTCTATGGTGTTGTTTCATTGTAGGACATTTATCAAGGTTGAAATCACATGATTTTCCGAACTTTCTAAGGGTATGTATGGGGATTACATGCTTCTTTTTCTAAAGTATGGGTTATATCATATGCATTCATATTGTTATGCCAATTAATTTAGTACATTATTAAGTGCAATTATTCTTTTCTCATGTGTGGTTGTGTGAACCGCGGCTTCCCCTAAGGCCTTCAAGGCACCATATCAAAATTATATTCATTTGTATGTTGAATTATGATATGACCTAAGGGGCATAAATGAGAGTAAGTGTATATGATATGACTCCAAGGGGCATATGTGGAGGTAAATGTATGTGTCATAGGATTGACATTTTAAAGGGGCCACATGTGCAATGAGTTGGAATATTTATAGAAGACATGTACTTGTGATTGGGGATAAGGTGTGATTTATACATATGAATGTATTGTGGTATTTGGAGGAGTTTCTCCTATTTTTTTAAGGAGTTATTGTGTAACTGGTCTTTCTCATCTACTTTGCAGTTGTGCTCCATGCTTGTGCATACTATGATTTATTGTGCTATCTTAAGGATTGGTTACATATCATTAACCTTCATATGAAATTTGACTCCCATTGATAACTTTGAGGATGAGAACTTCCAAAATCCCTATCCCCCTAATGTTTGGAGTTAAATTATCATTGGGGTTTCGATCAATCCATGAGGGGAGAACCTAGATGATGGGACTAGGATTTGATCTCCTCCCAAAAAGAATCATTTTCAAGGTCCATCCATGGACGACTACATACCCTCATTCTTTAAGCCATCGTACTTCTAAACCAAAGAAGAAACTATGCTTATGAAACCTTTGTTCCATATATTTTTTTAATTGGGAGAGATTATATCATTGAATGGTTCATGTTAAGAACAAAATATTTTTCCATGTAGAAGATGATGTTGCTTCCCATGCTATCAAGTGGATCATGAGAGTAATCCGTCATCTTTTCTTTCTCCATCATTTAGTCATACCAAGATCACTTTAAGCTCCTCCTACTATTTGTATCACTTGTCATATCTGAATTAACATAGTCCCGTAGAACAATGTTTGAACCTCCAAAACATAATGATGAGTAGTACCTCTCAAATACCTAAGAATCCAGTTTATTGTCTCCCCATGCTCTTTACTCGGATTGTTCATATACCTACTAGAAACTCCCACTACATATAAAATATCTAGTCTTGGGCACACCATTGAATACATCAAGTTTCTAATAGCTTATGAGTACAAGGCTTTGTACATGTAGTACATCCACTCATGTGCATTGGGGCACATCTCCTTAGACAATTTGGCATGATTGTCCAAAGGTGTACTAACTGGCTATTCATCATGCTTTCTGAATATTTCCAACACTTTCCCTATGTACTCACCCAAATACAATGTTAATTTGTGTTTTTTCTTGTCTCCTATTATTCTCATACCAAGGATCTTCTTTGTACCAGCCAAATCCTTCATCACAAATTAAATAACTATTTTTTTGTTCAACAAATTTATATCATGCATGTTAGACCTTACAATAAGCATGCCATCTACATATAATAACAATATAATGTAACTGACATTATCTAATCTCTTAAAATAAACACAGTGGTCAAAATGACATCTACTATAACCTTGTTCTATCATAAACCTGTCAAATTTCAAATACCACTGCCTTGGAGCTTGGTTTAGGCCATACAAGCTCTTCTTCAACCTCATACTAATTTTTGCTTCCCTTTACATCTAATTGTTCAAGTTTCAAACATTATACTTCCATTAGACTTAAAATAGTTCTAATTGAAGTCATTTTAACAATATGAGAAAATATTTCATCAAAATATATACATTTCTTATGTGCAAGCCCCTTTACAACAAGTATGGACTTATACCTCTTTTTGCTCCCATATTCTTCCTTCAACCTGTAAACCCATTTATTTTGTAACACTGATCTTTTACTTGTAGCCGGCAACCGAACCAAGTCCCAAGTCTGGTTTCATACCAAGGAGTCCATATCCTCTTTCATTTTGTGCTCACATTTCTTTCTAGTTTCTACCTGCATTGCTTCTTCATAACTTTATGGTTCATCATAAACAGTCAAAAATAAATAATACGATGAAGGAGAGTATTGTTTTCGAGTTCTACTTAACCTGGTAGATAACAACACTTTTAGGATTTTGAGGTACCTGTTGTTGGTGTTGTTGTTGTACATTTTGATTTTCTTGCACCTTTGGAAATTTTTTTGTATTCCATCAAGCACTATGTATTTTGTGTTTGTTTGTTCATGATTCTTTCCTTGAAATGACCTTACTATTGAATACCACTTCTCTACTTCTATTTATTTTGTGATTTTCATAATCCTGTAGGCAATAACCAAAATCATTAACTCTATATTCAACAAAAATACACTTCTCGGATTTTTCCTCAAGCTTTATTCTATTTTCTCCATCAATATGGACAAATGCTTCACAATTGTAAGTCTTCATAAATGAGTAATTTACCTTTTTACCTATCCATGCCTCCTCCAAAATTACACCATCCAAGGAGCTTCACCCTCTACTTATTAAGTAAAAAACAATATCGACGACATCTACCGAAAACTGTAATGGCAATCCTGCATGCTCCATGACTGTCCTATTCATTCTTTCTGACACACCATTTCCTTGTGGTGTCCGTGGAACCGTCTTCTCTCTACAAATCCCATAGGATGAACTAACTATCAAATTCCTTGATATAGTATTCACCTCCATTATCTAATATGAGACACTTAAACTTATTTCCTATCTCATTCTCAACCAAAAGCTTTTCATTTCATAAAATTATCAAGACATCAGATTTTTTCCAAATGGAATAAACCCAAGATTTCTTAGTCGCGTCATCAATAAAAGTAACATAATAATGAGATCCACCAAGATATAATACCTAATTCGGTCCCCATACATCTATATGCACAAGTTATAACTCTTCACTCTTGTTTTTCTTCCCAACTTTGAAAAATATAACTCTCTTATGTTTCCCATAAAGACAGTGCTCATAGAAATCCAAATCAACATAATTTAAATTTGGAAACAACTTCCTTGAGAGTAGAGTTTGTATCCCTTTCTCATTCATGTGCCCAAGTCTACGATGCCATAATGTTGTATCCACTCTTGTTAAAGATAAAGAAATAGAAGAGTTAGCATTACCGGTGCATAAATACAATTTACCTACCTTCTCTCATTTTGCTATTATCAGTGACCCATTAGTGACCTTCCACGAAGTTTCTGTAAATGTAGATGTACAGCCTTCACTTTCCAACTTCCTTGTTAAAATTAAATTTCTTCTCAAATCAAGAATGTGTCTTACCTCTTTCATCAACCATTGGTTTCCATTCTTTAACTTTAAATGTATCTTACTCTTTTCAAAAATTTTACATGGTTCATCGTCACTTATATAAACCTATACAAAATCACCTTGAACATAGTCTTGAAGATATTTCCTATGGGGTTTGGCATGAAATGAATCCCTTAAGTCTAAAACCAAAGAATTAGTAATATTGTATAATTGTGATTTGTTGGGAGGTTGAGCGAAAGCTTCAAAAGGGAAGTCTCTACCTAGGAAAAGTCGTCACACACATCACTTGGGTAAAACTCTTTAGTAAGGGAAAAATTGATGCATTCAGTAATGGGTGTATCAGCATGTTGGTATTGCTTTGGCTAGCACATGATTCACTCACTACATTTTCTTCCTAAATATTCTCCTATTGCCCATCTCCTTGTTTACCTTGTAGAGACCATCAATCTTTCTTCATGCGTCATTTCCTCCCACAATGCCATCATTCCAGCTTCCGTCTATATTTGGATCACCCCTTCTTGGACTTCGTGTGATTCCTTGGGCCATTTCATCTCTCCCTTTGTCTTCCCCTATTCTCCACAGTTAAAGCATTACTGGATGTCTCACATGTGCTTTTCTATCACATTTCCTCGCTAAGGATAACACTAACAACCTCATCAAACTTTAAAGTGCTTAAACTAGAGACATAATTCCTTGCAGAGAATGTTACCATAATTGGAGTGGTTTTGACAAAACCAACCGGTTTAACTGGTTTATAAGCCTGAGTAGTCTGAACCGCTGCACAAAACTAGAAATGGAAGCTTTCGTAAGGAACCGGCCAGTTCTTGTACAGAACCGGCCTCCCTACTCAAAACTATTTGGTTTTGTACTGAACTGGCTAGTGCCATATTGGTCGTACTTGGAAGTGATTTTTTTAATTTTTTCTTGAAAATGCAAAAAATTAAGTGATATGCGGGGGTGATAACCCTAGGCCCCTACTAATGCTATATAAAGATAGAGAACAAAGGTAAACCCTAGAGCTAGTCATCATCGACAATATTAAATAGTAATATTAATTTCTCAAAGTAACAGTGGCACTCTTCTTATCTTTCATTTTCTATCATTTTACTTAAATTTTTAACATTACCAATAATTGTTTCAAGATGTTTGAGAGTGGTTCCAACATCATTAGACTTCAAATGAAAAAGGTATAATTTTTTATCCCATTCAAAATTCAACGGGCTTAAGAGTTTTTAGGATTTCTGGATTGCAATGTTTCCACTGGATTCTATCATGTATGAGGGTACGGGATTTCCATTTAATCAAGTACATCAACCCCTCTATGTACCTTGATGTTGGTGGTGTTGATTGTTCATATTGATATTAGTGGCCTCAAAACTAATTTTTGAAAAATCCTTAGTTTAAAGGCTATTTATTAATGTACTTAGGTTCAAATGTGGATTCCATTTGGTTCTATTTTTTATTGTATGTACTCTTACTTGTGATATACTCCAGCATAGATCCATCTTAAACTTGGATCAACCAAGCACCGAGAAGGATCCAATTTCTTGCGGTGTAAATTTTTTTATCTTAACTATTTTACATTTTAGAAAAATGTACACGTAAGTTTGGAAGGATTTGTGTTTATTTTGATTTTTGTATTTTATAAGCCAACATGGATTTTTTAATTACTTTTCATTTGGTTTTAATTTTTTTTATGGGCCGACATGAATTTATTTGTTTAACTACCTTTTTTTGTAGTGTTACGTTACATATGTGACAACATCTTCCCCATACTGGGTTGTAAAGCATCTCGCTATTCTCAATGCAATGAGAAACTTTGTGTATTTGTGCATAATGGTTTGAATTTGATGGATCCACACACACACACACACACACATGTCAAATTCTGAATATTTTATGTATAATTTGGTTGATCGGTTTTGTGGTCAGTTTTTTTTACCGGTTTTTGTCTGGTTCTAGTCTCGATTCATGAGGTTGGTCATTTTGATGACCAGTCCGGTTCCAGTAACCTTGCTCGCATCCATGACCAAGCCATCCCAAGTTTGTGGCAATGAACACAAAATCAAAAGAGCCCTAACCTCATCATCAAAGTTTAATCCTATAAAACTTAATAGATTGGTGACCATGTTAAACTCATTTAAAAGATAAACAACAGACCCATCTTTTGACATCTTCATATTAAATAAGTGCTTCATAAGAAATACCTTGTTGGACATTGAGGATTTTTCATACAGTTTAGCCAATGCCTTCATCAGATACTCCATTGTCTTCTCTTTTGAATTGTTCTTAATGCCTTTATGTCAAGAACCTTCATAGTCACCAGCTTCTTTGCTTTTCTGCCCAGCGGTAGGATATCTTTTTGATATAAATAGTCCTCCATTTGTGTCTTCCATAGCTGGTAGTTTTGTCCATTAAACTTATCAACCCTGAACTTTCCTTCTCCACCATTGCTCCCACTTTAACCAAGAAACTCTTGTTTCCTTCAAGTTTATAAGCCAAATAAGCCTTCGTCTTTGATACCAGTTGTTAGGAACAAGATCGCGGAGAAATTAAAATAAAAATGAATGTAAAATAAAACATAGAAGAGCACAATACAAGAGAGACATCAATATACATGGTTCATCTGATATGGGCTATATCCACAGAGCAACAACTAGTCCTTCCTTTATTCCATCTGACAAAAGTAAGGGTTAAAACCTACAACACATCCATATCAACCTCCTCTTCACTCTCTCACACTCTACACAATGTCAATACAATGCCCTCATAAAAATTTTGATTTCTAGGGAAAAAAGCACTAAGATTACTTCTACCATTTGATATCTAACCTAATGATGAACAGTCTAGATTAACTATGAAATTACAATATTTTACAAGGCATTTTTTCCAAAATTTTCTTTTTAGGGACATTTCCCACAAACCCCCGCCAGGGAGGGATCCAAAAGGTTGTCGTTGTCCCCCCCAACCCCCTGGAGACATTAGTGGGGGAGATTCCCCCCTACACCCACTCGTTGGGAACTAGGATCCAAACACAGCTGAAACAAGACCTATGAATCAAGAAGAGAATCAGATTCCACAACCAACGCTTCACCTATATTGCTCTACTAAATTGGTACAATATTATAAATGACCATACGCTTTATTTTGATTTGTTCATCGTCTCTAAATCTTTGGGAAATGTTGATGCTCTATTGAAGTGTTGTATCCTCCATTTTTTGTAGCGGAATTCGATTAAATATACTTAGGAAAACAAGTTTTCATCTCATCTCACTAAAGATAGGATTTCATGAAATCCACTCAAGTAATTTTATTCTCATCTCCTTTCATTAAAGATGAGATGGAATTGTGAAAACTTACAAAATAAATGCATAAACATAAGCATAGATTTAAAATCTAGCCATCTAAATTCATGTTGAAAGCATCATCAAACACAATAAACATGACGGCAATCAATGAAAGAGACATTAATAATTTGAAGTGAAAAAAAACAAGGGGAAATGTTCACTTTACACAATCTTATTACAATAACCTAATCACTCTCAAGTATGCAGTTCATGGGATTCTAACACACACTTCAATTGCCATTGAACCTCTAAGGCCTTAAGTCTATAATGTGAGAGATGAAATCCCATATGATGATGAATGTTTGATAAACCCACTTCATGAATAGTGAGTGAATAACGACAATAATAACCCAAATACCAAGATATAAACAAACCTCAATTAATTTAATGATTCCCCATTACATGTACAAACTGACGTTCAAACAAAACTATTGTAATCATCATAATGACATTGTGTACAACCACAAATGTGGCCACTAGATAACATTATATCATAGGTTCTAACATGAATTCACCTTGAGATGGAGTAATATAATCCATGTATCTTGCTATAGATTTATGTAGTTCTATTTCAAAAGAAAATTGACTTTATTGGGTTTATGAAATCACAAGTAAATTTGAACATTCTCAAATTGTTTTTTGAAAAATTGTTCTCTCGAAATAAATTTGAAGAAATTATGAATAAGGTTTGTGGTTCTATTTTAAAAGGGTGTGATGGTTTTTTTTACTTCCATATACGCAATCGTCAACAATTTTAAATTTTTCTTTTTATTTTGTTAAATTTCAATGCATATGCTCACAATATTTTTATCTTTAACAATTTTATTTTAAATTTTTTACTGTCGACTTTTTTTTAAAATACATCTCTTTACTAGGGAAACATTATTTTGAAATGTGTGAGTCATTTACATTGTGTAAGGCACAAAAATATTTTATCTATCTAGTACACAAACTTTCATGTTTTTATCACCACTTATTAGTCTAAAAATGTCTTGACACTTGCATCATTTTGGTGTTGTCGTTCTCACACAGAATATTATGCTTGGGTCATTTGAGTCTATTTTTCACAAGTAGGGTATGGAATATCTGAGTTCTTTGTCCCTTCACTCTTCTCTTTGTCTATGAAGACATGCTAAGACTCCTTTGGGTCATTGAGTTAAGGCATGGCGGCCAATGAACTTTGTTTTTTGTTGGTTATATTTTGTATTTGTTTTTGAGACAAAGGGTGCATCTTCTCTTTGAGGGAACCAAGAAACATTATTTTCTCTTTCTGCATTTTATGTAAGCCTTTCACCACATAAGTTTATTCTCACTATTAGGTTTGTTTTTATAGGCTTGTCTTTTGAGTGTAAGTCATTTGACAGGTTTGTCTTAAGGGATTGCCTCTATGTTTGAGTCGTGTGTATGCCATTAAAGATCATACAAAATAATCCTTCAATATCATTTTTAGTAGTGCCCCTTAGAATTTTTTTTGTATGCTAGACATAATAGATATTCCAGTAGTGCACCTTAGAATTTTTTAGTAGTTCCCCTTAGTCCTATTTTCTTATAATAAAAAAATCAAAACTCTTCACAATTATTTAAAATTTCATAAAATTCAATTTTAAATCTACTTACCTTTTTTAATCCTTATAATCATTTTCTCTCTCCTTGGTACCAATGTATTGATATTAAACGTTTGGATTCAAAATTCTAATCCATAAACACCAAAATGTATATCTTGCTCTAATACCGTGTTAAAAAAGTGCAAGATACATAAGTAATGTGGACTATAATACATTATATATGGAATCATTTGATACAGGGAAGGAGGAGATCAATTTATATTCCATTCATTAGGTACTTGTGATGCCTACTTGACCTAACTACTTTCTAATTGTGCCACTCGTTTTGGTCACTTAATTGAATGCCCATTAATTACATTAAAGTTGTTTTATTAAACTTGGATTTCTAGTATAGTAGTATTTGAGTGTTGATAGTCCAACAAAAATATGATGGCCAAAGGAATGAATAAAAATTTGTTAAAAAGGCTAGGTGCATATATTGCATTCAAATAGTTTGAATTATAAATTTTGGGGTGAAGCAATTGGAAGTGGTATGCATACTTTGTATATGGCACCTATTCGAGCAATGAAGGACATCACTCTTCAAGAAAAATAGAGTGATAGAAACCCTTAAGTTATTTATTTCAAGGTATTTGGTAGTATTTTTTGGGCACACATTAGTCATGAGAAAAGATCTAAGATTGACCTTGAGTGAAAGAGATGCATCTTCGTTAGTTATAGTGAGAAGTGAAACACCTATAGGTTGTAAGATCCAAATATCAATTATGTGTTTGTATGCAATGATGTGAAGTTCAATGAAGATCCATTTCCATCTAACCTTCATACTTCTACAAATAGCCTCTAAGTTGAGTTGATTGATTATGCTAGGGATGATTTGTTTGATTTTAATGATGGGGTTGACTTGCTTGATTCATGATGACAACACTATTGATTATTGTGTTTAAACTAACTCAGTTTGCCTAAATGAATTGCAGAAAATATTTAGCTTGCAAGCTCTAACGTAGGTAATCCTTTTAAGCTATGAATGACTATAAGGAAAATAAATTACACTCGCATTGATATACTAATCACTACTATCGTCTAACTTATGAGAAAACTAAAGGAAAAGATTAATGGGAAAATGCTACTTCTTTATATACTTGAGAGGTCGAATATAGAGAAACTAAGGAAGCTCATGAGAATGAAGTGTGAAGTTAAATCTTCACTACCTCAAAGATCTTGTGTAGAATGGTAATGTTGAGTTGAAGTTTTTTTAAGAAGTGAATAACATGCAACAACCATCTTCACCCAAAGTTTGACAAAAGTAAAGTTCATGAAGTTGAAATATGTGCTTACGATGAAATAAGTTAGGCGATGCAAGATAAAGTTGCCTAAGAATAATTATGATGTGTTATGTGGTGTGCCCCTAATCAATATTAAGAGGCGAGGCATGTTAGGATGTGTAATATTATCTAGTGGCAACTTATGTGTTATAGTTTTGGATGAAAGACTTAATCCCAACTTTGGAGATTTGTTTGAAATATGTGCTTAGGACGAAATAAGTTGGGCGATGCAAGATAAAGTTGCCTAAGAATAATTATGATGTGTTATGTGGTGTGCCCCTAATCAATATTAAGAGGAGAGACATGTTAGGATGTGTAATATTATCTAGTGGCAACTTATGTGTTATAGTTTTGGATGAAAGACTTAATGCCAACTTTGGAGATTTGTTTAAGTAATAATCAATCCATACTAGTGATCTTTTACAACTTCATGCAAGTATTTTAAGAAGATAGTATTATCAATCTATGATACTTCATTATATTTACATGTTGATTCATCAAGTTAATTAATATTTTAATGGATGCATCTAGGAGGCTACTTGTGTATAAATAAATGGCCCACTTCTCTCATTTGGATGGTTAAAAAGAGTACACCGAATACAATAAATTATGCACCAAAGTTATTTTGGAGCTTAATTATAAGCATAGGCTCCACATTAAATATTTTTTAATTTTTTTTTCTATTTATTCTGCCTGGTTATGTTTTGTTGAATAGTACTATAAGTTTTAGTTATGGCAATCTTTGGGGCATAATTTATATACATGGCCTCTTTGACCAAAAAAATAAGTTGTATAACTAATTCTTAATCAATTGAAATCTATTATATTAATAATTAAAGAGTCCTAATATCATAGAACATAAGAGAAGAAGATGGCAACATCCATTACAACAAGTTCCATGCATTATCACAATGTTTGATTTCTCAATAGGTTTTTAACACTTTGTTAGTGTTAGTATCCATTTTTTATTTTCTTTATTTGACAAGATAGAATAATTGTGCTCATTTTCTATTGTCCAAAATGAAACAAGTAATCAACGACAAATATAAAATATATTGACAAATTAAGATAAAATCATTTGTGAATAAGAGTAATTTGAATGGAAATACATTCGCAATACACCATGCAAGCTACAATTCAATAGCTTATGTTTAACATTTATAATTATAAATTATTCACTATATAATAGCATATTGTAATGAAAGTGTATTGTAAGAAGACAATTTCTTATAAAAAGTTGTGTCTAACTATTACAAAGTTGTCTAACTACTAGACTTCTTGGACCTATAAACAACCAGAATATATCAAACCATGAAAACAAGTTTAATATACTACCAAAATAGACCTAAAAATTATAATAGTTAGAAAAGTCCTTAGAAAAATGTCTATGACAACTTTTAGAATTAAATCTCTATTTCAATTTAACATTTTATTTAAAATTTTGAAGTGAAAATACTAAACAAAAGTTTATCATGTATGACAACTTTTAGAATTAAATCTCTATTTCAACTTAACATTTTATTTAAAATTTTGAAGTGAAAATACTAAACAAAAGTTTATCATGTAGATCATTCTTAGTATGTTTCTTTTTTTTAGAAATTAACACCATATAATTCTTTCAATATTGATTTACTTTGTGGATTATTTAATTGCAATATTATAATTTATACATATATACATTGGACTCATTGTTCTACATTCAAAGAGTTTTATATGAAGAAAAACTATTTAAGAAATTATAGTGTTTTGTAATAATATATGTGTCATTGGCATTTTAGAGAGCTTAATTTATAATTTTGAAAATGTGTATTTAATTAGAGTTTAGTAATCAATCTCTATTTGAAGTGTGGAGTAGTCACAATAAATAGTTTGTGGTCATATAAGATTTTGGAGCTGTAAATAATCAATACACTAATTTGTAAGGTGCACGTTGACCTTAACAAAAAGCATCCACATCATTGTTATTACTTAAGTAACATACCACTATTGATTACAGTTGTATTAGGCAATGGACAAGAGTATTGTCAAATGATCAATTATTAGATGCATCTTTCAAGTTTTATTTGTACTCACTATCAAAACACTTCAAGGTGATAGTTAAAACCAAACTTCCTTTCATCAAGTCTTGTCTAGTCCATTTGATATAATCTAAAGTTTAGGGTTGGATATGTTGTAATCATATGCTTAGAGTCACACTAAGTAGTAAATAGATGATGGCTTAAGAAAAGAAAATGACGAGGTTATTACACATTAGCACTATATTGTCACTTAAAATATATGAACATTTAATATGTATAGAAAACCATGCAACTTAAAATATGAACATTTAGTATGAATAGAAAACCATGCAACTTAAAGTTTCTAAATAAGACATCAATGTTATAAAGAGATAATAATGACATTCATACACCTCTTAACATCGTAAGTCATTATTTATATTCATTCCCTGAACAAATATCATGAATGTTAACACATAATATATGAACATTTAATATGAATAAAAAATCATGCAACTTAATCTAAATAAAATATTAATGTTGAGTTAGTTCTATATTTTTTATTCAAATGCAATTATGTATATCTTTGGGTAATTTTTTTATTTAAATTTCTCTTTTAATATTTGAAAATAGTTAATATAATTGGTATTAATTTTTTGAACAATTTGACATTAATAAAACTTTTAATACCTTGTACACCATTGTTCCACCAAGTTTTCTAGTCATGAAAATGTAGAGTGGGAAATGTATCCATGGGACATGTAAACGCACCTCCCAAATTATATGAAGTGTCATAGGGGATGTCAGGGCCTCCAAAACAGGGAACCCCGCATAAAATAATAAAAAGAAACATAAATCATTGAAATATTATACATAATAATGCCCCAATAGAATACACCATTAAATGTAACATAATAAATTCATAAATTATACATGTAATGATATTACAACATAGTAATCATTATTCACAAATCTTCTAACACTATCATATTTCTCGTTATATTTAGAAAATCAAATATAAAGATCTAAGCCTTGAATTATTTCATCTAAGAACAAGTCAAATGACAAGTGAGCATTATTAGTGAAGACAATGCTCCACTAGTCTCTACATCCAACCGTTGCACATAGGAATAAGGACCAACCATGGGAATGTTTTTTTTTAACAGAAACTTAAAAAGGAGTATATTAAAGAGGTTGTGCACAGCCATTCAGTACAAAATTATAGCAAATATAAGATTCTAGAAGTAAGATAGAAGCAGGAACAAAAAAATGCCATAAAGAGAGCCTTCTAAAGCCGCTAAAAGAGATGTTGTTCTGAATATTTACAGACGTAGTATAAATGCGGATAAACTACTGATTTAGAAGTATGCAAAAAAACATAAGCTAAGGAAATATCATTTCAGTTTTCCTGGAAACCTCACAAGCTGGGTGACGGATTCTTCCTCCATTTTCTGAATGACTGCTCCTGGATTTTCTTGAGTGTGGCTTCCTTGGTTCAGCTGCAACAAATTCTAAAGGTCCTCCTGAATGCGATCGATTTTGCCCATAATTTCTTTCAAAATAATCTCATTGTCATCAACTCTTGAATCATGGCAACTAGTTCGGTAAGACACATAATGAACATCCTCCATTAACTACTTGACTTCCTTGGCAATCTCCATGTTGTCAGTAATTCCAATGGCCACAAAGTCTGACAGGCGCTAGATGCTTATATTTAGGTCATCGAACCCTTCTCTAACGCTTCTCTCAACAGGGTCATTTCTTCTGCGTTCCATTCTCAGCAAAGGAGGCGGATTTTTACTGCAGTAACTTTGCCTAAAATTGAAACTGTGAATGTTGCTGCAATCATGGACAAGAAACGATGTATCTCGTTCAAGAGAAGCCCTTCAACCCTGCAAAGAACCAGCAGTTACGGTATAGAGCCTATCCACACCTTCTCCCAAAAACAGTGACAAGAAGTGATTCCTTAGATCATCAGAGGACTGAGATTGGTTGTTTATGATATCTAAGGAGGAAATGACATAGATTGGACGCACAGGCTACGTAATTCCCCTAGCCTCATCGGAGCCAAAAAGCACAATGGCTGAGAGAAGCAAGGAACCAATACCAAGATGCTCACCAAATCCGAAGACTGTGGAGAAAAAGGAAACGGGCGCAAGAAATCCACGGGAAAGGGTCCTCCGTCACAGAGCAAGGAGAGATGCACCTCGTCGGCAAAGAGATCACTAACAGACAAAAAGAGGAATGACAAGAGCGAGGGATGAGAAAGGGGGTATAAGTACAAGCAGGGGTGTGGGCATAAGCATGAGGACTGAGCGTTTCTTTAATGCTGGAGGGGACTGCCTTAAATGGCGAGGGAGACGAATAAAGGATGGGGGAAGGAGAGGGCCATGTGCCCCTTTGCATAGTGAATGAGATGCCACATATTAACAACGCCATGACCATTACAAACCTTTGCTTAATATTTTCCCCAAGGCTTTGCAGCGAGGATAGAGACCCTTGGGTTGAATTAGGGAATGGGTTTAGGCCTAACTTCTTCATTATTTAGAGAGATGAAACCTTGAGAGAGAGAGGCGCCTATATTTGCCAGAGCATCTTCCTGGGCATTATTCGCTCTTAAGATGTGGAAGTAGTCTATACTAGCTGGGAGTGGAAACAGAGATCCTGTTATACAACCTTTTGCATTTGATGGAGCCTGTTGTGTAGTCAGATGTCATTTTGAGGATAACATGTCGCGAGTCTCTGAAGACTAGTAATCTAGAGATGTCTCTATTGTCTATGATTTCTAGTCCCTCTAGAAGCGCCATCCACTTAGCCTCATTGTTTGTCTTGTGCCCCAATCCCCAAGCGAAGGTTAATATTGTTTGTCCTCTAGGGTCAAGGTTGACCCCCCTCCCCTCCCCCCCGCACCTGCCTCCCCGACCAACCATGGGAATGTTAATATCTATGCATTAAGTTTACATTCATTTATTTTCTATTTTGCTTTTTTGTCTATTTTTCCTATAAAAAAAAGACTTTGGTCAAAACGGAGCATGGGAGCATCTCACTTTTTAAGGGGATGTTCCCTGCTACATCCCCACAAAAGAGGACATGGGGAAATGTCCCCCTTGGAGTATCCACATATTAGGAGCATGGGGATAGAATTCCCTACCCTCTAGAATGCATCCACTTGTAATGTTGGCATACACTGAATTGGATGCAATTTCAGTCACCTTTATTCATTTATTGTGTTCATGTAAGATTTATACATTTTATCCAGGCCTAGGTTGAGAGTGACATAGAGTAAAAAATCTACAAGGTCATAATCCAAACCACAGATAAGTACCATGGTCAAATTGCAAGTTATATTGGTAGCTAAAAGCAATTCTCAAGAACTATTATTACACCAGAAATGTTTAGAGGACAATGACCAAAACTAGCTGAACTATCATTATTTTTTGTATTAAACAACATTCTTAACTTACAAATGGTTATTGCATGGTTCCCCACAAAGAATAAATTGCTAAACATGTTTTGTGAGACTGCCAAGTTGTTGGAGCCCTCTAGGAATAAATTGTTGTTGAATACAAAATCCTCTTTGTCACCCTTTCATCAGAAAAGAGTTGTCTTTTGAGACCAATGGATGGTCAGCCAGACAGGTAGAAAGAAGTGACATCATAAGATCGACAGGCATATCCATTTCGTAGAAAATGTGACGTGCAGTTTTGAATGGGAACTAATCTGAGTTATTTGGATGAATTCACAGCTTTTAGTTAAGAACTGGTAGTTCAGATTTCAGCCGCAAATGGTGTTTTCAAGTATGATGTAAACTCCCTTGAGATTGAAGATTGGAACTTATGCCTCTCTTTGCCTATATAGGGAGGGGTAACTCGTATATTCAAAATTCAGCTCAATGATGTAAATTTCTAGATATATTCATTATTATTCAGTAACAAAATATAAGATACATTTTCCAAAAAGAAAATCTCCTTCCTCAAGTTTATGTTGGTCCAGTAAAGCTAAGCAGAAACCTTAAGTGATGGTGAAGGAAGTTTCCTCATCCATGGAATCATGACTTAAAGTTCACAAATGAACTTAAAATAAAAGACATGGAAATGTTTGCCATCAACAGTTTCATGAATCCTTGCTCATGTTTCATGATCACATACTATCCCTAACAAGCATATTTGGCCAACACAAAACCACAACTTGAGGTGAATAAAAGCCCAGTTGCCGAAATCAAAATCCATTATGTTCTCTCCCTATGTAATAATTTTGGTGCACATGTAGTGGTAAAATGAATGGCTACCCGTCTTAGGCTAGTCAAACAATGTGAATGTTAATTTTGTACTTAGGAAAGTGTTTCCCTAGATGACTTTAGCCTTAGTCACTTAGAGAGGAGAAATAAAGTCACCCTTGCAATAAATGACTAATAATTTTGGTGCACATGTAGTGGTAAAATGAATGGCTACCCTTCTTAGGCTAATCAAACAATGTGAATGTTAATTTTGTACTTAGGAAAGTGTTTCCCTAGATGACTTTAGCCTTAGTCACGAAGAGAAATAAAGTGACCCTTGCAATAAATGACTTAAGTGGAGCATTTAATTTGACTTTAGAGAGTAAAGTCACTTTTTCATAATTTAAGTGGGTGAGTGAAATTAATATTTATGAGAAATAAATGTGAGCATTTAATCTCATCCACTAATCTAATCTAATCCCCACCGTTAGATTAGATGAACCCTAGGGTTCTCTCAAAAAGGCAAGGGAAGGTCATTTTCCTCGCTTTTGCAGATTGAAGTGAAGGAGAGCGTTGAGAGAGAAAGTTTCCATTGTTCTGACAAAGAGAAAAAAAAATTGCAGCACGCAAATCGAGAGAAAAGACAGCAGCAAAGAGGGCACAAAAATTAAGGAGGACAACAGCATTTATTGTTGGTCCGTACAATACGGTTTTCAAAGCAGCAAGCACGATTTTTTAGTCAGACTTATGGGCACGGATTTCGAGGTCTGTATAGTCAATCCGTACATCGTCATGGAAATCGAGGCAAAAAAAAAATCATCTGAATTTGATTTTTCCTGTTTGGCATGGAAAACAAGGCAGAAATTTTCTCTTCCAGGTTGAGATAAGTTGGTCTGAAAATTTATGAGTTTTGTTGTAAATTTCCTAATAATAAAAATCTCTCTCTCTAACTAGTTTTCCTCTTGTGGGTTTTTCTAGGGCCATTGGCCAAAAAATTATGAGTACTATGTGTTGAATGGCATGCATATTTTTTATTTTTTGTCCATGAAAAAGTGAAGTTACAGCAGTGTTATTAAGTCTGAAATTTATATTTATTTCCAGCATTTAAATTTCTAGGTTTGCAATAAACTTAGACAAATTTTTTACCTTATAACCGGAGGCTAAAACTTGTGAAAAATCTACATGGTATCAGAGTTGAGTGGGGCAGAACACTAAATATTTGCAAACTGAAAGCCATTTCCAGAATTTAGAAAACTTTTGTGACAGTAGTACATTTTTGCTTAAACTTGTTCTTTGAGAAAAATGACTTCCATTGGGTTGAGAAGTGACGATAGGTTGGATGGAACAGCTAACTTTGTCTTATGGAAGGCCCGAATATTACTTGTGTTGAGAGAGAATGAGTTGTGGGAGGAGATAGTCAGAAACACTACATCAAATCCCATTGTTATTTTCATTGCTACTGATGCGGTAGCATATTCAGCCTTTAATAAGAAGGATATTAAAGCCATGAGGATTATCTTTGATGTTGTAAATACCATGTTATACCTCACATTTCAGCGAAAGATCATGCACATGAGATGTGGAGTGCTTTGACCGGATTGTTTGAGAGTTCCAATGAGAATAGGAAGATGGTTCTAAGAGAGAAACTGAAGAGTATCAAGATAATCAAATGAGAGGTTTGTATGGCTATCTTACTAGGATCTCTCAGGTGATAGATGAGCTTGCAGCTGTTGGGGTGGTTGTTACTGGTCATGAGCTAGTGCGGACAGCCTTGAATGGGGTGACAACACTTTGGGCTGTGTTTGTACAGGGTTTGGTGGCTAGAGAGAACTTACCATCATGGGACACGGTCTGTGATGATTTTGTTCAGGAGGAGACTCGAAGGGGTCTTCTGCAGTGCAGTGGTTCGACTAGTAGGTGGGATGAGGAGGATGTGGCATTGACAGCAAAGGGGAAGAAGAAGAACAAGAAGGGTGGGGCCAAGCAGCAGGATGGGCACAAAAATGATCTAAGCACTGTAAAGTGCTTTGCATGTCACAAGATGGGACACTATGCTCGGCAATGTCCGAACAAGAAGAAGAAGCAGCAGCAGACAGCAGCTTCAGCGGAGGTCGATGACTTTGCCGTGAGATTTCATAGTGAGTTTTCACCATGCACTAGGCATATTGAGAGAGAGAGAGAGCATCCATTCTCACCAGTGCGGATGTTGATAGACAGAGGGAGTTTTCCTTGGTGATAGACCATTCCTACATTGCATCTACTTCCAGCACTTGGTATATTGATAGCGGAGCCTTGATCCACATGACAGGTGCTCGTGAGATGTTCTCTGAGCTTTCACAGACAGAGACAAATGTGGAGGTGGTGTTGGGATATGACTCAGCAATCAGCGCTGTTGGATGTGGGACCATTACCTTTCAGAAGGAGTCCATGAGTCCCATGGTGTTGAGAGATGTATTGTATGTACCTGGGCTGAAGAAGAACCTAGTGTCAGTTTCCATGATCGAGGATCAGGGTCTTGGAGTGTCCTTTCTAGACGGGCATGTGCATATGTTTCCCAAGACTGCAGGGCCATCTACTTCAGTTGCTATTGGAGTTAGATGCAAGAAACTGTATATGGTCTTGTTTCAACCTCAGCATGCCTTGGCACATAGCAGCAGCAGTGAGTTGTGTGAGCTTTGGCATAGGAGGATGGCTCACTTGCATCATCCAGCCTTGGGGTTGTTGAGACATATGGTTACAGGTTTACCGGAGTACAGCACAGGGCAGAGAGATGTGTGCAGGGGGTGTGCTTTGGGAAAGTACACCAAGACTGCTTTTCTTAGTAGTGATAGCAGGTCAGCGGGGGTCCTTAACTTGATACATTCAGATTTGTGCGGATCGATGTCTTTTGTTTCCTTGAGAGGATACGAGTATTATGTGACATTCATTGATCACCATTCCAGGAAGACCTGGATCTACTTTCTGAAGAGCAAGAAGTCCGAGGAAGTCTTGCAGAGGTTCCAAGAGTTCAAAGCTCTCGTGGAGAACCAAACAGGAAGGAAGATCCGAGTTCTTAGATCGGATAACGAGGGTGAGTATACCTCCAAGGAATTTGATGGATTTTGCATATAGGAGGGTATCAGGAGACAGTTGACAGTTATGTATACTCTAGAGCAGAATGGAGTAGCAAAGAGGAAGAAGAGGTCCATTGTTGGAGCAGCCAGATCTATGTTACATGACCAGTCTCGTTCTTTCTTTCTTTGGGCTGAGGCTTGCAGCACAGCTATATATCTTCAGAACAGGAGTCCCCATTGTGCTGTGGGGAACATGACACCTGAGGAGTGTTTTTCAGGCAAGAAGCCTGAAGTTAGCCATTTTCGGATATTTGGTAGTTTGACTTACTCTCATGTCCCTTCAGAGAAGAGGACAAAGTTAGAGCCCACTGCAGAGAAGGGAATCTTTGTGGGCTATGATGAGACTTCGAATGCCTTCTGTATTTACCTTCCCTCGTAGAGGAAAGTGGTGGTGAGAAGGGATGTGAAGTTTGAGGAGGAGCAGGCCTTCAGGAAGTCGAGAGAGTCAGAACAGGGAGAACAGCAGGTTCCTGCCCCTCAGGTTGTTGCACAGGATCCATTAGCGCAGCATTCAGGATCACAGGTTTCCGGGGTTACAAGACCACACAGTGTAGGCACAGGTTCACCAGATTCAGTGGTTCAGCCAGCAGGGTCTTCGGGGACAAGTGATGGGTCTACTATTATAGGTACACCGTATAGGGGATCAAGATCAGGATCAGGATTACAGGGTACACCTGGTGTTGGTACGCCGGCTTCAGGTTCACAGGTTACTGGGGGTACTAGCTCTGATAGTTCTTCAGATGAGGACAGACCAGTGTGGGAGCAGTCTTCAGGGAAGAAAAAGCCTAAGTGGCTTCGAGAGACTTTGAAGGAAGCTATGAAGGTTGGGACACCCAGGGATTCAGTGAGGGCCATCAAGATGCCTGACAGATTGGACATGTTGGTGACTAGTACACGTGATTCTGAGCTTTCTACTTTTGAGGAGGTCTCCCAGCATTCGGTTTGATGAGATGCCATGATGGATGAGTACCATTCCATCATGAAGAATGATGTATGGGAGATAGTTCTGAAACCTGAGGGGAAGTCAATGCTGACTTCTCGCTGGCTTTACAAGCTAAAGCATGCAGCGGATGGGATTGTGGAGAAGTACAAGGCCAGGTTTCTAACGCAGGGGTTTTCACAGGTTGAGGGCATTGATTATGAAGAGACTTTAGCACCGGTTGCTCGGTATACTTCAATCAGGGCATTGATATCCATTGCAGATCTGAATCTCTACTTCATCATGGTTGGAGATCATCCACTTATTCTTCTACTATATGTCGATGACTTGTTTATCACAGGGAGAGATAGATCCATTGCAGCTTGCAAGAAAGATCTTGCAGCAAAGTACGAGATGATAGATATTGGGTTGATGCGTTATTTTCTGGGATTGAAGATTTGGCAAGAGTCTGGACATATTTTCCTAGGACAGGGAAAGTATGCAGTTGATGTTCTGAGGAGATTCGGGATGGAGGATTGCAGGCCTATGTCGACGTCGATGATCACCAACTGGAAGAAGCTTCATGCTTCTGAGGAAGAGTTGGTGGATCCTACTTTATACCGTCAGCTCATTGGGTCATTGATGTATCTGGTCAACACTCGGCCAAATTTGTGTTTTGCAGTGAACACTCTCAATCAGTTCATGGTTGAGCCTAGGAGTGTGCATTGGGTAGCTACAAAACATGTGTTGCGTTATCTAGCAGGGACAGTGGATTTTGGTCTGGACTATAGGTGGTCAGATGGGATCAGATTGGTTGGTTTTACAGACTTAGATTGGGCAGGCAGTGTGGCAGACCAAAAAAACACTTTCGGATGTTGTTTTAGTTTGGGCTTGGCAGCAGTGTCATGGTTCAGTCAGAAGCATAAATCTGTTGCGTTGAGTTCTACAGAGGCTGAGTATATGGTAGCTAGTCAGGCCGGCTACGAGGCTTTATGGCTTCGCAAGTTGTTGGTGAATTTAATTGGTCATGAGCTGAAGCCTACAGTGATCTACTGTGACAATCAGTGTTGCATCCAGCTCTCTGAGAATCCAGTATTTCATGATCGGTCAAAGCACATTGAGATTGGGTATCATTTCATCTGAGATTATGTTCAGAGAGGTGCAGTATCTTTACAATACATTTACACTGATGAGCATGTAGCAGACATTCTGACGAAATCTCTGGGGAGGGGTAAGTTTGTCTTCTTCAGAAACAAGTTGGAAGTGGTGCAAAACACCTTCCTCAGTAAGAGGGAGTGTTAATTTTGTACCTAAGAAAGTGTTCCCCTAGGTGACTTTAGCCTTAGTCACTTAGAGAGGGAAATAAAGTGACACTTGCATTAAATGACTTAAGTGGAGCATTTAATTTGACTTTAGAGAGTAAAGTCACTTTTTGATAAATTTAAGTGGGTGAGAGAAATTAATATTTATGAGAAATAAATGTGAGCATTTAATCTCATCCACCGATCTAATCTAATCTCCACCGTTAGATTAGATGAACCCTAGGGTTCTCTCAAAAAGGCAAGGGAAGGTCATTTTCCTCACCTTTGCAGATTGAAGTGAAGGAAAGAGCTGAGAGAGAAAATTTCCATTTTTCTGAGAAAGAGAAAATAAAATTGCAGCACGCAAATCGAGGGAAATGACAACAGCAGAGAGGGCATGGAAATCGAGAAGACAGTAGCATTTATTACTGGTCCGTACGGTACGGTTTTCGAAGCAACATGGACAACTTTCGAGGCAGATTTTTGGGCACGCTTTTAAGGAAAAAAACTGGGTGCATATTTCAAGGTCCGTACGGTACACTCTGTACAGCGGCACAGAAATCAAGGCAGAAAACAGATGAAAAAAATCTGAGTTTGATTTTCCCTGTTTGGCACAGAAAACAAGGCAGAAATTTTCTCTTCTAGGTTGAGATAAGTTCGTCTGAAAATTTCTGAGTTTTACTGTAAATTTCTTGATAATAAAAATCTCTCTCTGACTGGTTTTCTAAGGCCATTGGCCAAAAATTTCTGAGTACTGTGTGTTGAATGGCGTGCATAATTTTTATTTTCTGTCCATGAAAAAGTGAAGTTACAGCAGTGTTATTAAGTCTGAAATTTATGTTTATTTCCAACATTTAAATTTCTGGGTTTGCAATAAACTGAGACAATTTTTTTAACTTATAACCGGAGGCTAAAACTCGTGAAAAATCTACAATGAACAGAAGAAAAAAGTATATTTCAATTAATATTTAGGAGGGGTGAGGTGCAGGGAATATGTATCAATTTTTTTTTTCCATTTTTGGTAGTGTTTTAAGAAACAAGCGTCAAGGGGCTGCTCCACAAAGAGCAAACTTCAGCAGTGTATATGCCATCTCTAAAGGGTAATGATTGCACTGAAATTGCATGGGACTTGCACCCAGCCTCATCCTTCTGAGACTCATGCCATGTGCGTGGAGCAGACCACAGCGATAATAATAGAATATAATCCTGGTTGACGGCTGAATACTCCATCAACCTCACTTATAGGAGTATTTTTTGTTACAGTGCTGAATAAATAATAAAACTTCTCAATAGGTAAAGCATCTAAGAGAATAAAAAGGGAAAATTTCCAATTTGGTTGCCAACGATTAGCTGGTTTGGAACCCGACCAAATAAATAAGTTGTAGGATGTCTTGGCCTTGATACAAATTCCTTTCAAAAGCTAGACAGTTTTGAAATCCAATTAAATAGACAGAAATTAGAATGCAAGAAAGTAGCACTTACCAATGCAAAGATCCCAGATTCATTTTTGAGAAATCCATGTGATAATTCACTACTATACAACAAAAATGTACATCAAGAATGACAAATCATGTGGTTGGAAGGTTGTCCCGATTTTCCTGATTACATGAGTGAGAAGGGCCAGCATGTCTGCTTTGGCGCCGATATCAAGAAAATCTACTGACTGTCAATTTAACAGCAACAACAGAGATCACAGAGCATGCAGAATTTTCTTATTTATAACTCTACATATTTTAAAGATAAAGGATCACCAAACACTGCCTCTCCTGTTACAATGATCTATAAAGTACAAGGAAAAGTTCAACGGAGAACATTTCAAGGTAGGTAACCACTGATAGATTGATCTTCTACAGACACTCCACAGTAGGAGTGAGAAACAACCTTATATCACTTAATTTGCAACAAGGACACACTGTCTGAAACTAATGAATTTACCTCCATCTGTAAGTTTTCCCAAAATACTGATTCATACCCAGGGTGAGGTTGTCTGAAAGGACGAGCATATACAGTCATTGGTTGTGTACCTGAAAGGAATGTGTGCTTGCATTGGACAGGAAGATTTAGAACAACCAATATATAATAGCTTAAACAAGACTTATATTATATATACCATGGCATGATGGCTATAATATCTATATTCTCTAATCAATATGGTGTTTCTCCTACCTTCAGAATAGATTACAAGCCTTCCTTTCAAGCTCATTTCTTTAAACAGAAGGTCATGAAGCAATCACATCATAATTCAGAGGCCCTTTGGGAACCAGGCACAGCAATCTGGGCTGGAGTCAAACTTTCAATGTCATGTCCATGTTGTTCATTAATTGGTTCACTTGGGATTGTTTGATTGTTATTTGTATTTTCTCTAGGCTGATTGGGTGGTTGTGCTGCCTGAGCATTCCGTGACCTATTTCTCCGTCTGTGTGCCCTCTGTTTCCATCTTAAGTATTCCCGAAGTAACGAATTTCCACTCATTACAATCCCAAAGCCAGCAAATGATGAAAGGAGGACTGCCAGAACAGGCTCCACATCGAGCTGCAATTCAAATCAAAGAAACTGATTAATTTGAACATGTTATTGAGTTCAGTGAAAGATGTGCTTGTGTTGGTGTAATTTTTCCATTTTATTTCTATAGAAAAGAGTAGCAACCATCAAAGAATATGCAATACATATGTAGTTTACTTACCACTGAGTAGAATATATGCGCAAAGAGGATTACAAGTGCAAACTGAACGGAAGCATATACCCAAATATACCGTTTGTTAACTGCAGTAATACAACAAAACACACAACAAAATGAGAAATGAACTATTCTGCAGTGCTGGACTAGTACAAGAAATTATCTGATATAGGTCAAATTAAGACAGGTTTTGTACTTTTGGGTAGAACTAGACACACTTCCCATTACTTTATTTAGGGGCATACACAACCATATGAGAAATAGGGATCTGATAACTAGCATACCCATGGTTGATGATGTGATCGATGCCAGGAGGCCCAATATGCATGCAAATGGTAAAGCGACAGCAAGAGCAGCAGAACCCATTCTGCTAACCTGTTCCAAATTTCAGTCTCAATCAAAGAAAATAATCATTTTGATCAAAATAGAATATAACAAGGAACAATAAAATCATCTTCTATTGGCACGTTGCTCTAGTGACATTTGAATATTTATCAACCAAGTAGAAAGCCTTGCTTGCTCTTACCAGAAGCTGTTCAAGAAAACAGAAATATGCCAGCATACTGATCATGACAAGAACAGGTACATCCTGCCACAACCTGCCAAAATTTGCAGTATACAAGGGCACTAGAACTTAGAATTTTGTGAGTAGAGATCTAAACTTATATCTAAGAAGTAATTATAGAATAATAAATAAACACGATCGGTTTTCATTTAAACTTATATCTAAGAAATAATTAGAGAATAATAAATGATTCAATGAACTCTATTGTTTTTCTTGAAAGTTATGCTTCATCATTACATAAAAAATAAATATCTGCAGCTCTTCTTATGTAGGGGAGAACCAGCCCATGAAGAGCAAACCATAAATTGCCCTGCTTTCACTGCCACTAAACTTAAAACAGTTCTAATTGAAGTCAGTTTAAAAACAAGAGAAAATATTTCATCAAAATCTATACCTTTCTTATGTGCAAGCCCCTTTACAACAAGTCTGGCTTGATACCTCTTTTTGCCTCCATCTTCGTCCTTCAACCTGTAAACCATTTATTCTGCAACACTATTTTACTTACAAGCAACTGAACCAAGTCCCAAGTCTAGTTTTGTACCAAGGAATCCATGTCCTCTTTCATGTTGTGCAAGCTAGGGTTAGAGGTTGGAGGTTGGAGGTGTGTGCCAAAGAGCCACCCTCCCTTGGTGAATTTTTGCATGAAGTTTGAACAGTTTTGGGGTAGGAATTTGTCTTGCTTTTTAGAGGTTCCAGTCAAACATTTACAAACAAGACCTAAGGGGGAATCACCCCAAGACTCCATATGCCCTGGGGATTTGTCACTAGTCTCCAAAACCCTCCCATCACTTATTCTACAAAAGAAGCCCTCAAGTTATGCTAAGGCTATCTCTTAGAAATCGACTTGTGCCTTTATTGCAATATCCTAGCAAGCCTATCTAGGGAAGCCCCTGGAGAAGAGCCAACCAAAAGTGCAGAGAGATGGTTATCTATGTGACAGTGGATAACACCTCTAGGTTGCATTTGGGCTAGCCATGTTCTTTGGGGCTTTAACTATACTTGCTAGTTCATGTTGTAAGAAAATTTATTCTCGTGTGCTACCATGTGAATTTGAGCTTAAGAGAAGTGAAATATTACTAATGTAAATTAATATTTCGGACCAGCCCTACAGCCGAAAGTTCACAGAGAATAGATCCGAGAAACCTCAAGATTGAGATGAAATTCTTGCAAGCGACATTTCACAAAGTTTCTATAGGTGCATGGTTTGGTTGGGATTTTCTTGCAGCTTGAAAAATATAAAGCAAGGCTGGTCACAAAGGACGTTGCACAAAAGAAAGGGATTTACTGTGAGAAGACATTTGTTCCTACTACAACAATGAGAAAAAAACTATTTGATTCTAGCCATGGAAGCAAAGTTTGGCTAGAAACTAAATCAAATGGACATGAAGAGAGCCTTCCCCAGTGGAGATCTAGAGGAAAAAGTATACATGTACCAACTGCAAGGATTTCAAGTTACTAGGAAGGAACATATGGTATGCAAACTGAAGAAGGCACTTTATGCACTAAAGCAAGCTTCTAGGGCCTGGTACATAAAATTTGATAGGCATTTCGGAGAGTGGAGATTCAAAAGAAGCCCTTCTAATCCCAATCTTTACATCAAAAGCAAGAAAGGTGACACCATGATCACAAGTAGTGAGGTTGGGGTAATTGAAAAGGAAAATAAGATTTATGTTATATTTTTGACATGACAAATCTAGGCCTCCTACATTACTGCTTAGGTGTAGAAGTTTGGCAAACTAATACATATATTTGCTTCTCAAACAAAATGTGTACAAAGTTTTGTAGACAAATTTAGGGTGGTAAATTGTAAAATTTCATCTACACTTACGGAGAAAAAGCTGAAACCTTCAGCCAATACTAATTCAAAATCAGTAAATGAATCAGCATATGGGCAACTAGTTCGCAATATGATCTATCTTATAACCACTAGGATTGACTCGAGCTATGTAATCAGCTGCATCTTTCTTTTTATGACATCTCCAAAAGAAAAACAATAGAGAGCTACGAAGAGTGTCCTATAGTATGTGAAGGGAACATTAGACGTTGGCATTCTATATGCTAAAAGCAAGGAGCTTCAGCTGTGTGGCTATTCAAATTTGGATTGGGAAAGATCCAGGGATGAGAGGAAGCTTACAACATATTACATGTCCTGTCTTGGGGCATGAGCAATTTCTTGGATCAACAAGAAACAACATGCAGACTCACTCTTCTCTAGGGGGACCAAAACCGCAAATCAGTTAGGATTCGATAAACCACCTCTACGTCCATCCGACTCCAGCAACGTGGCCAGCTTTGACCCTATCCCAGCAGTTGATTGACTACATCCAGATCACAACAGCAGGCTCCCCATTCCCAGCGGAGGCACACTTCCCATTGTACCTCTTCTTCCAATTCGTCCAGTTCTTCTTCCAGAAAGTTACTATCTCGAGATTTCTTCATTCGGCTTCGGATGTTAGGAGAGACACTTCCAGTCTAAGTCACCTAACACGGGGACACGGGGATTCGAGTGTCCGACACGGGCACGATGACCCCCGGAATCAGGACACGTTATATATATATATATATATATATATTTAAATATTATATATATTAAAAATATAGACATATAGATCCAAATTTTTACAAATATTCANAATTTTCGATTTAAAGCAATTCTGGGCGTTTTTTAGTGGAAAACGTGTCCTGTTTTCGGACACTCCTTCAAATCTTCTTCACCTGCACACCAAACACACTTTAGAACCCTCTCCACACTTGCAAATGATAAAAAGAAAGTGAAATTTTCGATTTAAAGCAATTTTGGGCGTTTTTTTAGTGGAAAACGTGTCCTGTTTTTCGGACATGCGTGTCCGAAAACAGGACACGCTGCAAAGACGTATCCGACACGCTCTGTCAGCGTGTCCGTGTCCGACACGCGGACACGGGACACGCAGGCCCTTTTGGACGAATCCGATTTCATAGCTTCCAGTGCTTCCAGTGTACCATGACATATTCTCCATTTTTGTATCCCAGTTCCCAGATCCACTCTCCTTGTACATTTTTCTTTTGTATTGGCTCTATTTGCACTTATGTCTTCTAGGTTGGCTCTCCATCTTTGGAGTTAGCTCTTTTTGGATTTAGGACCAAGTTTCACACCTTGCTTTATATAGGAGGCGCCTTAGCACTCCCACTTTCTATTGACATCATGTTACCACACAGTCCCAATGACCTACTTCTATGGTCATTTGTTGGACCTTAAGAAAATTATTATCTACAAAAGCAAAATACAAAACAATAGTTAAAGGGGCATGTGAAGCAGTTTGGCATTAAAGAATGCTTGAAGATTTGAAAGTTAATTAGACTGAGCCTGTTGCCGCACCTGACAGGCGTGCGTGTGTCAAAGCCCAAAATTAGGCACACCGACCCGATGGCAACTACGAAAAGTGCAGCCACTGTCACCACGCTCCTCTCTTCCTCGCTTTAGGTTGGCTCTTCTCCAACTCAAGGGGGACGTCCCTGTTGTTAAGATCGCTAAGGCAGGAAACAGTTACGGACAGGGTGATTGGAAGAGGCTGCCTTAGCGAAATGGTTGTAGCATAAAAGTATTTAATGGTTGACGAAAGAAAGGAAAGATCAAAACCCCACTAATGGACCAGTGCCGGTATACCTAAAGGGAGAAATAGAGTCAAGGGAGAACCCACGAGGGCCTTGTGTCAGAGGGCCAGCGACTAGGTCTTCTTCTTCCTAAAAAGCAGGGGATGCGCTATGCAAACAAAGAAAATGCTACACAATCAAGCTTGATAAAATGTAGGCATCCAACCCGTGCAAGCACGCTCACAAAGGGGAAAAGATAGCAGCTGCTAGGATTTCCTCCTTCCAATAGGACGGGAGCGTCTGTTTATGGTCCCAAGACACAGACATAGAAAGAAAAAAGCAGCTAGCAACTAACACTCAATAACACAAAATTTCGCCACACACCATAGAGGGCACTCAACTGAAAACCATGAAACCCAAAAGAGTAATTTTCTATTAAGTCTGGGGAAAATTCCTCCCAGTTTTTCCTCCCTAAACTACTACATAACTAACCTTTATTAAATGGAACCCACATAATCAGCTTTGTCCCTTGATTGAAAACCTACGATTGAGTGCTACTGACTATGTGTTTGGCAGCCAATGCGGGAAACGAAACACAGAACAACAACAACATGAGAATATATCAATCAGTCAGAACAACAAATCGGCTCTATAATTTTGGCTGCGAAAATGACCACCCTTGATTTAATCCACGATCCTCGGCGTTCCGAATTGTAGCAGCGGCGACCTCCTCTGGCCTGGCATCCACGGCAATACGGCAATCTTTAGCTAAAGGAAAAAATCCACTCTGCTTTAACTGAGAGTTGTAAAGTATGCATTAGTATTACAACAATCTGGTTTCTCGGGGAGCCCCTTGGGTCGGTTCATAACGCCCAGTAAAGATACCAACAATGCTATGGAACGTCGAGCCCACAGTTTGCCAGACGTGATGCATGGATTTAAGAGAAAAAAACCACTGGTTGTGAACCGTTCCAGGGGGCTCCGCAGACAACTGCCAATCGACCATGATATGAAATGGTTGTCCTCCCAAACTGTAGTCGAGTAACATATGAGATAACTGCTTTCGGTCTTCTTTACGCCAAGCCGTGAGGTCGAGTGATGAGAACAAGGCAGAAAAAGGTGGACGCCGGCGATATGGTGAGCCGTGAATCAACACTAGATATGAAATCACCGCCGGTGCAATCAGATGGCAATTGAATTTAATGACCAACCATGATCCAGCGTGGAGATCCCCGTAAATTGCTTGGCTACCAACAGAAATGAGTGATATGAGTTCCAACGGCTCACCCATGGCTCCACGATTTATATTTGGCTGCCAATTGATACACGGGCTAGACTGACCACGCTATCTGCTCCCACGATTTAATGAAGATGACCTGAGTGGCTAAAGACAGAAAACGCGAGTTCCAATCCACATGTAGAGTTAAGCCTAGGATTGAATCACGGCACATTTGAAACAACAGTGATTCACGTCAGTATGGAATGAGTCCCAATCAATCAACCACTCCAGGAGATGAAGGGGATAACAAATGGATCAAAGCTGCTCAAAAATTCCACGTGAAGATACCCCCGGCTTCCTGTGCTAATCAAAGGATGAACTCGAGCCAATTTCAACAACTACATGGTGATTTGATGGATGTTGAAGTGTAGCATCCCTGTCAAAACGACCTTATCTCAAGTTCAAACTTTTTTGAAACGAAGTTCTGGGTATATAGTTGCTACTCCATTGATGTTAAGTCGCAACCTTCATCACAGAGTAGCTTATCTTCACCACGAGATACAAGCGTTCGGGCATGAGTAGAAGTCACCATTGGGCTGTTACAGCAGCCTTCGAAACCCAAGACCATATGCGGATAGCTATTGAGTTCCATGATTACTGAAAACCTCGACATTTTTATGTAAAGTATTGTGGCCTTTATATATATATATATATATATATATATATATATATACTTCAAAATGCAGAGATTTAGACAAAACAGAGATTGCATTGTTGTAATTTTAATCTCTGTCGGTCTATGGTCACGTGCAGAGCTACGAATCTGAGTCTTGATCTCTGGTAACTGCTCTTTATCTCAGAACTTAGTCTGTCCTTACAAACAAATGCGACATAATTTCTCTACTTTCCTGTAAGATATAGCCAAAAGAAAACTTAAAGCTGTCAACAAAAGTGTCACCCCTGAGGTGGTAACATCTGGCTCCATATGGGGACATGTGCTCTTGGAGAGAGCACATGAGAACCTCAGCATTTCTGATTATTAGCAAACCAAACTTCCAAAGAAAATAAAAAATGCAGTGTGGATGGCTTAATTCACATCCAAGAACCACATACTTATTATAAAACAGATGAAAGCTACTGAAAACTTCAAATGCTCATGCAAGAGCTTATTTTTTCTACCTATTCTAACTTAACATGAGACTAGCACATGTTAGGTATATGCATATAACCAATGGAGCCATCTCATCTCCTTATTAACACCAAAACTTCTTCCTTTGTGTTTGGTCATTAACCAAAACAAGCTCTCATCAAATATATCATGAATGTGATCTGGAACTGCCATCAAAGTATGGCTGTCATAAAAAAGCTCATGCTGCAGATGTAGGCCATCTCTTAATTTTTTAGCAAAACAGCACGTTAGATCACATCCTTCATCAACATAACGCTGAAGAGGGCTTAAATAAGCAATGGGTTGTCCCTCTTCTAGCTTAATCTTGTCATCAAAAAAACTTTCATGAGGAAAATCTGCAATACGAGTGTTATTACCTTTAACGAGATGGACTTGAGGCAGATCCAACTTTTCATTATACAGTTGTTTAGGCATATATTCAGCAACATGAGGCAGTTCCATAACTTCATCAGGAGGTTCTTCAACAACATCTTCAAACAGGGAACCTTGTATTGTTTCATCAATCATATCTTCAATGATATGTTCTTCATGGATCTCCTCTTTAGAATCAGGTTGTGTCCGGGGGAGGAGGGCATCATAGTCTTTGGCCAACATCCCAATCTCGTCAACTGTTCCTTCATGCCAACGCAGGAGAAACTTCTCAAAAAACTTTGCCATTGAGTCTATGCTTTCATTCCAAAGGTCATTGAACCAATCTTCTGCATCTCCCTCAAAAGTTAAGGCAAATACAATCATGAGATCATCCTCATGGTAGACTTTGAGATCAGCCATCAACTTGATGAAAGAAACCATATGATGGATTGTCGAGTCCTCGTCATATCCGAAGAACTCTGGAACAATTCTAAGTACTCTTTTGTAGCAACCATGAGGAAATCTGTGGATACCTAAGAAATCTAGTGGGGTGAAGACACTGTGCAAGTGAGCACGAAGTCATTCCATTTCATCATCCATATTCTCAAATAATGAAGTATTGGATCTGCAACATACATATATTTATACCTCAAACTGAACTGTGGAGTCGCCAAGGTGAGCTTGAAAACCTTCTGATTTCTGAGTGTGCTCACCTCTACACCCAAAAAGTCTTCAGATCTGCAAAAGGACAAGGGCTTCGTCCCTCTGTGGAGTCGCCATGTGAGAATCAGGATCTGCAACGTGATCTCCCACAAATGTCAATGAAGCATAATCTTCAAAATTCAGGAACTGGACTTATCCCTGGCAACAACGCCAAAAATGTTGCCGCTCCTGACCAGCGTGCGTGTGTCAAAGCCCAAAATTAGGCACACCGGCCCGATGGCAACTGCGAAAAGAGCAGCCACTGTCACCATGCTCCTCTCTTCCTCGCTTCAGGTTGACTCTTCTCCAACTCAAGGGGGGCGTCCCTGGTGTTAAGATCGCTAAGGCAGGAAATAGTTGCGGACAGGGTGATTGAAAGAGGCTGCCTTAGCGAAATGGTTGTAGCATAGAAGCATTGAATGGTTGACGAAAGCAAGGAAGATCAAAACCCCACTAATGGACCAGTGTCGGTATACCTAAAGGGAGAAATGGAGTTAGGAGTGCGTGTGTCAAAGCCCAAAATTAGGCACACCGGCCCGATGGCAATTGCGAAAAGAGCAGCCACTGTCACCACGCTCCTCTCTTCCTCGCTTTAGGTTGGCTCTTCTCCAACTCAAGGGGGGCGTCCCTAGTGTTAAGATCGCTAAGGCAGGAAACAGTTGCGGACAGGGTGATTGGAAGAGGCTGCCTTAGCGAAATGGTT
Source organism: Pseudotsuga menziesii (assembly GCA_001517045.1). NCBI lineage: Eukaryota > Viridiplantae > Streptophyta > Pinopsida > Pinales > Pinaceae > Pseudotsuga > Pseudotsuga menziesii. The sequence continues at coordinate 114,116 of LPNX010553329.1, forward strand.
GTAGCATAGAAGTATCAAATGGTTGAAGGAAGAAAGGAAAGATCAAAACCCCACTAATGGACCAGTGCCGGTATACGTAAAGGAAGAAATGGAGTCAAGGAAGAACCCACGAGGGCCTTGTGTCAGAGGGACAGCTACTAGGTCTTCTTCTTCCTAAAAAGCAGGGGATGCGCTATGCAAACAAAGGAGATGCTACACAATCAAGCTTGATAAAATGTAGGCATCCAACCCGTGCATGCACGCTCACAAAGGGGAAAAGAAAGCAGCTGCTAGGATTTTCGCCTTCCAATAGGACAGGAGCGTCTGTTTATGGTCCCCGAATGCAGACATAGAAAGAAAAAAGCAGCTAGCAACTAACACTCAATAACACAAAATTTCGCCACACACCATAGAGGGTGTTAGCACTCAGAATGTACCCAAGGTTGTAAAGGTAAATCCCAAGGTAACAGCAAAACCACTTTAGAAAGAAACTGGTTTTTCTTCCAAAGAGGGATCTCTCAATACAGATTTAACGAGACCAAATATGACTAACATCCAAAGATTTATATAGATGGTTGAAACAACACATAACCATTGGGCATGGAGTCACATAACAATAAAAATACCACAAAGACATATACATGAGATTTATCAAAGGCAAGGTAACCATTTCATCACAGTCATCCATTTAGTTCAGGTGAGACAGAAGAGACAATGAACAGCCCATTAATACAGAGCATCAAAGAGGAGTTCTATATTAACTTTAGTAGAAGAATGTATAAAATATCCAAAACGATGATCAGAGCATAAACATTATGAATTCTAACCATCCAACACTGTGTTTCAGATATGAAGAAAAACAGAATGAAGTGTTACACTGGAAAACACAATCACATAAGGAAAGAAATACGGACTGTAATGGAAACGACACAGAAATCTCTGATAATTCTTATGCATTCGCTCTATCATTCAAAAATAATATGTCTTTCAAAACATTCAACAACAGGATGGGTTCCAACCCCCATCAAATAAAATAGATGCAATTATATACATAAATTGATTCATCTTCCAAGAAGATTCATAACTGAATGACCGGCTTAATTAAAGTCTTGTAACTAAATTCCTAACTTCTAGGAATAAACTACAGCTTCAATCCTAACAGATCATTAAATTAAATCAACTTGGTACAAGACCAGTTCCAGCAACTCCTCGACGCGCGACATTTGTTCTCATGAATGAAAGATGTATTTTGTCTTTCCAAACCTTTCCACGGCTTTCCATTGCTCCGCGCTTGGGGTATCATATTCCATCATCTCTCGAATTGACACTTCCAGCTCCATGTAAGCTTCATATGACACCTTGGGCAATCCTCTCCTGATAATCAGGAACTTTTGTAAGATTTCGAAATCCTCTATCAATTTGTCCACAATAGCTTTCCCCGTTAGGCCTTTTTCCAAATCATCAAATTTGGAATGATCCATGCGGCTTTGAACTAACAAGCTATGATAGTGCTCCTGAGAGAACATCCGTCCTTCCTCGTCCCAAAAGGATGGTAGGCCGTCCTCAAATAGCTCTTTGAAAACCTGCTTGAAGTTATTAACCTGTGAAAGCATTTCATCTGCCTTGTCCTGGACCGTCTTCATTAACTGGTGCTTGTGGATAAACCTTTTAGCCCATAGTACTATTGATATTCTGTCATTAATTCCCATATCATGTAATTTCTGGTATGTTAATGAATTTAAAAAATTCAATGTGTTCTGGGCCGTGGCAAGAGGTTTTCTCTCCATATTTTCATTCACTAACTTTAGTCTTTGGTGAGCCAAATTGATCAATATGTTTTGATCATCGATAAAGTTCAGATAGTGCCTGAATTTAGTGATTTCCACAGATACGGTGTCCCAAATGATGTGCTTTGCCCCCTGGAGAGGACCTTTCCCGATGTTTCTTTCTTTCAGTTCATTGAATTTCTTTTGCAGCTGATTTCTGTCTTGCAATATTTTATTTTTATTCTCACTTACTTTGGCTAATTCGGACTTGATCTTTTCATTTTCTACCTTTAACTCTTTTATTTCTTCCTCCTTTAGGCTTACCTGGGACATAGGTACTACCAAATCATCTACAGAAAAATCATTTAATGGCTTCTCGATATTTACAATAGACAGGTCTTCATCTGTGGGAGTCTGACTCATCAATTCCTCCATGATCTCCTTTTCATCATTTTGGTCCTTTTTTAGCAGGGCGATTTGAGATATCAGCTCACTCCGTTCAGTTTCCCACCCGTCTTTTTCCTCTTGTAATTTAACAGCTCTTCCTTTATGTTCCATCATCTCCTGGTAGACCTTGTCTTTCTCTTCTTGCAGTGCCAATAATTTAGATGATTGAACATGCTCAGTGCTTGGGATCTTTAACTTTTTCTTCAAAACTTGGAGAGCATTGTCCTTTTCTTCCAACATTCTTCTGATCGCTTGGGTATTATCTTTTTCACTTCCTGAACTGATAATATCTGCTTGTAGCTTTTTAATTTTAATGGCATTGGCCTTATTTTCAACTCTTTCATGTTTTACTTGAACCTCTAACTTATCTACCAAAATTTGTAGCTTATTGATTCTCATCGTAGCTTGCAATAGGTCTGAATAAATAATGTCACTTGTTTGCTTGTGTAGCTGTATCTTGTCAGGTACACTAATCTTGTCCAACCATACTTCCATCTCTGTCATCTTTTTATCATTAACCATGGCCAATTTGAAGGTATTTCTTTCTGTATCTCGGGGAAAAATCAAGGAGGTTTTTGGATTGCTTAAACTCCTTTTCCGTGGGAGTAAATTCCTTGTATCTTCCAGAGATTGCTTTCGCTTTTCCATATAATTGGCCTTGACCTCCTCTTTGGATTTGAAAATTGGACTTGATTTTGAACCATCTACACTTTTAAAAGAAAATTGGTTTACTTGCACAGATTTTGTTGGGACTAAAGCAACTCTCTTGAAATCATCAGAAATATCTTCACTTGAAACTCCACCAATTTACAACAATTTTGCCTTTTTGTGTGACCCATCTTCATCCACTTCCATACTTTCAATTTCAGACAGACTCCTCTTAATCAAAACATTAGGACCCTCTGTCACTTGTGATACTGTAATTGGTAAAGTACTTGCATCTCCATCGGACCCTTGAATTTCCATAAATTGTAACAAATTTGTTGTTTCATTCAATCCTTCAATAAACTGGTGTTCAAACGGTTTGTTTTTGTTGGCCTGCTTCCTTAGGGAAATTATGTGGTAAGGATCATAATTTGCCTTTGGCTCTTTTTGAAATTCCATGCTTCCCAATAACTTTTCAATAAACACCAAGGCACCTTTATTTTTGAAAATAAAAGAGCCAACCTTGAGAGGGAATTTGATATTTGAAGATTTTTTAAAGGCTCCAAAATGTTCTTCCTCTGAATGCAACCTTTGCCTCATGAATTCTAATGCAAAAACTCTGGGAGTGAGGAAAGCAGGTAACTTATATGGTTCCCCAGTGAATCCATATATCCTCAAAACAGTACAATCTTTATGCAAGAACCAGTGTCCGACTTGATCTTCAGGCGAGGACTGCATCAGGCATTTCATATCTTCTAACACACGGGGCAGCACTTCATCGAACAACATTGTATATATCTCTGACATGATTGAATTGGCAAACTCAAACATGTTGATCTGCTTGGGCAAATCAGAAGAGAACATGGTACTCAAAAACTGTAATTCAGTGACATTTGAACACAGCAACATGTTCAACAAGTAAGCTTGAAATTTAAAGAACCTGACCTTTGGGAATTCACTTAACTGAAGGTGTATTGCTTCCGCCAAGTACTCATCTAGACTGAATACAGGAACCGATTGAGACTCCGAACCAAATGAACTCATTTTTAACAAAAAACCAAGGATGACTTCATTTACGCGACAATCATCGTCAAGACCCAAAATTTGACATACCAGGGATACCACTAATTGAACTTCATTTTTAAAAATATGAACATGGTAAGGCAGGAAAAGACCGTCTAAAGACTGACCCTCTTTCAAAATACTGGACAGGAATTTGCAACGGACTTCAGTGATACAACTTTTGTACAATTCAGCAAGAATAGACTCATTTACAGGTTCACGGTTGTCAGGGTAACTGTCGGTCAGGTTTAAGTTTTCGCAAACGACCTTGGCATTGATTTTACAAAGTATTCGAGAAGAAGAATGACTGACAATGACTCTTTGAGAAGGGGAATAATTAACCGCGCACCACTCTGCGAATTCAGGAAAATGCAAGGTTTGTTCGACGGCAAAATAATATAAAAAGGATTTACAGACATTTAAGACATCATTGCCCTGTGAATTATAATGCCACAACCTCTCTTTACTGACTGATACACTTCCTATGGACAGGAACGGGTCACACACCCCTCGGTCTCTATCAACCAGATAGTCTTCCCGGTCATCTAAAATACGACCAGACCCTTGCAATTCATTTTCTTGCTCCATACTTCAGTCGATAATGGTAACCAGATAGACGAATTATGGGTGTTTGAGCCTTACCTGTTACCGTGGCTGCGTGTGTTTGAAATTGACAGTGGAAGGTTGACGAGCACGCAGGTCTTTTTCACAATCGTCTGGCGCCAATAAAATAATCACCGAACAAGTCAACTATGCTTTTATAGGACCCCACTCCGGAGGCTCCCTTCGGCGGTTTCCACCAAACCACTTTTGCCTCCGGAACGCGCCACAGTCGACCACATGTACAATGGTTTTTATTCCGCTACCGCCCTTTACTTCCAACTATCGCGCAGCTTCCCGCTCCGGATCCATCATTGACCGTCGATCTATTTTACCTTTATTTTTCAGCCATTGGATCAAGTGACACGTACCTAATTCCGCCGAGCGTCCTCGTCTTATCAAACGTGCAAGTTCCCGTTGCGGATTCATCCACGATCGTTGATGTAATCTGCCTTTATTTCCCCGCTGTCAGATCGAGTGACACATACTCCTTTCCGCCAGGTTTCTTTGTTTTAACAAACGTGCAGGTTCACAAGGCGGAGTCTGTCAAGACCGTAGATCTCATCAAGCTGGATTGACGACCGTTGATCTCTATGTTACATTGAACACCCGCACGTACTTATCCTTCTTGCACCTTTTAGAGAGCGGACATAATACGGGCCGTTGATCTTCCACTTTTCCGCTCTGCATCGTTTGATCCTTTGATAATTCATCGTTTTCGCCTCTTACCATACTTTTATACCATAAATTTTAACCAAAGTTTGACAAGTGACCATTATTTCCTCCTCACCATGGTCTCTTTGCTCCCCTGCTAAATAATAGTATTAACAGAGGGCACTCAACTGAAAACCATGAAACCCAAAGAGTAATTTTCTATTAAGTCTGGGAAAAATTCCTCCCAGTTTTTCCTCCCTAAACTACTACATAACTAATCTTTATTAAATGGAACCCACATAATCAGCTTTGTCCCTTGATCGAAAACCTACGATTAAGTGCTACTGACTATGTGTTTGGCAGCCAATGAGGGAAACGAAACACAGTCATCACAACAACGACATGAGATTATATCAATCAGTCAAAACAACAAATCAGCTCTACGATTTTGGCTGCGAAAGTGACCACCCTTGATTTAATCCACGATCCTCGGCGTTCCAAATTGAAGCAACAGCAACCTCCTCTAGCCTGGCATCCACGACAATCTTCAGCTAAAGGAAAAAATCCACTCCGCTTTAACTGAGAGTTGTAAAGTATGCATTAGTATTACAACAATCAGGTTTCTCGGGTCGGTTCATAACGCCCAGTAAAGATACCAACAATTCCATGGAACGCCGAGCCCACAGTTTGCCAGACGTGATGCATGGATTTAAGAGAAGAAAACCACTGGCTGTGAACCGTTCCAGGGGGGTCCGCGGACGACTGCCAATTGAGCATGATATGAAATGGTTGTCCTCCCAAACTGCAGTCGAGTAACATATGAAATAACTGCTTCCGGTCTTCTTTACGCCAAGCCGTGAGGTCGAGTGATGAGAACAAAGCAGAAAAAGGTGGACACCGGCCATATGGTGAGCCATGAATCAACACTAGATATGAAATCACCGCCGATGCAATCAGATGGCAATTGAATTTAATGACCAACCATGATCCAGCGTGGAGATCCCTGTAAATTGCTTGGCTGCCAATAGAAATGAGTGATATGAGTTCCAACGGCTCACCCACAGCTCCGCAATTTATATATGGCTGCCAATTGATACACAAGCTAGACTGACCACGCTATTTGCTCCCACGATTTAATGAAGACAACCTAAGTGGCTAAAGACAGAAAACGCGAGTTCCAATCCACATGTAGAGTTAAGCCCGGGATTGAATCACGGCACATTTGAAACAACAGTGATTCACATCAATATAGAATGAGTCCCAATCAATCAACCGCTACAGGAGATGACGAGGATAACAAATGGATCGGAGCTGCTCAAAAATTCCACGTGAAGATACCCCCGGCTTCATGTGCTATTCAAAGGATGAACTTGAGCCAATTTCAACAACTACATGGCGATTTGATGACTTTTGAAGTGTAGCATCCCTGTCAAACGACCTTATCTCAAGTTCAAACATTTTTGAAACGATGTTCTGAGCATATAGCTACTACTCCACTGATGTTAAGTCGCAACCTTTATCACAGAGTAGCTTATCTTCACCACGAGATACAAGCATTCGGGCAAGAGTAGAAGTCACCATTGGGCTGTTACAGCTGCCTTCGAAACCCAAGACCATATGCGGATAGCTGTTGAGCTCCATGATTACTGAAAACCTCGACATTTTTTATGTAAAGTATTGTGGCCTTTATATATATATATATATATATATTTACTTCAGAATGCAGAGATTTAGACAAAACAGAGATTGCATTGTTGTAATTTTAATCTTTGTCGGTCTATGGTCACGTGCAGAGCTACGGATCTGAGTCTTGATCTCCGGTGACTGCTCTTTATCTCGGAACTTAGCTCAGAACTTAGTCTGTCCTTACAAACAAATGCGACATAATTTCTCTGCTTTCCTGTAAGATATAGCCAAAAGAAAACTTGAAGTTGTCAACAAAAGTGTCACCCCTGAGGTGGTAACAGTCTAACAGAGCCTACAGTATATTTTTGTGATAACTAAGGAGTTTTCATGCTAACAAAGAATTATGTATTTTGTATTGACGTACATTGTCACTTCATTCAATAGCTTGTAGAAGATAGAGAAGTTGAGCTACAATATTGTCCAACTCAAGACCAAAGTACAAACATTTTCACCAAGTCTCTTGGATTAAATAAATTTGTAAAATTCATAGATAAACTTCTTGTATTTTCTGGAATGACCATTTGTTAAAGTTAGTGCAATTGCGAGACCCATTCTCGGGGAGGATGGTACCCTAGTCAGTTAACTAGGGCAGAGTAAGACCCTAGAAGGTACCCCAGGGCCCTCAGTAGTCTCCTAGAGTTCTTGGTCTGAGACCAAGCAGGTTGGTGCCATGGAAAAGCCCCTAGCATGTGGCTAGGGCCTCTATGTGCCTCTAGGGTATTCTGTTCTGGGACCAAGGACACGATGTTCAAATAGATCCTGCAGGTAGAGGTAGAGGCATTCCTGGTCTCAGACCAGGCAGACTCTTGGTCTGGTACCAAGTAGGTCCTGCAGGTGGTTGATCAACTTTCATTCTGGGACTGAAGCTCAACTTAGTACTGAGAGCCATTCTCTGGGAGAATGGAGGCACCTAATCAGTTACCAGGAATTTGATTCAGTCTGGGACTGAAGATCATCTTAGTAATGAGACCCATTCTCTGGGAGAATGGAGGCACATGGTCAGTTACCAGGAATCTGATTCAATCTGGGACTAAAGCTCAGCTTAGTACTAAGAGCCATTCTTTGGGAAAATGGAGGCACCTGGTCAGTTACCAGGAATTTGATTCAGTCTGGGACTAAAGCTTAACTTTGTACTAAGAGCCATTCTCTAGGAGAATGGAGGCACCTGGTCAATTACCAGGAATTTGATTCAGTCTGGGACTGAAACTCAGCCTAGGGCCGAGCTATTCTTTAAGAATGGAAGATGATGATGTGTGATCTCCTCTCTCCTAATCGTTACTACTAGGTTGCTCCTCAAGGGACTGGCCACCCCTTGATGATGTCACTGGCACCTAACCCTTAGGAGCAGTATTGAGGACGAAAGGATCGTACCATCCAGTTTGGATATTCCCCTTATACAGTGATGACAAAAATATATAAAACCATGTACCTTGAGAGAGAAAAGAATTATTGATCATGTTGTTCCTATAAAGGAGTTTTTTTGTCCACCTTTTATGGTTCACCTTGTCTTGTGAGTATGTGTTGTTTTATTGTGAACCCCTTGGTTGACTCATGGTCCTTTATCTTACTTGGTCCTAGCACTCTTATTGTGTGTGTACCTTTGTCATGATGACTCTTACCTTATGGGTTTCTTTGGCACACTAATCTAAGTTCTTTTTATCTTTTGGTTGGACCATTTACTTTATGACTTTATTATAAAATCTTTGAATGTTTACTTATGGTTTTATTAATAAAGACCTTTGGACCATTTATTTTATCTTATGGTTTTATTGTAAGTCCTTTGGACCTTTTACTATTTTACTTTTTGACCATCTTTGTTTTATTTTGGACCACCTTATTTTATCTCTTCTTAAAATCAACCTAATGTATTTTGTGATGTTTTAATTAACACACTAACCTTATAAAAGCAAAGGTTATCCTTCAAAGAAGTGTATTGTATTGTGTGGTTGTCTGCTTCTATTCACGACCACTCTTGTTGTTTATCATGAACGGGTTCTCTCCCTCTGCATAACTGCGACTGCTTCACTCGTTGTTTCTCTTTGTTGCTCCTAGCATAACCGTGTATCACTCAACGTAATTTCGCAAGCGTGACTGGGTATCTATCTCCGCTAGCGTGTTTGGTCCATTGCACGCATGTTCTCTTCCTCATCTGGTGCTCTCCTTCGGCGTGACTGCTCTTCACGAGCTCCACATGACTTTGGGTCACTGCTCAGCATGTCTTACCTACTGCTCCAGCACGACCGTGACCTGTCTGCACCTCCGTGACTTGTTCTCTACCCAAGAGTAATTGTGTCTCTTTCTCGCACACTCGCGTGACAATACACCCATGTGACTGTATCTTTTACACCTGCAAATTAGTCTGCCATGGCTCAGTGTGACTGTGTGTCACTGCACCTTGTGTGATTGTGAGTTGGTCTATTTTGACAGCGTGATTGTTTCTTGCATGACTGTGAGTTACAGCTCAGCGTGACTTCATACCTGTTGTGCATGATTTTATATTCACGTGACCTTGAGTGTGGACTGCAGGTTCTTCTCCCAGCGTGACCTTGAGTGTGGACTGTGGGTTCTTCTCCCAGTGTGATCGTGAGTTTGCTTTTCAAGTGTGGACTGTGGGTTTTCCCCAACGTGATTGTGAGGTTTCTCTTTTGCCATGGCTCAGTGTGACTGTGTGTCACTGCTCCTTATGTGACTGCGAGTTGGTCTATTTTGACAGCGTGATTGTTTCTTGCATGACTGTGAGTTACGGCTCAACGTAACTTCATACCTGTTGTGCATGATTTTATATTCACGTGACCTTGAGTGTGGACTGCAGGTTCTTCTCCCAGCGTGACCTTGAGTGTGGACTGTGGGTTCTTCTCCCAACGTGATCATGAGTTTGCTTGTCAAGTGTGGACTGTGGGTTTTCCCCAGCGTGACTGTGAGGTTTCTCTTTTGTGTGAACTGTGGGTTTCTTTCCCAGCATGACCATGTGTCTTCGACAAGCATGACTGTGAAAGCATGATTGTGTAAAAGTATGATTGTGTGCCTCTGTACAATGTGACTGCATACTTACTCAGCATGACTATGTCATTTGTCAGCATGACTGTACTGGTTATGACTATACTTGTTGACAAAGAAGTCTAGGTCAGTATGCTTCTACTTTAAACCTCTTAAACTCTCTTGTTATCACATATATAGTAGCCAGGCTACCATATTCTATTTTTCAGACACGGTACATTTTTCAACTAGATCTCTTACATATGAGATGCTGAGTGGAGCAGTTTTGACGGATCATTATTGTATTAGTGGACTATTGTACTCTCCCATGTCAGGACTAAGTCTCAGGACACTCAGATTTGAGGACCGATGTAGCCATTTAGTCATTACAGAGCAGTTATTGATGCCCAGTTTTATATCAGTGCTATCTCATTGGATAGATGATGTTTCAGATGGATTATATTGCATGATTATGACTCAGCTTTTTATATTGTGTTATGGTTATCATTGCTCTTATACTCATTTTTGTGACATGTATTAACATGTGGTGTCATGATCTGGCGGTCATAATTATATGGACATGGATGTATTTGTATTAATGTATTGATGTCCCTACTCTGACTTGGAAGTTCCTGATCTATACTCATTGGTTTTACTCTCCTTAGGGAGAATAGAGGTAGTCATTCCCACCATTGTTTTGGCTTGCTAGTGTTGGCTCCATCATTCATTGTCTTCACCCATCCATTACCTTCCAGTTTAATTTTTAACCCGACTAACTTCTTGTCTTATGGCATGGAGGATCTTTTTCCCCGCTAGAACTTTTGTTGGACAAGCCTCCCTGTTTATATTGTGTCTCGGCTCTGAGTTGGTGACAAAACTTGCCTTTGGTAAGTTGGGTTGTATGCCTAAATCATTTTGGTCGGTTGTCCCGATGTTTGGCACTGTGCAGAACTCCCCCTGGTCGCTTGAGATGTTGTTGGCTAAAACTGAAAGCTCATGTACTACATGTATTGGAAATATTGAATATGCGCCCATGGAAAATGAAAATGATAAAACTGTGTTTCTTAACATACGTAAAGAGGGCAAGAGCAATGAAATGCTAAAATACTCCTTGAAGAGTATAAGAAAAGGTCCAAAAAACAATAGTTAAAAATATGCTATATCTAAATATTGCTGACCTTATAAAAATAAATATGTCCCGAATGAAAGTTGCGATTAGCTGTGCTTTTAAGCACTGGTGAAGTCCCAAAGGGTCATATAGGCCAAAAAGGCCATGGAATAAAATTGATGGTCTTAATGAACTTGGATCAATCTTGCTGTAGTCATGATGCCTCAATTGAATAAGCACTCTCTAAACAACTCACCCATTTATGAGGCACTGCCATTCCTTGTGTTGTTGTTTGTCCGACATTGGTTATAGTAAGTATTCACTTTCCATTATCCAAAGTGTCATGATGTTAAGTAGGAAGTCATCCTTTGCCTTAGCCTTGTCAATTTCATCCTTCACCCTTCACTAGCAAATTGGCTACAACTATGAAGTGAGTATAGTCCTGAAAGTCTAATCTGAGTAATAATAAATAAAGCCTTATATATGTATTTGTTGATGTACCGCCAATGAAATGACTGCTACTTGTTATGATTGTTGCTTGAATGAGTTGTAGAGCATGTCTTGGCCTTTTAACACTTGCAGCAGATGGATAATAGTTTGAGTTATTATTGGTGTCTGATCAGTTACAGATGGTTATATTATTTATTGGATATGATTGATGATCAGATAGAGACCTATAAGGGGTATAAGTATACACCTTAGATGGATTTGGACTCTCTGAGTCTAAAGAGACAGTTTATTTCCAGTTTCGGGCACTTGCAGATATGATCAGGCTCATTCTGCCTCTCCGATGCAGTTTTTCTTCACAGGTTGATATGTCTAAGCAGGGAGATGTTTTAGTTGGATCTCCTAGGGCATTGTATGGGCATAGCGAGTGCAGCCACTTGTTTGTACCATAGTACCCCCATCCCAGAGAGCCTGGTGGGCTCAGTTTGGCAACGCATGCACCCTAGGAGGCTGTTTTGGCAGGTTCACGTTTCCCGAGGCAGATTAAAAAATGATTAAATGGTTATTGAAGAAATTGATTTGGGCTAATGAGGCAAGGAAATGACATGGGATGAGTCACAATGATGAGAATGATGTCTTCCACACCTTCTCCAGCAGTTGCAGCACCTGATGGGGCCCACACCTATTTTTGGGCATTTTTATATTATTTTCTGGAGCTTTTGGGAGGCTCACGATTTCCTCAAGGAGGCACAAAGTCAAATAATTAAATTATTATATTGTTTTATTGTGCCATGGGGACACCCAGAGGGAGTTAGTCAAACACTCCTTGGACCCACCATGTGCTTCATTTATTTCTTGTTGAGTGGGTTACCCTTTTTATGGGTGGTTTAGTCCACTTTGGTAAATTATGGTTATATTGATCCATGTGTTGTATGTTGAGCTCATCTCAACCATTGATTAGAACATTTCATCTTTTAATCTTAGCCACTCGTTTTGAAAGTGGTTTGGATTCGGTTGTGATTGAGGTTCTCTCATTTCTATTTAAAGGAGAGAGCTTCTCATTTGTAAGGGGTCTTTGGCTCTTGGATCTAAATAATAGAAAGACTTTTTGTGGAAATTTTCTGGATCTGCTTTGCATCTGATGTCCTCAAATGGTGATTGGATAGTCTTCTGCTTCCTAGCATTGTGGAAATTCATGTGAGATCTATATTTTTCTGCTATCATTATTTTGCCTACAGGAGGGCGTTTTGGCTGGAGCGTTTTTGTAGGGGGACCTCAACTCACTCGGTTTTCTTCGTCTTGGATCAGGGGGTTTTCATTAGTTTCATTGTGATCTTTGATTACTTCGTTTTACTTTCTTGTAGCATTTGGTTTATTTATCTTGTATTGGCAAATCTGATATTGTTGACATTTGCTCATGCAGGATAGGGGGCGCTATGGTGGCTTGTGGCTTACATCCTTCACAGAAATAATTGGGATCTTCCAGAATTGATCGGGATAGCAAAGATCATCACTGTTAAAGACTTCTACAAGCATTTCCAGGTATGATCTAACAGGTAAGTCTCTTCTCTTCAGATCTTATTCCACTGTACCTTGCTTTACTTCAATTTTTCCGAAAACTCCTAAAATACTAAAAACCCTAAAAAGCACTAAATCTGAGAATCGTCCGATCTTTGGCCAAACCATTTCTCGGTTTCATAGATCGGGCCTCCCCTTCACCAAATATACTGCAACGCTGCTCAAACTCCTGTTGGTTTGACCTAGATCTGATTTTTAGCCAGAAAACTGCATAAACCGCCCACTGAAAATTTGACCTGCTAGGGTTTTGAATTTTTCTAAATTCTGACTTCATAGACGGATAGATCAGGTCCCACACAATCCAAATCAACCCCAACGTTGTCTAGATTCATGGCAGTTTGACCTAGATCTGAGTTTTTGACTGAAACAGCCCTAGCGCCCTCACTGAAAACTGGACTTTTCCGGAATTGACTTTTTCTTAAATTTGACAAGGTAGGCTGATAGATCGGGGCTTGAGCTCTCCAGAACACCCCAACGCTGAGCTAGTTCCTTCCGGGTTGCCCTAGATCTGAAAAACTGGTTTTCACCCCCCTAGCCCCCCTCATCAGATTTTGACTTTTCCAGATCTGATCTCTTCTAAAATTTTATGATTTGGGTTTGTAGATCGGACCATCCTGATCTCATTTCCCCTCCAACGCTGAGCTGATAGTCTCTTGGTGGCTACAGATTTGCTTCTCCAAGCCCTAGCGCTAGCCCTCCTCCTGCTGGATGTCCTGTAACCTGAGTTTTCCAGGCCAAATCCTTTTCTAGGTCCATAGATCAGGGTATATCCCAAGAGGGTTCACTGAAACGTTGTGTTGATGTTGACTCCAATGCCCAATGCATTAAAGGCACTGATCTCCTATCTCTAGCGCTAGCCCTAACTTGACCTCACTCCCTTTCTCTTTGCCAACATTCATTGATAACTCAAGTTACCTATCTTTCATTGAGTCTGTCTCCTTGGTACTAGATAGTCCCAACTCTGTCCTTGCTTACCATGTCACAGTTACGTCTCCCAAGACAGTGGTCATCCCCATCAGTTGCTAGTACCTAAACCCTGGAGCTAGGGTTTCCATTCACCTTGCACCTTACGTACCTTAAAGCCCCATTTGATTTGTTCTAGTGTTTAGGTCTGATCTCTCCTGTCGGGAGCAGATCCGGGTCTCCCCTGTTGTTGTCTTGGACTAGGATAACATAAAGTGAAGGCTGCCTTGATTGGCGTGACAACCATCCATTTGGGAGTCTAGGCAGTCATGGTTCCACCCCTTAGTTGCTTGCCTCTCTACCATCCATCTTGGATCCACCTCACACAAGCAACTACAAGGCGGGTGATAACATCTCTCTCAAGGTACGTAAATTGTTTGCCTAGTTGACTTGTCCCTTCAGTGACAAGATCAAGTCTAAAATATCTGAGTACAAGGTTGACTCAAATATTGGTTATGATTCTTTACTGATGATATCTACTGTACATTATTTTATCATGTTGATAGTATACATGACCTTTGATGATTCTCGAGGACCAATCTTAACGCAGTGACCAATGGAGGGTTATAAGTTGAAAGAGATGAAGATTATGTTTGATTTATTACAGTTCAAATTTTATTAGAGCAGTACTATTTTGAATCTGATTTTATATGTTCATGCATTAAAGTTTACTACTTATATTAAAAACTCCTCTAACCCTAAAAATTCAACACCATTAAGGGAGGATGTTAGAGTTTACAATGGTCATACTACACTTAGTGATAGGCATAAGAAAGTCACATTAATGACTTGGTTTGCATCAGTGTTACAAATATCAGCGATAAATCGCCAACATCGCGATATATCGTGATGTTTCCTCCTCCGCGATAATTTCAGGAAACATCGCGGTGATATTTTTTTGACGATTTTTGTACGATAAAATCGCGATATTTTAGTAAAAATCGTGGGTCGAAGTCTGAACATTGCATGTCTGTCGAGGTTTGATTTTAAACACATTTTTTGCGCATTTTTTCTCATCTTTTGAGTCGCGGGCTGTCTTGACTCTTAACGGAGAGCTAGGGTATTTACTAGTTACTATTGTCAACGTGAATGTAAAGGTTTGTGGAGGAGAAAGAGCATCGGTTCGTGGAGGAGAATGCTACTAGTTGCGTTGCTGCTCTGTGGAGGAGAACGTCGGTCAAGGTATGTACATATTATGAACCATCTAATTGGAGATAATGGTTAAACTTAAAGAGATTTCCTTGGAAAAGCTAAAGATATGTGATGTCTTTTAAAATGACTAGCCAAAGCTCAAGTCTAAGCCAGTAATATGTTGTATAGAACTGAATTAGCTGTAATCTATACAAGGTAAATTTGATTGGCACTGGGTAAATGCTAAAACTTAATCTCAAGGTAACCTTGTGTTGGTTGCTTTTGTGCTTTACGTTACTGCATTCTCAATCTATGTTTCCATGATACACAATGCTAAGATTCCCACAACAACAATGGCCCGATTCGGAATTTATGACTAATTAGTAATTACAACGAGCATACCAACAAGTAGGACGGTGTATGATGGGGGCCTGTAACTAAGATACAATCTTTTAGCTATCAATCAATTATAACTCTACTCCAATAATATACCACCAAAAACTACATGTTCTTTATAAAAAATTAATTAATTGTCAGTAGTGTTTAAACTTTAGAGTCTAGACTTAACAATTTAACTATTTTTAATTATACTATGTCCATATAGCATAATCCTTTTTATGACTGGTTAAAACTTAAAATAACCAGTAGAACAATTTAACTATTTTTTACCAGTCATAAATACTCGAACCATTGATTGCTTTGGATTCTTGGAATGCTTCATTTCATGTTTACCAGGTTTGCCCATGTTTCTTTGAAACGAAACTATTAGATAATACTAAATACTGAATACTAAATGTGTTTATGTGGCAATGTGTTTATTTCATGTTTTTGTTGCTTTAAATGTTTAGAAAATTGAAAAAAAAAATGAATATTTTTGCATTTTTTTAAGTTTGCCGATATATTGCCGATGTTTGCCGACATTTTCGTCGATAAATCCTATAATTTATTTTTGGACCCTCGGCGATATATTCGCCGACACGATATTTGTAACACTGGTTTGCATTCATAAAGTGATGTAATAATGACAAATATTCATTTAAGGCATTCTAAGCTTAGGTTTTATGCCAGCTTAGGTTTAGGGTTTATGTCAATCAAAAGTTAGGGCGTGTGATATTTCCCTCTTAAAAAAAGACGATGCATCTCTCAATAATATGTCGAAGAATTATCTCTCTTTCAAGTTCTATCTGGTGCTATTACTTGGGGTTTTTTGTGTTCAGTTTATGTAATATATAGAAGAGGCATTAACTCCATATATATTTTTTATGCTCAAACATTGGCCTTAATTAAAAGCTAAGTTCAATCTTGCAAACCTAGATCAGTTGATCTCGATGAAATCAAGGATATCATTCCTTATATTTTGTTTATATGGCTTGGCCTACAAGCCCCAAGCCTGGTGGAAAGCACTAGAGATGGAATAAAGCTAAGGATTTCAAAAAGTAAAAGTATTTGGATGGTTATAGATGGCTTTGTGATAAACACATCCCTAATGTTTGCCTAAATAATCTATGGAAATTAAATTCCAAACAAGAAACCTAGTTGTATGGGATGCACAACGAATTCGAACTGCTCATAGAACCCCAAAATCCCTATTTCGCACGGCCTCTAATTTTGGGCGGTCTGACTCTTGGCAACAAAATGGTTGCAAAGTAGCTAACTTGGGTGTCTCTCAATCTAAATGTCATCTATCTGGTAGATATAAAATATCTAAACATTTGTTTTGGTCTAAGTAGTCGAGATGCATGCACCCACTCCTTGGGTGAATGTGTGCACCAACTCTATCTGAGCATGAGTCACCTCACAAGGTAAAACTTGGGGATGACTATCAATACCCCATAAAAGGAAGTGGAGAAGCTTCCTACAAGCTAGACTCCGATAAATATTTGAAGATGAAAGATGCTCTATATGTTCCAGGATTAAAGAAGAATCTTCTCTCCATCTCAGCACTAGATGCAAAAGGAATGAGGGTTGCATTTATTGATGGCCAAGTCCTAATGTGACCAAAAAGAAAGACAGTAGATGATGCAACAGTAATTGGAGAGCAATAGGAAAGTTTGTACAAGTTGAAGGGACAACCTGAACAAGCATTGGTTCATGACTCCATGGAACCAAGTGAATTATGGCATAGAAGGCTTGCACATGTGCACTAAAGAGCACTACCAATTGCAAACAAAGCAGTTTCAAAACTTCCAGAAATCCAGACAAGACATGAAGGCATTTGCAAGGGATATGCACAAGGAAAGAATGTAAAGAAGGTGTTTCCCAACAGTGAAAGCAAAGCAAAAGGAATATTGGAGATAATCCACTCAGATGTATGCAGTCCCATGTCATCCAACTCACTAAGCGATTATGTATATTATGTTTCTTTTATAAATGACTTTTCTCGCAAGACTTGGATTTATTTCTTGAAAAGTAAAGGTAAGGTATTTAGCAAGTTCAAGGAATTTAAAGCCTTGGTTGAAAATCACACCAAGAAGAAGGTCAAGACGCTACGATCGGATAATGGCGGAGAATTCACTTCAAAAGAATTCAAGGATCTTTGTAGAGAATCAAGGATTAAGAGGGAGTTGAGCACTCCCTAGTACCTACAATCCTCAACAGAATGGCGTTGCAAAACGAAAGAACAGAACGATAATGGAAGCAACAAAGCAATGCTACATTACTAGGATATTCCGATGCACTTATGGGCAGAAGCAGCAAGGACAATTGTGTATGTACAGAACCGTACACCTCACAAAGTATTAAGGAATAAGACTCCCGAAGAAGCTTTCTCAGGTGAGAAACCAGAAATCAGTCATCTCATGATATTTGATTGCCCAGTGTACATACACATCCCAAAGGAAAAGAGAGCCAAGCTAGATCCTTCAGGAAAGAAGGGAATATTCGTGGGATACAACGACACTTCAAAAGCCTATCGAATATACTTCCTAGGATTCAAGAAAATCGACATCAGCAGAGACGTAACCTTCGACGAAGACTCAGCATATATCAAATCAAGAAAGCTACTTATTGAAGAGATTGAAGAACCTGAAGCAGCCAAAACCAGAGAAACAACAATGGAAGAAGCAACTCCAGAAGATCATGAAGACCATGACATGACAGAACCACAAGAACCTGTAGAACCACCTCGTGAGAAGAACTCCCACAAAAGAAGACCAGCATGGGCACTAGAAGCAATATAAGATGCAGAGAAGTATGGCGCTCCAGATGGGTTGCATAGAGAAAGAAAGAGACCTGGACCATACTCCATCTATGTCGTCGTGCTATGTGACATCATTGATAAAGAGCCTTCCAACTACGAAGAAGCAGCAGAGAAGAAAGAATGGAAGGATGCCATGATCGAGGGATACCAGTCGATTATGAAGAATGATGTCTGGGAGGTAAATCCAAGACTAGAAGAAAAGTTTGTTGTAACTTCGAAGTGGATCTACAAGATCAAGCATGTTGCAGATGGTAGCATTGAAAAACACAAGGCAAGATTTGTGGCACGTGGCTTCTCCCAGAATGAAGGCATAGACTACGAGGAGATATTTGGACCTGTAGCAAGATACACTTCCATCAGATCTATACTTGCAATGGCTGCAGTAATGAAATGGAAGGTACACCAGATGGACGTCAAGACAGCATTCTTGAATGGTGTAGTTGAAGAGGAAGTGTACATGGAGCAGCCACTGAGATTTGAGACACGTGACAAACAAACTCATGTGTGCAAGTTAAAGAAAGCGTTGTACGGATTGAAGCAAGCACCCAGGACATGGTACGGTAGGATGGACAGGTTCCTAATGAGCTTAGGCTTTACCAAGAGTAAAGCAGGTTCCAACCTTTACTTCAAGGTTGAAAGCGAAAGACCAGTGATACTTCTACTATATGTAGATGACATGTTTCTAACAGGTGAGGATGAGCTCATTAGAGATGCAAAGAGGAGGCTTGTCGCAGAGTTCGAGATGAAGGACCTAGGAATGATGCATTGCTTCTTAGGCATGGAGGTGTGGCAGAGTGCAGATGGGATCTTCCTTGGTCAAGGAAAGTATGCAATGGAGATTCTGAAGAGGTTGGGAATGATGGAATGCAAGGCAATGGCCACACCAATGGCATCAAACTTGAAGCTACTATGTGATGCTTCATTAGAGATAGTTGATGCCACGATGTATCAGCAGATGATTGGTTTGTTGATGTACCTGACGAGCACGAGGCCAGACATATGCTTTGTTCTGAGCACCCTGAGTTGGTTCCTAACGAATCTGAAACATGTTCACTTGATTGCTACAAAGCATATATTGAGGTACCTGAAGGATACAGTTGAGTATGGGCTCAGTATGAAGCGAATCGGAAGATTAACCTACATGGTTATGTTGATTCGGATTGGGAAGGCAATGCCATAGATAGGAAGAGCACTTCAGGATGCTGCTTTAGTTTGGGATTTGGTATGATCTCCTGGTTTAGCAGGAAGCAGTCATGTGTGGCGCTGAGTACAGCCGAAGCAGAGTATGTTGCAGCATGTTCAGCTAGTTGTGAGGCAGTATGGCTTCGGAAGCTACTGTCAAATTTGTTCGATCTCGAGTTAAAGGCGACTTGTATCTTTTGCGACAACTAGAGTTGTGTGAAGTTGTCGGAGAATCCGAAGTTCCATGACAAGTTGAAGCATATTGAGATCAAGTAACACGATATCCAGGATATGGTGCAGAGAGGAGCAGTGAAGCTCCAATATGTGGCGACAGACAAGCAGATAGCGGAAGTGTTGACCAAGTCGTTAGCCAGAGTGAAGTTTGAATACTTTAAAGAGAGACTTAGTGTCATCTAGATCGAGGTCCCTAAAAAGAGGGAGTGATGAGACCGGAAGACGCAGATGCACTAGAGCTAGTTCTTGCATGGTGGAAGACGCGGGTGGTCCTTGGGACGTAATGCACTTGGGGTGCTCCTAGCTGTGCTCCCATGCTGGAGATGATGAGAGGTCCATCGATCACAAAGACACTTCGCGTGCACCTTGGTGTGCGCCTAGGCTGGTTCTTGCATGGTGGAAGACACAGGTGGTCCTTGGGATGTAATGCACCTGGGGTGCTTCTATTTGCGCTCCCATGCTGATAGACGCGGGCTGACCGTTGAGAGACGTAATGCACCTAGGGTGCTCCTGGGTTTTACCCATAGGGTGAGAGACGTAGGTGGTCTGTTGGACATGAGGTGTACATTTGGGTTGCTCTCCGTGTGTGATGATGAGATGACGTTAGGAGATGCAAGTGATTGTTGTGGCAATGTAATGTGTGGTCCTGGGTTGTACCTACATGATAGCTTGCTCGTGGATATGATGAAGACCTAGATGTGAGCTAGGCCTACATCCAGCATGAACAAGGGTTGGCTCTGTAGAACTTTTTATGACGGATAGATTCGATAGATGTCACTATTACTAATTAATTATCAACAAAATGAGGATTACGACAACAGCGATGATGACGTGTCTAGAGTATTAATGACTGTGACAAGATAATACCTCCTAGTTAAGAGGGAGTGTTGTTGTAAATGTTAACTTTGGAAGATATTCTATTGTATATTATTATTGTATTTTTATTGTACATCCGTCGGAGATGCTTTTCCTCTGTTCGGGGATGTCATTATTATGTTTGGTCATGCAAGGTCATTGAGGTAAAACCTCCGTTGTAAGTCGAGACAATAGTCCCCAAAAGAAACAATGTAAAATGTATTTTTGAGTCTCCAAAGAGACAAGTCGGCCCTGTTAGGTTAGGAGGTCGACCTAGTTAGGTTTTAGGTTAGTCACTTGAAGGGTATAAATAGGGCGACGTCCTCCCTCATTTATACACACACTCACTCACTCAAGTTCACATGAGTAAGAGAGAGAAGACAAGTTCGCTAGAGGAGAAAGAGAGAGAGCTGCAGAAGACTTCTTATTTTTGGGTTTTCCATTTTGTGAATTGTATTAGTGATGAATCTATCTCTAAAGAAGCTTGCAGTGTTTTCTCCTTTATGGTTTCTGTTATCACATATATAGTAGCCAGGCTACCATATTCTATTTTTCAGACACAGTACATTTTTCAGCCAGATCTCTTACATATGAGATGCTGAGATGAGCAGTTTTGACGGCTCATTTTTGTATTAGTGGACTATTGTACTCTCCCATGTCAGGACTGAGTCTCAAGACACTCAGATTTGAGGACCGATGTAGCCATTTATGTCATTACAGAGCAGTCATTGATGCCCAGTGTTATATCAGTACTTTCTCATTGGATAGATGGTGTTTCAGATGGATTATATTGCATGATTATGACTCAGCTTTTTATATTGTGTTATGGTTATCATTGCACTTATACTGATTTTTGTGACATGTATTAACTTGTGGTATCATGATCTGGCGGTCATAATTATATGGACTTGGATGTATTTGTATTTATGTATTGATGTCCCTACTCTGACTTTGAAGTTCTTGATCTATACTCATTGGTTTTACCCTCCTTAGGGAGAATAGAGGTAGTAATTCCCACCATTGTTTTGGCTTGCTAGTGTTGGCTCCATCATTCATTGTCTCCACCCATCCATTACCTTCCAGTTTAGTTTTCAACCCGACTGACTTCTTGACTTATGGCATGGAGGACCTTTTTCCCTGCTAGAACTTTTGTTGGATAAGCCTCCCTGTTTATATTGTCTCGGCTCTGAGTTGGTGACAAAACTTGCCTTTGGTAAGTTGGATTGGATGCCTAAATCACTCTGGTCAGTTGTCCCGATGTTTGGCATTGTGCAGAACTCCTCCTCGTCACTTGAGATGTTGTTGGCTAAAACTGAAAGCTCATGTACTACCTGTATTGAAAATATTGAATATGCGCCCATGGAAAATGAAAATTATAAAACTGTGTTTCTTAACATATGTAAAAAGGGCAAGAGCAATGAAATGCTAATATACTCATTGAAGAGTATAAGAAAAGGTCCAAAAAAAAGCAATGGTTAAAAATATGTTATATCCAATTATTGCTGACCTTATAAAAATAAATATGTCTCGGATAAAAGCTACGATTAGCTATGCTTTTAAGCACTGGTGAAGTCCCAAAAGGGTCATATAGGCCAAAAAGGCGATGGAATAAAATGATGATCCTAGTGAACTTGGATCAAGCTTGATGTAGTCATGATGCCTAAGTTGAATAAGCACTCTCTAAACAACTCACCCATTTGTGAGGCACTGCCATTCCTTGTGTTGTTGTTTGTCCAACATTGGTTATAGTGAGTATTCCCTTTCCATATCCAAAGTGTCATGGTGTTGAGTAGGAAGTCATCCTTTGCCTTAAGCTTTGTAAATTTCATCCTCCACCCTTCACTAGCAAAATGACTACAGCTATGAAGTGAGTATAGTCCAGAAAGTCTAAGTCTAAGTAATAATAAATAAAGCCTTATATATGTATTGGTTGATGTACCACCAGTAAATGATTTCTACTTGTTGTGATTGTTGCTTGAATGAGTTGTAGAGCATGTCTTAACCATTAAACACTTACAGCAAATGAATGATAGTCTGAGTTATTATTGGTGTCTGATCATTTATAGATGGTTATATTGTTTATTGGATATGATTGATGATCAGATAGAGACCTATAAGGGGTATGAGTATACATCTTAGATGGATTTGGACTCTATGAGTCTAATGAGACAGTTTATTTCCAGTTTCGGGCACTTGCAGATGTGAACAAGCTCATTCTGCCTTTCTGATGCAGTTTTTCTTCACAGGTTGATATGTTTGAGCAGGGAGATGTTTCAGTTGGATCTCCTAGGGCGTTGTATGGGCATAGGGGGGTGTATCCACTTGTTTGTACCATAGTACCCCCATCCCAAAGAGCCTAGTGGGTTCAGTTTGACAACGCAGGCACCCTAGGAGGCTGTTTTGGCAGGTTCACGTTTCCCGAGGCAGATTAAAAAATGATTAAATGGCTATTGAAGAAATCGATTTGGGCTACTGAGGCAAGGAATGACATGGGATGAGTCATGATGATGAAAGTGATGTCCTCCACACCTTCTCCAGCAGTTGCAGCTCCTGATTGGGCCCACACCTATTTTTGGGCATTTTTATATTATTTTCTGAGGCTTTGGGGAGGCTCACAATTTCCTCAAGGAGGCACAAAGTCAAAGAATTAAAATATTATATTATTTTATTGTGCCATGGGGACACCCAAAGGGAGTTAGTCAAACACTCATTGGACCCACCATGTGCTTCATTTATTTCTTGTTGAGAGGGTTACCCTTTTTATGGGTGATTTAGTCCACTTTGGTAATTTATGGTTATATTGATCCATGTATTGTATGTTGAGCTCATCTCAACCATTGATTAGAACATTTCATCTTTTAATCTTAGCCACTCGTTTTGAAAGTGGTTAGGATTCGATTATGATTGAGGTTCTCTCATTTCTATTTAAAGGAGAGAGCTTCTCATTTGTAAAGGGTCTTTGGCTCTTGGATCTGAATAATAGAAAGACTTTTTTGTGGAAATTTTCTGGATCTGCTTTGCATCTGATGTTCTCAAATGGTGATTGGATAGTCTTCTACTTCCTAGCATTCTGGAAATTCTTGTGAGATCTATATTTTTCTGCTGTCATTGTTTTGCCTACAAAAGGGCGTTTTGGCTGGAGCGTTTTTGCAAGGGGACCTCAACTTGCTCGGTTTTCTTCGTCTTGGATCAGAGGGTTTTCATTAGTTTCATTGTGATCTATGATTACTTCATTTTACTTTCTTGTAGCATTTGGTTTCTTTGTCTTGTATTGGCAAATCTGATATTGTTGACCTTTGCTCACGCAGGATAGGGGGCGCTTTGGTGGCTTGGAGCTTGCATATGCCATAGAAATCACTTGGATCTTCCAGAATTGATCAGGATAGCAAGGATCATCACTGTTAAAGACTTCTACAAGCATTTCCAAGTAAAATCTAACAGGTAAGTCTCTTCTATTCAGATCTTAGTCCATTGTACCTTGCTTTACTTCAATTTTTCTGAAAAAACTCCTAAAATACTAAAAACCCTAAAAAGCAATAAATCTGGGAATCGTCCGATCTTTTGCCAAACCATTTATGGGTTTCATAGATCGAGCCTCCCCTTCACCAAATCTACTGCAACGCTGGTCAAACTCCTACTGGTTTGACCTAGATCTGATTTTTAGCCAGAAAACTGCATAAACCCCCACTGAAAATTTGACCTGCTAGGGTTTTGACTTTTCTAAATTTTGACTTCACAAACGGATAGATCGGGTCCCACACAATCCAAATCACCCTCAACATTGTCCAAATTCTTGGCTGTTTGACCTAGATCTGAGTTTTTGACTGAAACAGCCCTAGCGCCCTCACTGAAAACTGGACTTTTCTGGAATTGACTTTTTCTGAAATCTAACAAGCTAGGCTAATAGATCAGGGCTTAAGCACTCCAAAACACCCCCAACGCTGAGCTAGTTCCTTCCAAGTCACCCTAGATTTGAAAAATTGGTTTTCAGCCTCCTAGACCTCCCCCATCAGATTTTGACTTTTCCAGATCTGATTTTTCCTGCAATTTTTTTATTTGGGTTCGTAGATCGGGCCATCTTGATCTCATTTCTCCTCCAACGTTGAGCTGATAGTCCCTTGGTGGCTACAGATCTACTTCTCCAAGCCCTAGCGCTAGCCTTCCTCCTGCTGGATCTCCTGTAACCTGAGTCTTCTGGGCCAAATCCTTTTCTGGGTCCATAGATCGAGGTGTATCCCAGGTGGGTTTCACTGAAACGTTGTGTTGATGCTGACTCCATTACCCAATGCATTAAAGGCACTAATCTTTACCTCTAGCGCTAGCCTTAACTTGAGCTCACTCCCATTCTCTTTGCCAACACTTATTGATAACTCAAGTCACCTATCTTTCACTGAGTCGGTTTCCTTGGCACTAGACAGTCCCAACTCTGTCTTTGCTCACCCTGTCACAGTTACGTTTCCCAAGGCAGTGGTCATTCCCATCAGTTGCTAGTACCTAAACCCTAGAGCTAGGGTTTCCATTCACCTTGCAACTTACATACCTTAAAGGCCCTTTGATCTGTTCTGGTGTCTAGGTCTGATCTCTCATGTCGGGAGCAGATCCGGGTCTCCCCCGTTGTTGTCTTGGGCTAGGATAACATAAAGTGAAGGCTTCCTTGATTGGCGTGACCACCATCCATTTGGGAGTCTAGGCAGTTGTGGTTCCACCCCTTAGTTGCTTGCCCCTCTACCATCCATCCTGGATCCACATCACACAGGCAACTACAAGGCGGGTGATAACAGTTTCCTCGAGGAAAATCTTTGTGTTCTTGTGTATTGTTGTGCTTGTCTATCTTTTAGTTTAAAGATCTAACATAATTGAATTGAAGTGCAAACTCTAACACACAGTTGCTCTTTTTAGGCACTTATGTATACCGAAGTGGCAGTTTTTATTTTCAAATAGTGGGCAATTTTGTGGACCATCATAAGCTTGATTTTTTTAATGGTGACTGCTTTGGCAGCCTTTCTTTTGTTTATAAAATCCCCAGTGTGTACATTTATCATTTATATTAATAAGTAAAGGAAGCATTTTATCAAAGAAAAAAGAAAAAATTCACTCAACTCTTAAAAGCACGACCATGCACTAATTTATGAGTTTAGAAGAGGAGTTCATAGAAGGTTGAAAACAGATGAAAAAAAATCTGGAAAATTTTTGCGAGTTCCAAAAATTGTGTTTAAACATTTTGTAATGTCCCCCTTTTTGGATTCCTCTGTTCTGCGGTTGGAAATGATTTCTGACGCTTGTGTCAACCAGATCCAAGGAATGAGATTATGTTATCAGTGAGTTTGAAAAGGTTTCAGGAGTTTTATGGGGCCCAACCTAGTCCGTTTACCATTATTCATCATCAGAATCACTTTCGCATAGTTTGTTCTTATTTCCGTTGCATTCCAGCGATTTCCATAAATTGGGAGGATTATTGACATTGTGCATAATTTAAAAAAAAATTCTAAGGGCGTCATCTCGATCATATAATTTGAGGGAACACCTTAATGTTAGCTCGATGGAACCAGGATGAAGAGCTTTAAATGATGGGAGGATAAAAAGGGTGGCTTTCAGTGCCCAGAAATGTGTAAAAAACAAATAAAGCACTTTTGGGGGTTAAAAAGTGATTTAAATAATAATATGAAGAATAACCTTAGAAGTCACTTTATTAATTAAAAGGAGAAAAAGGTAAAAGTGGCCAAAAAATGTCAAAATGAAGATAAAAGGGGAAGAAGTCACTCTCTCTCATTCATTCATGTTATTCTCACTTTCGAAAAAGAATATTGGAGAGCTCTTGTAGCTTGTTGCTCTTGGGACGAAAACCCTAATGGTGAAATTGTTTCAGTGATGAGACAAATCCACCCTAGCTATTCAAGAGGAGGAATTATTTAGATTTCTTCATTGTGCTTCATCATCGTGGACAGAAATCTAGTTTTCTTACAAATTGGTGGAGATTTGTAGAGATTTCAAGCAGCTTGAAGGAAGGGCGCAACTGCTTGTGAGGATATTGGGGAGTACCTTTCATTACCCACTTGTTACCACTGTTTATACTCAGGAGAAAAGGGAGGGCAATTTTCTGGTTGTTTGCGTCATTCAACAAAGAAGGGGGCATCTTAACACAGCTGTTTGAGCTTGCACAAGAGGCCAAGTAGAGAGAGCTGGGCACACTAGTTGTGGGTAGAAAACATGACCAACAAGATAGCACTTCACCACACCAAAGGCGTCTGCAAACTCCATTTTTACAGGGCTGAGAGGAAGGCATTCTGAAACTGCTGTTCATTCATTAAGACTTGTAGGGCTGACTGTACATTGTGGAGCAAATCGTGACAACAAAGAAGGGCACTTCACCCACATTAAAAACTGTATTTCCATTGAACTCTACAGGTCAGAGTTAATGTTGAAATTCTGATTTAATTTATCAATGATAAACTACTGTAGCAGCTGAAATATCTACAGATCTGGATTAATGGTCATTCACAAGCAAATTTGTAAAATTCCTGTAGCTTGCTTGTGATATTTAAGACAAATAAATTACTCTTTTGAAGTGTGATTGCTTTTGGAAAATCTATGTGGGATGATAAACAGAATGAAAACCCTAAAATAGTCAAAGGAACAATAAACACAACTCAGTATTCTAAGCCAGGGTCTTCTCAGTGATATTTATTATTATAACTCAGCTGTCAAATGTTTGACAAAACTCTAAACCCAGAGATTTACTTCATACATCAGCAATCATCAATAATTTATATCAGCCGCATATGAAAACACTCTATGGTCTTTGAACAGTAATCACCAAAGTGTTTGACGAAAGCACGGCACCAAAACTACACCAACAGCAGCCAAAATCAGTCTCAGACCACTCTTCATCAAGCATTTGAAGAAATTCCTAAGTCAGAGTATTCTAGCAGAAAACAAAAAAAAATTAGTCCCTATCTAGCAAGGGACATGTCACATTACACATTTCATGATCCTTTTCAAGCCACAAAATCTATCATGTACTTTTTCTTCTCATTTAGGAGATAGTCAAAAGTAAACATGTCAATCAAATCTCATTAGATAACTCACATTCTAAAAGTGGTTGACTTGTAACTGAAAAAACTACTCATTACAAAGTGGTCCTTGTTTTATGATTGACTGGAAAGAGAAGTTTCTGAGAAGATTAGTTTGCAAATAATGATACCACTGACAAGGCTTAGAATTTGTGATTTTCTTTTGAATTTATAGACATCTATATTTTGTCTTACAATAAATTGTTACCACTAACTGGCGTGCCAATATATAAAACTTGGTATGTCGCACAAAACTGTTGAAGCATATTTCCAATGAATAACACAAATTCTAATGTTAGGAAATTCAGAAGTTACCTGTATCGTTGTACCTCTACATGGTGAGGTCCAGTTGATGGTTGTGTATTGGCAGTGGAAACACTCTGAACTCTTAGCAATGACACTGGTAGATTTTGAACCTCCTGCTTGCAGACATCACAAGTTTTGTTTCCCTTTATGCTAAACCATTTAACTGCACATTCTTCATGTGCAAGTGCGAGTTCCCCTTTGCAGCTACATTCCATCTTAAGAGTTTCACCCCCTTCACAAAGGTCAAGCATACAAATTCTGCAAACTGCATCCTCTTCAGGAATGTCCTCTCCATCATCTTCAGTTCCTACAGAAGATGATTGTGTTGAATTTATTCCATAGATAGTATATTGCCACTAGCATCGAAAATTACATAAAAGATCTATTATATTATGAAAGTTTGGATGACTTAAGACTACAATATTTGAAAGAAAGTCGAATCAGAACTGAGCAAAAGCCATAAATTTTATTAATAATCTATAAAAATATGTGTTAAGCAGCAGAACAATAGGGGAAAATCTATAGATCAGCTAATTACAAGAAAGGTACCAGTATTTATGACAGAAATTTCCTTTGGAGTCGTGACTGCCTGAGCACCTGTATTACGAGGAGTAATGGGCCTCACACGGATAAAAGAACCTGAAGAATCTGATCTTGAAATCATTGTTTTATTATTTAAGGGCATTGATTTTGAGCGAAAAATTTTCCCTTGATCAACTGGTTTCTGTCAGAAGATGAAACTTGGTTAAAATAGCCACTGATATCTCCTAATAAGCAGCATATAGGAATTCACCAAAATCATCATAAAATAGAAATAATTAAGAAAGTAGATAAAATATCACTCCATCTAGCTAATCCTAATGAAATTCATCAAACTTTACATTTTCAATCTCTATCAATTATAAAAGTGCCATTGATTCCCCATTGGCAAGGTAATATCTGATATATACTGCACCAGCACAAGCATGTTACTGATACCAATGCAAAGTGTGCCCTTCAAAGTTCAACCTACCTGATAAGGACTTTTAGATGTATAACATGTGTTGTAAACTTTCCATCTGTTAGTCGTTTGCAGAAGAGCATTTTAATATATTTTTCCTTGTTAATTTTGCCCATCTATTGTAGGTGTCTTTAACCTCACATTCTTTTCTAAGTTACCTTCTTCCATACTCTAATGTGGTTTTTATGGAGAATGAGAAATAAATTGGCATATTGAGTACTGACATAATGATATAAATATTGTCTTTGAAATAAGTAAATAATAAATAGATCTATTAAAGTAGGGACCCAAAAGTTGCTTTCTCTTTCAAATCAATCCATCAAAAGAAAGTATGGACTCAACTTGAACTGAAAACTTGACTTTTGACCAGCTTTTAAATCTTAGCCCGTTACAAATCTAGGATTAACTGTTTCAAATGATTTCAACAAGAGAAACATAATGAAGACTGCAATCTACATAGTTTTGTCTGTGGCTATGAGGATACCATTTCCACTTACTGCAAATTAAAAGAAATTAGCGTTTAGATTTATACCTCATGATCAAGACAATACAAAAGGATTTTCAAAATGCCACTCCCTTTGCATATAGTCAAAATCCAAATGTGCAAAAAGTCAAATAACATGCCTAAGACTAAATATTCCCACAGACCAATTCCACTTCACCCATATTCAACTGACGGATACAACAAACACCAAACCCTAAGTCACATGACTCTAGGACATGTGGATATAGGTATCTGACATGAGACACATCAACCCAATAAACAGGACATGGAGGACAAGTTTTGCATATAATATATATATATTACAAATTACAAATACAAAAATGAAATATAGACAAAGGAAATTAGAACATTAACAAAATATTGATAGAAATAATTATTACACCAATGATGAATCGATGATCAAACACACAAGAAATTAGAATGTTTAACGGAAATTAGAACATTAACAAAATATTGACACAACTAGTTATTACATCAATGATGAATCAATGATCAAACACACAAGAAATTAGAATATTCAATATACATAAAATAGAGGTTTAGAACTTAGAACTTAGAACCATAAACTGCATTTTTCTCATTGAGTCATTTGATATCATCAAAATCAAAATGTATTACAATGATACTAAATAATTGATACTATAAGTGGGAAAGCCAATGGCAAATACGAAATAGGATAGATACTATAACTGACAACCATAGATTGAAGACTCTCATAGCTCGTCAATTGTCCTCCTCCATGTCAAAATCATCAAGATCACCACCATTGCCATAACTCTCTCCTCCCTCCTCCTCCTCCTCTATATCCAATCCAAGGTCTGCAAAGGGAAATGTCTAGGGCACATGTCAGACACGTGTTTGATGCATGTCTTGTTTTAGGGCACATGTCAAACACGTCTCGCATCCCTAACACACACAGGGGGCCTACGCTGTTGGGAGTGGGGAGCAAGAGCAGGAGCGAAAAGCGAAATTTTCAAAAGATTCCGTTTTGGGAGCGTTTCGAGAGCGTTTTTTATATAATATATATTTTAATATATTTTGATGCATATATATTAAAAAAACATGTATTATGCCAAATTAGCTATAGAAAACATAGATATAACCATTTAATACACATGTCACATATAACATCAATCATCTAGGATCTATGACTTGTAGCATTGTCATCAAATGATCAATCATCAACAACATCAATCTTCAGATTTCAACATATAATATTTGCCATCAACAAACTCTAACAGTCTAACTGATAACATCAACCATGAAATGAAACAAAGCATCATAATATCATATTCAATACCAAAAAGTTGTAAGATCATAAGATGATAAGAATCAAGATGCAATCAACAATTTAAAGTTCAAACTTCAAACTTCAAAGTAGGCCATAACGTTTACAAAATAGGCCATAATAAACATGAAATACAAAGTATTATGATACAATCTAGTAATCTACTAAGTTTTCCTCTTGCCACGAGAAACTTCCAATTTTTTTTCTCGTGTTCTAGGTGGAATAGGAGCTGCTGGAAGTGATCGTGGAACACGAGAAGAAGATGAATATCCCCCACGGAGTGTCGAACGTTGTGAAGCTAAAGGCAAAACTCCTGCATTTGGAAACCTGCTGGCATCTCTGATGTATGCATCGGATCACCTTCATGATCACCCAATAGTTCATCCTCCAAGCGCTCTAATGCAATGGCTCCATCCTCCACATTAGCCTCCTTTAGATTGTTGTCCCAACTCAAAAAAGTTCTATCATTCTTGGCTGCTTCACAATAATGGGACAACAGCCTCAAGTTGTAGTGCACATAAACCAAACTTTCGGCCCGTTCTATATTCAAACTATTTCTCTTGACGTTGTCGATGAAGTTGTAGGTCTCTACAGAAGAACTATTGACAACCTGAGAAAGCACCCTCACCGCCAATTTATGCAAATATGTGGCACCACTGCCATACATGTTCCACCAACGGATAGGATCCAACCTCTCTCGATCTTTGGTTGCATGCAAGGTACCAAAGACTCCATGTTCACTGATGTATTGGCTCAATTCACTCCGTACTTGAGCACACTCCTCGTCAGGGGCCAACTTGTCTAATGCAAGCATATACCCATTTTGCACCTCTGGAACTGTGTGTGGTATTTTCCTAACTCCACCGCCAGGTGCAGGTTGGGCCAACCAATATGGAGAATAATATTTTGGGGTAAGGACATATGCAAGGGCATGGAGTGGAACTTTCAAATTATCCCACCTTTTGACCACATGTTTATGAATATGGTCATACAAGATTGCATCTCTTTGCTCAACAATGTCTTTGATATGACCAAGCATGCTATCCATTTGCTCATACACCTCCCCAATCACCGGATGATCTGTATCTGCAAAACGAATCATATTATAAATGGGCTTAGCGAACTGTAGAACATATTTAACCTGTGCCCAGAAATGACCATCAAGAACGATGTCCTCCACCTCCTCAAAGTCATGTCTATCAGATGCGCTTGCAGCTCTGTCTTTCAATCCCTGCCATGAATCACTTGAGACCATACTAGCCAATGCCTCTCTTACCTTCAAAAGCCTCCTGAAGGTGAGGTAGTAGCTAGCAAATCTAGTCTTCGCAATCTTCAATAGCTCCAACCTAGAGTAATTGTGAAAAATGTGGTGGGCCATGCTATGATTGGTGATAAATTTTATCATTTTCTTACCTCTCTTGTACAAAGTACCAATCCATCGGTAACTAGGGTCCTTCATCTTAACAATATCATGCATCAAAAGGTTCAATGTGTGAACCAAACACCCTGACCAAAATATGTTGAGATACTTATCCTCAATGATTGCTCCTACTACCTTGCAATTAGCAGCATTATCTGTGATGACTTGAATGACATTGTATGGCCCAATCGTTTGAATGGTTCAAGTAAAGGTTGTGCAATATTAATACCAGTCTTGTAGCGATCTGAGAAGTCATGAGCTGAAAGGAAGACCGCACCACTAGCACACACAACAAGAATATTTATCAATGACTTGCCTTTAACATTTGTCCACCCATCAGATACAATGGATACCCCATGGTTCGACCAATCATTTGTAAACTTTCCAAGAGCACTATTGATTTTGGCTCTTTCCCTGTCAAGTCCCACGGTTCTAGCTTTGTCATACCCAGGGCTCCTATATCCTTTAGGGGCACCATTGATGGCTTGTACCATTTCATGCCAATAGGGTGAGCGAAGAACATTGAATGGCACACCACATGCATAGAGAAACCTGTAAATTTTTGAATCCACATCATCTCTGCAACCAAGGTCAAGGAAATCTAATAATGTTTTTCGCATAGGCGAGAATCCACTAGCATGGGTGGATGATGATCCAGATCCACTACTAAACATTCTCTGTGAGGATTCAGATTCGACCCTTGATCTCTTGGAATTGTTTTGAGCGACCTCTTCTTCCATCCTGTATTTGTTTCTTTCTTTAGCTGACACTTTGTCACATGTTTTGACTCCAGTAGCCTTACCTTGATCACATGGCATAATCTCACACAAATGCTTTCTCACATGGGTATATGAACCTGTGTAAGTTTTATTACAATGGATGCATGTAAACTTTGTGGTTCCACCCCCTCTCCCTCCCCCAAGCCTTGTCACATACTTCCACAAAGGTGTTGTGTCTTTTTTTGCCCCTCATCACTCTCAATCTCCTCCTCCTCTTCATGGTATGTGCCACTCCCTATCTCTTCATCCTCATCATTGCCACCACCAAATCTACTTCCCACCACCACCATCATGAGAAGAATCGGAACCAAAAACAAAAACCATATACCCATCATGTTTGTTGATTCAATATGAGAATCACTTCTTGCCTACAATAGAATGATGGAGAAGAAGAAATTGGAAAGAGTAGGAAAAAAACACATACAAGATTTAAAATTTTAACATAGTGAAATATTTTTTTCAAAAGCAAACAAAGATTGGGTTTTTAGAGCCTACCTCTTAGCTCTTCAAGGATGGTTGAAGGTCTCTATGGAAGAAGCCTTCAATCTTCCTTCCAAGCTTTCACAAATAGAAGCTTTCAATCTCCCCTCCAATCTCCCTTCCAAGCTCCTACAAATTTGCTCTCAAACAACTAGCAAAACCACTCAAAGCCCTAGCAAGATAAATGAAAACAAGCAAATGAGGAAAAGAATGAGTCCAAATGGAGGCCAATAGTGTTTGTAAACACTAATTAAACCCTAGCCAATCACTAAAAAACTTTTTTTTTGCAAAAATGAAAATATTGAGATTTTTTTTCCAACTCGCGGAATCGCTCAGGACGTTTTCGGGAGCAATTTTTTTGGCCCGAAATCGCTCAGGGATCGATGAGGAATCGCTCCGGAAGCGATTCTGAATTGGGCAGAGAGCATTTTTTTTCCCTAGAATCGCAATTCCGAAAAACACTCCCGAGAGGAATTGCGATTCCTCCCAGAGCGTGAATCGGGAGCGATTCGAGGGGGGGACGAGCGATTCCCTGCGGCCTTGCCCTAGAACATCCAAGAATCCTCCAAGAAACCCTAGCACTCCAAAATAAGAGAGATGGTATACAAAGAAGAGTAAAAGAGAGAGAGAGAGACCAGTGCTCCTCTCCTCACATCTCCAACATGAGTGAAGATGGATAAACTCAAGCATGTGAGAATGACTCTCTCCTTCCTCTATTTATATGAGAGGTAAGGGGAGTTCTACAATATCAAGTGGACCTAGTCCACTACAAGCAACCTACAAAACACATGTAGGACTATACATATGAAGCACTACACTGCAAAGGGACACATGTCAAGCTTCAAGTTGATGACGATCCACAAGCAAGGGTCCAAGGCATGAGTGCTCCAAAGCTCCAAAACATCTCCTAGGCCATGTGCATCCTTCGTGTCCAACCACCTACATTTCCACTCCCTCAACCCTAGCTATCATACATCAAGTACAAGCCTCCATGTAAGCATCCAGATTCCACGCAACTCCATACCATCTACTGTTAATGTCCTCCTCCAGAATGCCAAGCACTCCTCCAAAGCAACACATCCTCCAAGCAACCAACCAAACACCATGTGGCCAATACCAAGTTGTTGAAAGGTCTCCAACACTTCAAGGAAGAAAGCCACATAAGCATCCATACAATGTCTAGCAATCCAAGAGCAAACCACCTCCACATGTGCATGTCCATCACTGACCAACCAAGTATAAATCATACACCATGCACCCCACATCACATGAAGCACCCCTAAACATAGTGTGAACACTTTCGAAGTAATCACAAGGACCCAAAAGCTAACAGAATGGATCCAAAGCCTTCAGTATGTTGGTAGGGCATTGATCAAACCTAAGGCACAAAAAATAAAAGCAAATGAACACAAGAATGCTGGGAAAAACAATTAATCTCCCACAAAAAATCATCAAGAAGAGACAAACACAATGGACATTGTTTAAATAAAATAAAATAAAACTAAATGCAAACCGAAATTTTGACACATACCTACAAATATTTAAACAGTAGATCTGCTAATAGCAATAAAACACTTGTTTGCCCCTCCTAAAATTGATGGAAGACAGTGAGCAAGCTCTTTTCTCTCAATCCCCTAGTTCTCCTCTGCAAAACAAGCAAACAAAATATCCTTTTGGGTATTTATAGCCAAGAAATCATGGCCCCAGCAATAAATTGCATCAACTCGTAATATTGTGACAAAATATTGCAATATGTTCAATATATCACAATAGTTTCAAAGGTCTCAAAAGATTGTGAATTTTTCGTAGTTTCATGTGAGCAAGTTGAATGTCCCATGATATATGTGCAACAGATCTTGAAATAATTATAACAGACTGAATACCAATATCATTACATGCAGGTATGCATTTACAACTAACACCTAGAAAGCTAGTTTAGTAAGGCTGAACTAATCCTTCTAATTTACCTGTGGAAAGTTTTGTGATCCAACTACTGGGTGTTATAAGGGAGATAATATATAATCTTGCATGGATAAAGGAAAGGTCCGCTACTGATGAACAGAACCATCATATAAAATGACAAGTAAGCTTCACAAAGGAACTGTTAACGAAGATAGAAAATAGCTAAAAGGTATCACTTCTGTCCGAACAAACTTTAGCAAAGGGCTCGGAGAAGGGAGACCAAAAATACTGAAAAAAAAATCACATTTTCAAGGCATTAATCATGTTGAATGTCCTTGTTATATTTCATTTTCTACATTAACAGGTTTAGTGTTTGAATTAAAGATTTGAACTCCCTGCAAAATTTTGTACTATTTAGTATTTATTGCAATCATTTTCCAGTTCTGCATGCTTGTAGAACATGGGGCACTCATATCGTCTCCTCACTGTCTTGATCCCACATTTCTCAGTCTAGGGCTACTGTGAGGTCTGTTATAACTTATAATAGTTGCTATATTTGGCATATTTTGTTTGAACCATGGTAACAAGATTCGAATACGCATATAACTTTTAATATGATTCAGTAGGGAAAATTCAAAAAGTTGTCACAAAAAAATAAGTATGGCTCCAATACAAAGTATACAGATTCTCATAGATACAAATGTATGCTTTTTTCCAAATTTTAGAAAAATTTCAGCCTAATGAGCACGCATTATATAATAAAAATAATTATTTCATTGAAAATTTGATGATTAACTCTATATTTAATAATTTATAGATTTTTAAGGGTTTTTTAAAAAGAAACTGACTTTTTTGGGGTTTATGAGTAGACTGGTGTCAAATACATGAGGTATCTTATCAAAGAATTAAAAAGTAATTTGACCATACTGTAGCCGTATATATCAAAAATTTGCCGAATTTCATCTACTCCTGAAATTTCCATACAACAAAGACCAATATGGCTGAATATTGCTACTATGGTTTAAACTGATGCAAAAGGATGAGAGAGGAGGTAATGGTTTCATTCTACGATGATGGTGAGATGGACCAAAAACACCACCTGAAAACATCATATTCAGGACAAAAACACATGCTTTTTTCTTCCTCCAATTGGCACCTCATCTCTTCCAGCCCTAGAACTTGCTTTCCTCATGATGCACATATTGGTCTATATGCAGGGTGGGATCATTGCATACAAACCAGGTAGCATTAGACTATGACATGGATTAAAAATAGCAATTTAAAGATACCGTAGACATGAAGAAAAAAAATTAGACAGCAAATAAATAACTTGATAGCTCTAATCAATGAAAAGGCCAACAAGCACTTACAGTTAAAGCACTTGTCTCAATCATGTGTCCACCATGAATTGAATCAGGGGCTGACAGACACAAATCTGTAGCAGGACTAACTGGCAGGGACGATGTTCTTTTTGCAGATAGTGGCACAAATACTTTTGTCAGTGAAAATGATCTTTGAGTATGAGTTGCCCGATCTCCTCCGTAAGGTGGTGATGATTTTGATGAAGCCACTGGGGTGAGCAGAACAGTCTTTTCACCCTCTGCTGTAGATGCCTTGTTCTTGAAGCTTGGTCGTGGAATAAGCGATCGAATTTTTGTCTTTGTTGTTGAACCTGGAGTCGGTGGTAAGTTTACTTTCAAGACGCTGGGATTAGAATCATCCATGCTTCTTGAAGGTATTTCAACTAACAAATTTGGTCGTCTTGCAGTACGTGAAATGGATTCCTTTTCTTCAGTTCTCGAGACTTCATTCTGCTGCAATTCCCACATGGATCATCAACAATGTCAAACTCAAGTTTCAAATAAAAAGTACCAAAAGAAGATTTTTTTGCAAACTCTACACACTTGTTCAAGATAAAACATCAAAACAGAACAATGGTGTCAAGCAATTTTTATAGACAGAAAGTATTAAATCTTAAACAAGCTTTTGGCAGCATGTTAATGTAAACAAGTACAACATAGGGAAAAAAATATTCAGGAACAGCACTCAGAACATTCTCACACAAAGCCAACCAATTCTTCAAGAGTTGATCATCTCAGCAGCTTATACAGAGCAAGAATTTACACTATGTGTCCCCAAGTATTAGAAACAGCAAGAAATGAGTTTCTGGCAAGGCTAGAGTTCAGTAAGGGTAAAAAAAGTAGAGTAGATTTCTTAGGAAACTGCAGAAAATGCCAGGATATAGTTTCTGGAAGCAAGAAGAAAATTACCAAAAAATATCTGGATCTTTTCACTGCTGGTTTTGCCCTTCACCTCTCGTGAAAAGTGTTTTTGTTTTGTTTTTGAGGTTGAGTAGAGTTAGAAAACCCCTGTCTTCTGTTTTTCCTTTTTTCAGTTTTTAAGAAAATGCTACTTGTATTAACAGAAAATAAGATACGGCTCATGTACAATGGGCACAACTACCTAAAGGCCAAAAGAAAGGCCTCCAGGTCAGATGTGCCACAACGAAACAGGCACATGCACCCCTTGGAAGGAAAGCACTTTTAACTCTGAAATGCATAGAGGGATCCTTAAACATATGCTATCTAAAGATAAACTACAGAGAATACACTACAATTAAGCATGGTTTCACACAACATTTTCCATACAATACACAGAGTAACCACTCATATACTGTGACAGACCCCTCTATAATGGAAAGGCCCAATGGAATCATCATCATCTAATAGGAGTCAGGACAGCTTTCCAATTGATCTTGCTCAAGAAAATGTGCCTCCAGTGTCCCAAATGAAGCTCCAACACTCATGAGCAGGATTACAAATTTGCAATAAATAGAGAAATGCCACAACCTGACCACAATGCAGAGATGCATCATCAGTGAAACACAACCGAGACAAGCATTGCTTGAATGGAAGGCCCTAAAAGACCAACAACCACATGAAGACCCACAACCAATAGGAGAGTATGATGACCACACTGTACAGAGGAAATTCAACCGTTTTGCTTCCATGTGTTGAAATGATAGTGCAATTTTCACATACGGCCATGGTCAACCTCAATTTGTAATCATTATTATTAGGTATTAGTGTGTTTCTAGGGTTTGGCTTCAAGTCAACCTGGTCAACACTCATTTATAATATTCCTAGGTTGTTAAGACCAAGGATGCCCTATCTCTTGAGTTGTGTATAAATACACACTCAAGAGTGATTTGTATTATTATCTTGAGCCATTTTGCTTTTCTTATACAAGTAGCTTATTCTTTAGCTTGCGGGCACCATATGAAGTGGCAT
The DNA here is from genome assembly GCA_001517045.1 of Pseudotsuga menziesii. NCBI lineage: Eukaryota > Viridiplantae > Streptophyta > Pinopsida > Pinales > Pinaceae > Pseudotsuga > Pseudotsuga menziesii. The sequence continues at coordinate 152,668 of LPNX010553329.1, forward strand.
GCTCTATTGTTCATGGGTTTACTTTTCTAGCGCTAGTTTATCTTTTCTCTTTATGTTGAATTAGGGATTGTTGGTTGGTTCCATTCAATCCTTTCTCTCTCTTGTGAATCTCACCATCGCATCCAAGAGGCTCTAGCGTTCTTTCAACTTCTCTTGAAGAGAGATGTGACTACTAAGGTACTACTATATTTGTCTAGGTTTGTAGATCCGTACAGGTTATCATACATCATACCCAATCCCTCCAAATAGGACATGGAGTGAACATATTTAGTTTGTAGACCTTATCTGGAAAAATCAACTATTGCATACCTTGAATAATAAGATAGTCCGATCAAATTAATCCAAATTCTCATGAGACTCTATAGCCAATGTTAACATCCATAATGAATTTCTTTAAAATTCATATTGGGAATTCAATAGGGATGGTTTGTGGATACATCATGAAATGAATTAGTTGATCGGTCGATGGTTCCGCATTGATGGTTCTTGTGTGATAACCAAACTTGGCACATGGTCATGGATCTTTTATTGCTGAAGGGTTAAAGATTAGATAGGTTCATGGCAGGTGGCTCATAAACAGGTACATCCAAAGGGCATGTCACATTCATATCGGTTGGCAGCAAGTTCCCCATACATGCATTTTTTGCAGCACTTGGTGAAAGTAGGGAAGGTTGAAAACTCCTAAAGGGTATGGTCATATCTATAAAATTCACTTTCTTGATTTTCAAGATTTTCTTTTTTGGAAATTTTGTATTACTTAAAAATAATCTTTTTTTAAATATGATCATACATCATCCACCCCCAACCACACATGAATAGTGCTAGGATCCATTCCAATCTTTAGTGGATTCAGGAGGGAGATGAAGGTCCAAATCCTACTTTGACTTCCTCAAGCGAAAGGTGGTTGATGACAAAGTACTTGGTCTTAGTAGGGAAGAGGGATTCCTTACAGAGGACCCCCTGAGGTCAGAGGTGTGTTCAATTCCCATTTTCATAATATTTTTGCTCTTTTTTCTGTTAGTGAAGTGTACCTTGAAAAGTCTTCTACAACAGGAGATCTAGGCACCTGTTCAGCAGCACCATAGAAGATAGAGAGGGTGCATCACAGCTCTCAAGTAAGAGGAGCATCACTCTTTCTTTATAGAGGGAGAGGGCATGTGCATTAATGAATGCACCTACCAATTAAAGATTCAATTTTATTTTATTTTTAAGTATATTCAATTTCTGAGTTTGACTTAGGATAAAGCAAATTCAATTTCTAAGTTTGAGACACATACAAACTTATTTTGTTAACTTTAGTATGTCCTTCTTATATCTATAAGAGAGAGGGCAAAGGTACGGATTCATTCATTGAGACTTGAGACTGGCAGATCGCACTGTGGGGTATTTTTATGTAGAATATTTTTTCCATGTTCAAATTAATTATAGTGGCGGCAGATGTTGACAGTGACTTAATTGAGTTATCATTAAATTTTTTATCTGTATGTGTTCATAGAATCTAGTGTAATTTATAGATTGTTGTTTTGAGTAGCATTTATTTTAAACTATTTTAGTTTCCTGTAGAAGCAGTTTACCGAGTGCAAAATTTGTGTACCATGTGTTAGAAAAAATTTAGAAGGTATCAGAGCAGTTTGCTAAAACCTTCTAGGAATCCTTGAATGAATAGTAAGGCTGCTACCTGTAAGAGGGAGTTGTCGGGAGGGTTCAGGGGTGAGATGCCTGTGAACCGTACTTGAGAAAATCATAGTGGACCTATGATAAGGTTATTTTTCATTAGATTGTTGCTCTGTTTTTATTAGCAGAATATTCTAGTGCAATAGCATGACTACATTTAGTCTCCAATACAAAGAAAGACTGGAAGGTCCCTCTCAGTTCATCTCTTGGAAGTGTCGGGTAAAGAAGTTGTTGGAGTAGGATCTGTGGAACTTCATTGAGAAACTAGTTGTAGAGCCTACCAATCCCGCATTGTTGGCATATCATAAAAAGAAGATGGCCAAGGTCAAGTGAGTCATCCTTGACTATGAATGATCATTTGATCCCTCACATCACTAGAAAGACCACATGAAAGGATATGTTTGATGCTCTAGTCACTATATATTAGAGTGAGAACATCAACCAGAAGATGTTATTGCAGAATAATCTTAGAGCCACACAAATGAGCAAGACAGATACCATGGTTGCCTACTTGATGAAGGTTACTAACTCCATGATTAGCTTGCAGCAGGTAGAGAAGAGGTCAAAGGTAAGAGATAGTACCCATCGCATTAAATAGGTTCTCTTCTTCTTGGCAACCTTTTTGCTATGGGATCTATGCCCAGAAAAAGCTTCCCACTTTTAAAAGGCTTTGGGACGAATTCATCCAGAAGGAGATGAGACTAGAGACTATTACAGGTATGGGGGAAGAGGAGCAAAATCTTGCCCTTGGCAACAAGATGAAGAAGGACAACGAGAAAGGAGGACGCAGGAAGGGTCAGAAAGGGAATAAAGAGGATTCAAGTTCCTCAGACCAAAGAAAAAAGGACTTAAGCCACATCAAGTGCTTCAAGTGTCAAAAGTGTGGGCACTTTGCTTCTCATTGTCATGAGAATAAGGGGAAGGGAAAGAAGCAGCAACAAAAGCAATTTTCAAGAAGTGCAGAAGCATCAACTGGAGTGGATGAGCTTTCATCCAAGCTTGAGACACACTTCTCTATGATCTCATGCCCGTCATCTAACACCATGTCTAGTGTTGATGACTGGTATGTGGACAGTGATGCCTCGAAACATATGATCTCCAACAAGAGGACCTTCAACAAACTTCACGAATAGGAGGAAAGCATGCAAATGGAACCTGGTGATGATGCCACATATCCAGTTGCAGGAATGGGATCCATTTCATTCCAGATGCCATCAAGTGATATCCTTGAGCTCACTGGTAATGTGCCTAGCTTAACTAAAACCTCCTTTCAGTTTCGATGATTACAGATCTCAACTATATGGCTGAGTTTAACGATCAGCAAGTCATCATCTCAAAGAGATGTCTAGATCCTAGTCGGGGATGGCCAGAGGTGATCAAGAGGATGGTCTAGTTATTTGCAAGAAGATCCTATGAGAGCTCTAATGCATGACAGTGACAACTTGTGTGAGATTTGGCATAAGAGACTAGGTCACTTGCACTATGGAGCATTGTCAATCTTGAAGGAAAAGGTACAGGGACTGTTGGACTTCAAGGTTGAGAAGAAAGGAGTGTGCAAGGGCTATATGCACTCAGCAAGCATGTGAAGGCTACTTTTCCTAGTAGTGAGCATAGGTCAAAGAAAATTATTGACCTAATCCACTTAGATGTATGTGGTCCCATGTCTTCAACTTTCTTATCAGGTAACATTTGCTATATATATTTTGTTGATGATTCCTCTAGAAAACCCTGGATTTACATCACAAAGGCCAAAAGTGATCTCTTTAGAAAGTTTCAAGAGTTTAAGGCTCTCGTAAAAAATCAAACAAGAAAGAAGATTAAGGTATTATGGTCTAACGATGGAGGGGAGTATACCTCCAAGGCGTTTGACACTTTTTGCAAGCAAGCAAGAATCAAGGAGTTGACAATGCCCTATTGAAAGTTGCCCTACAATTCTCAGTAGAATGGGGTTGCAAAGAGGAAGAAAAGGTCCATTCTAGAGACATCCAAATTTGTACTCCATCGTATAGATCTACCCATCTCTAGGAAAAAGCATGCTTACACCTGTCTATATTCTTAACAAGTGTCCACACAGAGTATTGAAGAACAATACACTAGACAAAGCATTCACATGTGAGAATCCTTAAGTAGTAGATCTTCTTGTTTTCGAGTATCCTGCTTACATCCATATCCTTGATGAGAAAAGGACCAAGATGGAACCCTTCAGTTTGAAGGGTATCCTTGTAGGTTACAGTGAGACCTCAAAGCTTACAGAGTCTACATTCCATTTCGGCGGAAGGTAGTTGTGAGCAAAGATGTCAAGTTTGAAGAGGATGCATGGTCCTCCAAGTCTCAGGAACCTTTGACATTGATCGGGGAGGTAGAAGAGCTTGTTGCGCCTAAGGTTGATCTGCAAAAATCAGATTCAGATCGGCAAGCTCCTAGAGCCTGGAGGTGCAAGGGGGTGCCTCTTTACCAACCAATTGAGCTAGAAATCCTAAGTGGTTCATCTAGAAACTACAGGAGGCATAGGAGCAAGATGGAGCTCCTATGACTTCATTTCAAGTATGTCATCCTCCCAAGAAATTTCCAAATTATTTGGCAGTAATATTTTCCATCATTAATGCAAAGCATTCCAATTTTGAGGAGGCAATTGGTCAACAGGTTTGTCAAGATGCCATCATTGAAGAATGATGTGTGTGAGATAGTGCCTAGACCAGAAGGAAATCAGTGATTGACTCTAAGTGGTTGTACAAGGTTAAACATGCTATAGATGGCAAAGTAGAAAAATTCAATGCCCAATTTGTGGCTAGAGGTTTCCCCCAAAAATAGGGAGTTGACTATGAGGAGACTTTTGCTCCTAGTGCTAGGTACACCTCTATCAGATTCATTATCTCTTTAACAACAATCTTTGATTGGAGTTTATATCAAATGGGTGTAAAGACAACATTTCTTAATGGTTTGATTGAAGAGGAGATTACCAGAAGCCAACCAAGAGGCTTTGAGGTGCATGGGCGTAAGACCCTTGTTTGCAAGTTGAAGAAGGCCCTTTGTGGTTTGAAACACGCATGACATTCATGGTATTCCATGATCAATGAGTATCTTTCAAGATTGGGTTTTACTAAGACAAATGCAGATTCCAATCTTTACTATTTGGTTGATCATTATAATTTGCTTGTTTTAGTCTTGTATGTAGACGATCTCATAATTACAGGAAGTTCGAAGAAACTCATAGAAATGATGCAAGACAAAGTTGGCAAGAGAATTTGACATGAAGGACATCAGCTTGATGCACTGCTTTCTAGGTCTAGAGGTATGGCAAAATCCAAGAGGAGTATTACTTAGATAGGGTAGGTTTGCAATTGAGATTCTAAAGAGATTGCAGATGATGGATTGCAAGCCCATAGTTACTCCTACGGAAGAAAATTTGAAGTCCTTTGTTGATTCTAATTCTGATCTGATTGATCCATCTGTGTACATACAGTTGATAGGTTGCCTAATGTATTTGATAAATACCAGGCCTGACATTTGCTTTGCAGTCAACACCTTGAGCCAATATATGGTGCAACCCAAGAAGGTTTGTTGGGTTGCTACAAAACACATGCTCTAATACTTATGTTGATGACTATAGCTCGAACAGGTATTTCGTTGGGGTGTGTCTAATCCATGGAAATCATCATTAAATTCTTAGCTTTTTGAAGGTTCACTTTATTAATTTATTAATTAAGAGAATGTTTTTTTTATAAAGTGAGTTTAAGTTAGTTTAATAAAGTGCCTAAGTCAAGGCATTAGTAATTTAAATTAAATGTGGCCCATTGATCTCAAGTCAAGATTAGATTTAATCTTGACCGTTGAGCTTAGGGATTTGGCCCAACTCAAAATTATAAAAAGGCAGCAAGGGTTAAGACAAGACACATTAATTATTCACGAGTTTTGTGAGGAAGAGAAATGTGGAAATTGAACCAGGTGATAGATTAATTTTACTCACAACAATTAACAATTGATCATGCAAAATCACTCACAAAGAGACTGAAAATTGGAGCTGAA